>CM049418.1:9060000-9390000 GCA_026929865.2 Hyperoplus lanceolatus | reverse complement strand
CTCATGACATCAGTGGGTAGCTATTCTGCCCGGCAACCCCCCCGCTAGAAAATCTGTCATTGGCTGGTATATTATTTCCCAGAGAGTGTAAGAGCCTTGAAAAGACGCATACACACACTCTCTCTCTTGCACGCACACACACACACACACACACACACACACACACACACACACACACACACACACACACACACACACACACACACACACACACACACACACACACACACACTTAACCCGTGTTTACAAAACCCCTGATCCCCGAAAGCTCTTCCAGCTGTGCTCTGGGTGTATTACTGTGTGTGTGTGTGTGTGTGTGTGTGAGGTGTGTCATCAGACGCTTTTTAATCAATGTGTTGACGTTCAAATGACAGATACTTGGTCTGGGTTCAAAAAGTTAGGGGAAAAAAATACCCATTCTCTTTCTCCCTTTCTTGTCCTCTCCATCATTCCAGGTCTCTTGTCTCTCTCTGGTTTTCATCATGTCGAGCGGGCAAAGGAAGCATTAAGGCCGTGTGTCGACAGAAAGAGAACATGGCACGTCCCTGCCTCATTTCTACACACATGAGTATATTTGTTTAGTCTGTTTTTCTGCTGGTACGAGTGCAGATGACGTGTGGAGGATAACAATGAGGCAAAAAGTAGGAGATGCAACACGAAAAGGTGTGAGAAACCTTATAAAACACAATTAATAGGAAAGCTGTGTGCTCCCCACTGCGCTCAACTATCCATTGACTGGATTTTAACAGAAACCTGTTTACCATGCACACTGACAAACACAGACACACACAGACACACACACACACACACACACACACAACACACACACACACACACACACACACACACACACACACACACACACACACACACACACACACACACACACACACACACACACACACACACACACACACACACACACAATAAAGATTTAACAGGAAAACATAAACAGGAAAAGATACACTCAATACACTTGTCAGCCATACACACACAAACATGTCCAAACACAATAGAAATATAGCATGTGAAAATGTAATCACTTCTTAATTATTGGTGTGGTTAAAAATTCAGAAAACGCATTCATAGATATTAAAAACATATCTGAACATGTGGGATACCAAGGGGCAAAGCAATCCGGCCCTGAATGAAATCAATCACAGTGATTTGCATCCATACAAAATGCCACAGAACTTAACCCATCTGGTTAAGACACAACATTATGTGGTTTTTTGGGGTTTCATGTTCTGGTACCACAAAGTCCTTTTCAGGCACACACACAGTCACACACACACGCCAACAATATGTTTCGCTCCACACATCCCACATTCATCTATCTTCCCTCATGTTAAAATTAACATTACTGGCTATCATCGAGTTTTAAACGCTCCACCAGCTCACTCGGCGAAACAATTTCCAGGTCTGTGAGGATAGATCAAACCAGTCGAGATGTCTAAAGTCAGCTGTGACGCCAATCGACGTAACACTGGTCCCTAAAGTGGTGCAGTGTGTCTGAGCGTTGTCGACCAGATAATAGAGACATTTTAGCATTGTGTTGTATGGTTTTCTCTCTTTTGTACTCTTGCTCGCAGCATGTGTGTGTGTAGCGCTGAACCCGGGCCAACTGTGCACCGTGGCTTGGCTTGAGGTTTTATGTTGCAGCGCTGCAACAATTACGAGGTGGTCTGCTCGCTCGCTGTGCTTCTGGAACAGAAAAACCTCACGCTTTCAACGCCTCCAGTGTCTGCAGCCACTAAAGGATTTACAGTGATGGTGCGGATTGGATTTAGGTAGACCCTAGGGTCTCCATACAATGGGCCAATGTGTCCCTTTGTTCAAGACACAAGCCCGTCAGTGTCGTCCACATGATGACCACGGGAAGCCTGATTCTAATAGGAGAATTAACCGCAAACTGCATCTAATATAACATTCATTCAGCCTTTGTTGCATTGGTCGCGGGTTCAAATCCGACCTGTGGACCTTTACTGCAGGTCACCCCCCCCCTCTCTCTGTCTCCCCACCTCAACTCTGTACTATCTAATAAAGCTTAAAATGCCAAAAAATAATATCACATTCATATACACTTTAAAGATACTGTGTATTTATCTCAGATTAATGCCCAGACCTTATCTTTTGTAACATGTTTTGGAAGGCTGATAGTACACAAATCCAATATTCCAGCAGTTTTCAATTAGTTGTGAAATGTGGTACAAGTTGGTCTTACTGAGTCTGTTTTTTACTTTGTGTTGTTGCTGTTTCAAGGTTTGATATATTATAATGGTTCCAGTCTCTTGGGCATGTTTTGAATTACCACTGGCTGAAAAACAAATTGCTATTCAGGAAACTAATTAAGGCTCGCTCTCCTTTCTTTTATCACAGTTAACCTCTGCTTGGGATGTAGTGCCCTTTATGTTAATTTTCATTTCATTTAACTTTTATTTATCCTCGAGAGACCAATTGAGGGGTGACCCTCATTTTCAATGACGTCGAGTCATGTTAAGAGGGGGAAAAGAGAATGATGGTAGGTAATACAAATATTCATTAGTACCTAATCAGAGTCATTTATTTAATCTAAGGGGAAAATATGGTCCTCACTAAATATGATTACCAGTGAGTGCACCTCATCTGGTTTGTAATGAAAGCCTGATGAAGGGGGGCGCTCGTGTTGTAGAGGTTAGAGTGTCCCCCTTAGAGGCTCAGGCCTTGCAGAAGAGCCGGGTTCCAATCCGACCTGGGTCAGTTCTCTGCATGTCTTCCCCTCTTTGCCCCATTTCAACTCTGTCTCTCCAAGTCTGTCTAATAAAGTATAAAATGCCACCCAAAAAAAAAACTTAAAAAAGAAGGAAGCCTGATGACTCACCTCCGACCGGGCTGATCTTGTTGGTGATGGCGTATCTCAGGATGCGCTCCTCCTTCACGTACATGACAAACACCCTCTCCATGGTGATCTGCAGCGTCTCCGGGGCCACGCGGCTGCTGTGGCGACAGTCGCGGTAGGTGATGTTCTGCTTGAGCTGGAAGGAGAAGGACTCCGAGCCTCGGTCCGCTGACACCACCGAGAACTCCCTCACAGAGGTGGAGGTGACAACTGGAGGAGGTGAGAAAGGTTTTAGGCAAACGCACAGCCATTTTATTTTTTTTTGCCTTTATTTATACAGGTAAATCCCATACAGACCGGAGACTCTTTTTCAAGGGAGACCTGTTCCCATTCACACGTTACCATTCTCACACACACATTCATATACCGAAAGCAGGCTAACTATTGGGAACATTTTTGGGTTCAGTGTCTTGCTCAGGCACACCTCGACATTAGGCACTTTGCCACAGCCGGCCAAAATGGGTCTAATTGTGTGTGTGTGTGTGTGTGTGTGTGTGTTACCTGATGGGTAGTACTGGTAGGTCTCCTTGAAGGGTTCCATGGTAACTTCAGCTCCAGGGGGCAGGAAGGGCACGTTGCCATTGATTACAGTATCCACGGTGAGGTGGTTGTGGTCGTCAAGGCCACGGCCCGTCTGGGTGATTGACAGGTGCTGGTTGCCGGGGTAGAAGATCACCTCTGCGTGACGAGTGAACTCAGCACCTGGTAACACAACCGGTCGATCGATCAATCAGTCCTACTTTTTGGTTGGCTATTTATAGATTATTTTCATCAGACATCGCTGCAGATGCACCAATGGTACAGCATCTTCATATCATAAAGAGAGGAATGTCTGCAATGTTACATCTGTACAGAACACACACACACACACACAACACACACACACACACACACACACACACAGCTGTTTCTTATTAGAAAGGGGAGGTAGAAGGCCGATATCACATCACAACCCCTCGAGACAATACAGCTGGCTGGGAGACCA
This sequence comes from Hyperoplus lanceolatus, assembly GCA_026929865.2. Classification (NCBI taxonomy): domain Eukaryota; kingdom Metazoa; phylum Chordata; class Actinopteri; order Uranoscopiformes; family Ammodytidae; genus Hyperoplus; species Hyperoplus lanceolatus. The sequence goes on along the minus strand of CM049418.1, from coordinate 9,386,137 downwards.
AAAACACACAAACACAGAGTGAAGGAGTTCCCTGATCTCTCTACAGATGTGCTCAAGGGCCAAGACACACACACACACACACACACACACACACACACACACACACACACACACACACACACACACAACTTATACCTGTGATTTTAAATCCGGCTTGGCTATTGGGCAGCTCCAGAGCAAACAGCCATCCAAAGAGCTCTCCTATTGGTGCGAGTGGCATCAGAGCCCATCCCACTGGCTCGGGGACCTGACCAACCAGCACAAAGTTTACAAAGGGGAAAACATCGTAACGAAAACTAGATTTAAAAAAAAATAAGTCAAAATCCATTTAAGGATGTTGTCTGACTGTTACCTGGCTGATGGCAGTGTAGGCTCTCCCATCTCCCACCACTATGTATGCGTGAAGGTCGATGTGGTTCAGTTCAACAGGAGTAGAACCCACTGTCACTGTTCCGCTCACTTTACCACTCACACGCTGTGGAGCACCTGCAGGAGCAGCATAGGGATTCAAATCAATCAATGACTTTGAAATATGAAGAAAGAATTACGAAAATGTTCAGTAGTCAATTTTAAAATGAAAACCGACAGCACTCTTACCGTCGGGTAGACAGTGGCGTCCGTTTCCATAGAAGCCAGACTGGCAGTCACAGCAGTAGCCTGTGGCGTAATCTGAGCAAAATGCATTCTGGGAGCACTGCTGTTGGAATCTAGAACGGCAAATATGATTAATTTTTTAACATACATATGCAGACCCAAGACAAGACTCCAAGACCTGATAATTGATTTTGTTGGGTACAAATTCCCCTTCAAATGAAATGTGGTTGACTGTTTAAAATGTTGTAAAGTATCTCAAATTTGTTACTAGACATGTGAGAGGGAGAGTTTCAAAAATATAGATAATATTGGGGAAGACCTTGATAGAATGACAAACAGTTAGGAAAAAAACATTTCTAATACTGCTAAGAACAGATATGTTGAAAATAATTTGTATGTTTGTATCGTATGTATTGTCATGTTATGAGGTCTTTACATACCTGGCACATGTTTCCTTATTGTCTGTGGTGTACTGAATCACTAAGAGAGAAAGAGAATTATTATCGTTACATATAAAATATACAATTCGTATTTTGATTATTACAATTACATTAAGAGGTTGTCTCCATATTAACACAGGGGGTCAGAAAGAATTGCAAGGTGGACAAGACATAGGGAGAGGCGCACACACACACACACACACACACACACACACACACACACACACACACACACACACACACACACACACACACACACACACACACACACATTTTAATTCTTTATTTGAGTCCACCAATCACATTACAACAGACAGGATTCAAATATTTCCAGAAATGAGATAGGACAGTGTTCAAGGGTATAAAAAACATCTCCTGCGCCACACTGCCAGGCTGCCTGTCACCGCTGATATGGAGCAGAACTTTGACAGCTGTAGGGATGTCCTGCTGGAGAGCCCGGCCAGCCTTAACCCAGTGAAAACAAGATGGTGGACATGCCCCAAGCTGCCAAAGATCAACACCACCAGTTTGCTTTGATAGCCCAGTTCACTTAGTTTGGACAGAATGGGCTGGTACTTCATGATTTTATCACTAAAGGCAATGTCCATGTACAGATTGTACACACAGCCTTCTTCAAGCAGCAGCACCTGCCTACTGGCTCTGTCCAGCAACACAACATCCGGGGTGTTAGGGATATTACAGAACACATCAGTAGAGCTGTTGAACCACTCCGGCATAATACGAGAATGCTTGTACATGGTCACATTTTCTGCCAATACTTTCTTTACAGCGCTAGCTATCAGATCGACAATTCGGTCGTGGCGTGCAATATAAAGTCCTTTGTACATAGTACAGCCATTTACATGGATGGTTGTGTGCAGGGTACCATAGTGCCAGGTTGTATTTAGTAGGTAGCACCTGCAGTCTGGCTTTAGCTGTGAAACAGAGGATGGACACACACACACACACACACACACACACACACACACACACACACACACACACACACACACACACACACACACACACACACACACACACACACACACACACACACACACACACGTCAAAGGCACTACTTGGAGCCAAACCAGCTGTTGCAGTCCTGCCTCCCACACACACACACACACACAGAGTTACTGCTGCTTCGTGAACTCCCAAAGGCATCTAAATGTTTCAACACATAGTATTTCAGAAATCTACGTTTTAAAAGATCAGTGATAAAGTATGTATATCTTCAGTGTATGTAGTTCATAGACATGACATATGACACGGAACACTGCAAACTATCCCCAAACACACAGGAAGAGATGCCCTCTGTTACTGATTTATTTGGAAGCAAAAACAGACAAAAGAAGTGGTTAGTCAGTATGAGCAGTGGTAGTCATCATTGCTGAGTCACAAGTCACTACTAATAAATTCACTGACATTTCACATGGAACAAACTTTCTCCAGTTTCTCTCGCTGTATTTCTTTTCTAATAATTTCTTTGGTAAAGGTAAGATTTGGAAGATTCCTACAGGGGTATCACTCACTCACACACACACACACACACGGTCACAGGATGTCAGGATATTTTCCCAGTAACCACACACACGAGACAAATCACAGTTCTTTTTTTACACACATAAACACACACAAGTGCCAATGCTGTGGAGAGAAAACCCACAAAGGAATATATTTATATGTTTAAATATGAGAGCACGAGAGCATTGAAGAGATGTATGGGTGAATAAGGAAAAATGATCACACGACTGTAAATGTACACACACTTTATACTGTAAACACACATCCGTCAAAAATATCCCTCTTTAGATGAAGAGACTGGCGTTTAAATCATTTTCCTATAAACAAGCAAGAATTATTCATTGTTGAAATGCAAAAGTTGTTTATATTACCTTGTTTTAACACTAAACGAGGGAATGGCTCTATTCCACAAATACTTTAATTAATTTCTAAAAACATGCTCAACCTGTTGACAGATATTTATTCAGCATTTTCTACGAAAAATAGTGCAAAATGGCTTAGGAGACAAACACAACAGACTTTTTGACCCTTATGTAACCAGGCAAGCTGACTGAGAACACATTCTTATTTAAGGCAAAAGCCAGTGGGAGTCGTTCCAGGGGAGGGAGTGCTGGACACACACACACACACACACACACACACACACCTGGGAGCTGCCCAGCACAACGGCCGTATTGTACTGCCAGCTGCTGAGCAGAGGGCGAGGTAATGTTACCGTCCTTTTTTCTCAAAGTGACCGTCCTTTCATAAGTTAAGATGACAACTACATACCTAGACATACACATTGACATAGACATATATGCGGTGCGTATACACACAAATGTGGCTTTTCCCCTTACCTCCTGTGTCAAAATCCACATCGTCTTCATCCACGCTGACCACATGTCCCCCGGGGGAAAGAGGTTGTTCATTTCTGGGAGGGGGGTAGACGTCCACCACCTCTAGAGGAACCTACAGAGACAGAGGGGAAAAAAACGGGCTTTATGTTTCACTCCAAATATACTATTCCTGTTGTCATTGAGAGCCAAGCCAATACTGTTTAACTCTCTCCAGATGCTTTAAACCAGCCAGCTATGACCTGGGTGCATACTTTACATATTGTGTACAGTGTTTAGGGGGGGATCATGTTCGTAGCTTTGCCAGCGTTTTGTTGACACCACCAATACTGTCTCCAGGACAGCATTCCATTATAACCACTGAATCTACAAGTACTGCTGCCTGCAATTTCAAAATCCTACTTACAAAACTCTTGACAGCGCTGCCGGTTTGAATTCGGCCATTTCATATCCATTGCAATAAGTGATGTTTGCTGCACAGTCTGTATGAGTTTTTCTTACATTACACAAAAATATGGTCTAGTAGCTGTGCAGTGGTTGTAGTGTAGCAGCTATGAATACACACCACCCATAAGCCAGTCAAAACCTGATTCTGTTCAAATGTTCCTTTACACAAATAGGGCTTAAATAGGCAGGCTCGAAAACGGAGCATTTTGGACAGAGGCTGCAAAGTGTTGATTTAGCAATGGCACTGTGAAAAACATAAACTGTTGTTTTGGATACTAAACCCATGAAAACAGTTTAGAGTCGAAAACCCAAATTACAATTTTGCTCCTGGAAATTTAGCTTATTATGTGACCTTTAATGAAATTCATTTGCAGGGAGGTTTTGTTTTTAGAGTTACCTGTGGTTGCTGTTCGTGAGGGTGGTGAGAACGTCCGTCTGGCTGTGGAGGATTGGGGGGAGCGTACTGCCTCACTGCCGGCTCTGGGCTGTACCTCGGTTCGGAGGTCAACGGCAGGTCATGGCTGCCATATGAGTCTCTCTCTGATGGGGAGGAGGGGGCTTCGGGAGCTGGGGGTTGAGGAGACTCGGAGCGGTCCCCACCACCACCACCAGCTTGGGCCGGTTGGAACTCAGGGTCCCCGCCGGTCAGAGGGTAGTCGTCATCTTCCTCCTCATGGTTGTCTGGGTCATAAGTGTTGTCTGGGTATTCCTCAAACTCGGAGTACTCAGGGGTGGTGGTGTCCTAAAGAAAGCAGAAGAAACCGTGCAGCAGTCGGAGAAGTTTATATCCACATTGGAATTCAACTCTTGACTTTAAATAAAACAAATAAAAGGCAAAAAAAGTTGAATCACCAGGGAGAGGCCATGTCCTTCTGAGCGTGGCGTAGCGAGGAGGCCACCGATGGACGCGGGAACAATGTTGACAAAGGAGTAGCGGTTCCCGGTGTGGAAAAGCCAAACACCTGGAATTCCTGTATTACCAACCCTACAGAGAATATTAGTGGGAATTAGCTTTCATTTTCACAGCCATGCTATCTTTCCTTTTAACTGTCACGCTTCCCTTCACCGTAAACACCTATATTTACCAAAGCACTGTGTTTAATTAATCCTAGCAGCAGTAGGCTAAAGGTGTGTTCCTTGTTAGCAGGAGCAGCTAACAGTAAACAAACAACAGCTGCTTAGTTAAATTAGCCTGCTAGCTGGCTTGTAATTAGCTAAACTACTGTAGCTTTCTTCTCTGGTTTACAGAGCTAAATACAGCTTTCTGTGTCACAAAATTAGCCCTCATTATTTAAAATTGAAGTTTTACTTACACAGTATTTTTTTATTTGGTTTCTCTGGCCATGTTGCCAGCCACTACTTGCACACAGCTAACTTAATGTCAATGCTTCTCATATGTGGTTTAAAGGACATGTATGAGATTTATACTCACTGGTAGAGGTTTTTAACACTCTGTTCATCGCTGGTAACACTGTAGTGAGGTCCCTCAGTCCGGGAGAAGAGATAATATGTGATTTCTCCTCTGCTGAAGCCAACCCTGGCAGGGAGCTCGATCTCAACATTGTAAGATTCCTGTAAACAGAAAAAAAAAATACAATTCTTTATTTTCCTTCTTAATTATGCTGTGACAGTGACATAAGTGTAAAAATAGCCACTGTGTATGTGTGTTTGTGTGTGTGTGTGTGTGTAAGCGCTTACCTTGGGTCGCGTCCCATAGAAGTTCAAGCCACCGTGAGGGTAGAGGAAGAGGACATACGAGTCAGTCTCATCGTAACCAATGACTGCCTGGAACGTGTTGAACTGAAGAGAGAGAAAAGAGAGAGAGACAACAACAGTCTGAAACAGAACAACATAGGGGCAACAAAAACTCAACAAAAACTCAAAACTAAAGTAACCTTTACCCAATGGGATGTTCAGGGGCAGATTTGACCATTTCTCTGGTAAACTTGAAAGGAAAGGAATGGAAGAAATAGAGAGCATGAAGAAAAATGTAGTCACTTGCGCAGTTCAACACATTAAAGAGGACCTATTATACTACTTTTCTGGTCTTAATTTCTTGTTTTACACTGCTATAGAGCAACCTGACACGAATCACATCACAAAAAACTATGTAGATTTTTGGGAAGCTCTTTCTCTTATTTTGGCGATCCAGCATGCCCTGTAAACACTTTGCTTTTGACATTTTCCGCCAACTCCCCTCCCTTCCTGAAAACCCAACTTCGTTGTGATTGCTTACCTTCCTTCCGGAACACTTTCAGTGGCGGGAGGTGCGAGCATGGACCTATAAGGGCGCGAGGCAGACGCGAGTAGGAAAGTGGCAGCATTACCACACATGGAAACATCCGCGTGGTGACGACACCAAGTTACATGCGACGTCACAATGTTACAAAGCGTCAAGCCGCTTTGAACACGTGACTTCTCAACTGGCTAGAATAGTGTCTAGTGCTCTGCACAGACACCCCAGACGGTAAGCAGGGAATACGTCGAAATGCATGTACGTCATTATTTGATAATCTAGTATGGTTAAACATGACTATAAATCATCATAACAACGTTTATAGGTTATAAAAGTCAAAAAGTATCATAGGTCCGCTTTAAACTTATTTGAGTTAATCTTAGCAACCTTTAGATAGCTTTTATTATATATTCATATGCCATCTGTTTGCTAGTTGTAGGCCTTTTTCCTATTTGTACTACTGCTGCTCTACTGTTGAGTAAAACCAACCAATTCAATGTACCATTATGTTGTAATTACCCCTTGTGGCCACAGGGGCAGCTGTTCAGCAAAAGCTTCATGTTCTTGATTTAATCTCAAATTAATTGTGTCTACTTCAAGATAATTGAGCACTTTGCTTTAAACGTTTTCAAAGACTTTTCTACATACACCTAAAAAAATCATTCTCTATGGTAAAATGTTAATGTTTTGTTATTATCTGCTACCCGACTGGTCTTAAGAGAGTGTCTAAAAATAATTTGAAGCCGTGCTAGTAACAGAGGGATGAGGTCACCTCCTGTGTGTACAGAGGGAGCCCGACCACCCTAAAATTATTCTAACACTCACTCCTCATATTTAAACTTCACACCTCTCCTCACACCCCTCCCTCCTCCCCCCCGGAGTCTCCTCCTCTTCCTCTCTCATCCCTCACTCCGCTGGGATTCATGTTTAGACTTCACACCCGTCACATTCCCCCCTTTCCTCTGACCACCGAGAATTAATGACTTACTGACCTGAGTTTTTAGCTTTTCAAACATGTTTTTGCACAAATTAGAATGAATTAAGTCAATGGAATCGGTATGGATCGATAAATCACTGGTTGTGACTCGAGGAACGTATTTCCTACATGTATACGTGGGCGTGCGGCCTCCCAAAACCCCCGTTGAAAAAAAAACATTTTTGGTGAATGAGGGGAAAGACTGTGAGTGATCCCAATGTTGTTTTCCTTTGGGACAGAATCAGATTATCTGTACACACACGCACACACACACACAGACACAGACACAGACACACACCTCGGCCTCTCAACCCCCAGCCCAGATGTTGATCTCCACAGCTGTCTTCCTGTGTGTCTGGACATCTTTAAAGATGATGTTACAGCATGCAAAGCAGACATTGTTACACTGTGAGACATGGGGCGCGCACTCACTTATACAAGCACACACTCGAGGGGACCAGATGTCCCTCCACCTATATTCATCCCATGTGAATGTATGTGTGTGTTCCTAATTGTTTACATCAACATCTTTAAACTATCTTGTTGTTTGTGGGCGGGGAAGGACTTTGTAGCCCTTGGGCTCTATGTAATTAGTGAGGAGGGGGGGGGTGGCTTTTTTTCTTCTTTTTTTCTCTGGGTCTTTGGGGAGGGAGGGAGAAGAGGCTGGAGCTACAAGAGGGGATTTGCTTCTTCTTTGTCCCTTAATATCCCCTCTAAATGTCTGTGTTTTTCTATCCGTCGACCCCTCCTTCTTCCTGGGAGGAAAGAGAAGATGAGAAGCAAGAGGAGGAGGGGGAGAGAGGTATGGACAGATAGAGTGAGATGAAAGGATGCCGGGGGGGTTGTGGCCGTAGGTCTGGTTTACAATTGTGAAAATATGGAGGGGGGGTGGGGGTGGGCAGAAAAGAGGACATGTTTTCATCCAAAAAGTTATGAAAAGTTAAGTCAAGGGAATAGATTGTACGTCAGTGTTTGTATTGAAAGTCTTGAAAGACTTGAATCGGGATGCTAAAAAATAACGTGATAATACTTAAACTTAAGAGGTTCCACTAGGCTGATATGTCGCCCCCAGATTTCCTCATCGCACAAGAAGGAAAAAATATGCGTATTCCCCAAAATGTCTTTTATTTGAATTGGTGCTCTCCTCTCTACCTGTGCGGTCATTTGCTGTGTTTGAGTCTGTCTCTGTTAAAGTAGTAGTCCTGGTGTGCCTCACAGACTCACAGCTGGGGCACAACAAATTGCAGCCGACACACATCAAAGACTTTCAAACAGTGTATAGCTGAGTATGCGTGTGTGTGTGTGTCGTGTGTGTGTGTGTGTGTGTGTGTGTGTGTGTGTGAGGGGGGTCGAGGGGGGGGGGGGTCAGAACACACACACACACACACACACACTCACAGCCCTCCCTACAGGCCTTTTGTCACACCTTTTTTTAAAGTGTGTCCTCACGCTGACCAGACACGCACAGATGTTAGCGGTCTCCGGGACCAACAATTGTTTGTCATCAGTGTCGTCCTGCCTGTTTGAGGTTTAGGTGGTAACATCATCAGTCTGCTATGTGTGTCTGCTGCACAGTGGGGGTTACAGAGACTGCCCAATGCCCAACAGCTTACAGGGAGACTTCATTTATATAAAGCAACTAAACACACTTTATTTATTCAATAAATTCATTATAAATGAATTTAAAAAAAGCAAGAAGTAAAAATGACAATTTGTGGTTTTAAGAGATACAGCATGTGCTCGAGGCGACTATTTCCTGCAGCTTTCACTTGTTAATTGGCAAGTTCACAGACATGACAAATCTCCAAGAAAATGTTGAACTGTCTTTTCCAGCAGACATTACATTAGAAAGGTCGTCGTAACATGGCTTTATAATAACTTTGCACACCCTACGGCTGCTGCAAACAAGAATCTGGCGTGTAGAATTCAGTACATGTCACATTCATTTAAACCTCAACACAATATATCTTAGTTTGCTGGTGTTTGTTTATGCATTTGTTTATTTGTCTTTTATATAGTTTAGTCTACTCTGCCTTACATGGCTTAAGCTGAAATTGAACTGACTTCCCCTCTTGTCAGTGTTGCGAACGAGTGACTCATCACTCTAGTGTGAAATGTTCCGAATCGTATTAAAGTTATCCAGAGCTCTGGTGAGCCTGGAACATCCCAGGGAAGAGGGAGAGAGAAACAGAGGTCGGGATAAATGTGCTACACTTGTTTGTTGGTTGCCAGTTTTTTCAGCTCGACGGCCGCAGCACAGCTGCAAACCGAACAGAGAGCAGCTGCAGTCCAGTTGCCAGCCTCACCAGAGTGCTACAAACGGAACTGCCTTCAGCGTGGGAACTGACAACTACACACACGGAGTGAGTGAGTGAGTGAGTGAGTGAGTGAGTGAGTGAGTGAGTGAGTGAGAGAGAGAGAGAGAGAGAGAGAGAGAGAGAGAGAGAGAGCACAGGCCCGCGGCCAAGAACATTGCAGTCAGTATTTTGTTGTCGTATGAGAATCCCCGCTCCAATCTTTTGGGTGATTCTCCTGTTATAACTTCTGCTGTGCTCAAAAGGAGTCTCTGCTCCCCTGAAACTGGAGGAAATTGTAAAACTTTGGTGCTTATGAAAGCTTCTCAAATCCTTTTTGATGGACTCAAGAACACATGTTTGGTAAAACCAGAGCTGCTTTTCTTAGATCTTGAAGGTTTCGTGAACATGAACATCTTTCCCGCAACTACAAACCCGCGGACTATGACTTCAGTAGTAATTACTAAAGCCGCCAAGATCCCCAGTCTCAGTTCTAGGGGGTTAACATTGAGCTGTACAGCTACAGGGTGAGGTAAAGCCTTGTGTTTCTGGTTATGGTATAGACAGGTTCAGCCACGACACTAAATGACCAATGGTATAAAGAAGAGAATCATTTATTATGAAAGCTCAAGTTCAGAAAGAGTCCACTCTGAACCAGGATGCACATATTTCAAGGGAAGCCCCCCATGTCACTGCAAGGGGGCCCCCCCAGAAACAACAAATAACACTAACAGAAACAATAGTTCCTATTGTGCAACGAAAAAAAAAGAAGGAAGACAGAGAAGAAGAGAGGCAAAGAGAGCAATATGAAAGGGCGAAGGCTGAATCTAACAGAGGAGGCCATTTGTTCCTTCATTCAGCCTCACCTGACCTTGACACGGCGGACACCTAATTTGCTTCTCAACCTACAACACTTTCCTTTTCAAATGAAGCCTGAGGTGAGAACTAAGTGCCAAACTGTGGTCCAATGTAAAATGACTTCAAATCGCTTCTCATATACAGAACGCTCTCAGGAAGGGAACCAAAGGACGGATGTGCAATGTTACATATAATGTAAGTCATGCATGTATATTGTCACCATTTCATTTAAACTGTTGATTTAGTGGTTTGTATTTTGAGGTGTTTGTTTCTCATATCATTTCTAAGTCAGTAGGATGCATCATATGGGAACCATTAATCTCTGAATAAACCTTCACTGCAATCCGTCCAATAGTTGTTGAGATGTTTCAGCCTGGATCAAAGTGGTGGACCAACAAACAGAACTGCTCGCTCTTGAGGATATGGTCATTGTGATGTGATGTAAAGGCGTTTCACCTAATCAAAATGTCTTTGATTAAAAATGTCCTCTGAGCCAATATGAGCTAAGAAGCTGTCTGGCCCAATGGACAGAGTCCACATGTTGCATCCTGCAGCTTAGAAGTCCATTTCTGCTGCTTGAAATAAAAACATCCATACGAGAGGAAGATAAACTGATGGCCAACAACCACCAACATGACGTGTGCTAATGTTAAGAGGGATTAGCAATGCCGCTCAAAGAAAAACACCACGACACAGAAGGCCAGATTGATTCTCTGGTGTATATGGCTCCGGTCATTAGCAAATTGGGCTACATGGTAGTGGATACAACAGAGTGTGTGTTTTAGGGTTCCAAGTGACGCAATTACGATAACAGCCTCTTTCAGGCTAATTTCATAGAATACACAATCACACGTTTTTAGGGATGTGAACTTTCTCTCATTTAATTTTTCTTTCCTCCCCCTCACCCTGCTGCTCTTCTCATGGCCACATCCGACCCCCCAAACCCCCATGCACACACACACACACACACACGCACACACACACACACACACACACACACACCAAAAACACCACCCCACCCCATACAAACATCCTCGATAAAACCCCACACCTCAGGTTAATCAGTTCACACACACATACCACTCTACCCCCTACTCACGCCCCTCCCAGGGCCAGCACCTCTGGCTAATCACTTCAAAGGAGAGATACTATCAGTCTGAAGAGAAGACCCACTGGAGCAAAACCCAGCCAGGACCCCGACTGCTCCCATTTGACAAGGCAAGACAGACCCTTTAAATGACAAAACAAACTCCCTCTTAGCACATGTAAAAACACTTTGTGCTTAAAAAGATGTGGACAGCCGGCCTGCAATCAGCCTTTCATCAACAACTGAACTGAGGTCCAATTCCAATATTGGAGGCTCGGAGAGGAGAAGTTAAAGCGATGGCTAATTTATCCATTTGGCAGCTACTCAATCCAAAAGGAGCCCTATAGGTATTATGAAACGTCGCGAAAGGCTTAATGCAGGGTATCCCCAGCAAACAACTTTAATGTTTTAGCTTTTGATCAATCAGGAAGAGGAGAGGAGGAGGCATAAAACAAACCAGACCATGAGAGTAAAGAGATAGGACAAACAGATGGGAGGGAGGGAGACACGGGGAGAGATCTCCTGGGGTTTTTCCTTAAATCTGCCACTCCCTTCATCCCTCCATCCCACCAGGCAACAACAAAGCACTGTCTTGTTTTTTTTATATCGATAAGTTCAGTAGGCCCAGCTTTACTTGGAGTATTTCCCGGAGATTAACTTACACAGAGCCTCTAGTGCTCCTCCATGTTATTCAGTATTTTTTTTTAAAGTCCATGATTACTTCATCGTTTCCTAGGAATTACAATGATATTTTGTAGTAATTATAAAGAAAACATGTTGCATTGACTTCAGTTCCGTCTACATGATAGTAGGAGTATTAATCAATTGAAAAAAAGTTGCATTAACTATTTCGGCTCTAGGGTAGCTTTCTAAAGTCTAAAACAAATATCTATTAAAATGATGAACCGAAAGCCTCTATTATCAGCAAGATGTGCAGTTTGATAGCCAAAATGTGACTTTTATTATTTTCTAATAATAAGTGAGCAATGAATGCAAGTTTTCTTGGGTTTAAATTCCACATGACTCGCTTCTTTAAAGTGAAATAAATTCACAGAAAATAACGGACGTGTCAAACAAGGTGCTCTTTCCAGCGGTTTTCAAACAGAGGGTCAAAGACACTGTGCAAGGTGAGATGGACAGGTGGCATGCCGCTGTTCTAAAAATAACGGTAATAACGGAAGTAAGTCAATGGAGATCTGCCATTCATTTGATCCACTCAACAAGGTCAACAGTTAGAGCGGCAGCAGCTGCTGTGACATACAACTCTCGGAAGCAATTAATGTACTTCAATTGGCACAAACAGGACAGACATAGTTTAAGATTCCAGTGTGACATGTTATTTATTGCACACATGTCCTTAAGTCCACTTAAAAATCTTAGAAAAAGAGACAATAATACTAAACATGCCCTGAAAATCATCATGTTGTTAAGTCTGGTTCAGTATCAAAGTAACCCAGGGATAGTCGTCTGTACAGCTATGGCTACAATGGAAACAGGAACTGCTTATGGCTAAATCGTCACACTTCTAACTATTGCCAAATATATGAGAAAATATAGACTTACAGAAATAACAGGGTCCAAGCTGTAGGCCATAGCCGACTCTAAGACCCCATGCAAACATGAAACTTCCTGTTTACATGCCCCAAAACTATGTATACTGTAGTCCAAAACCTCAACATGATTATCCCCCGAACTGAACTTTAAGAGCGCCTGACTTTTACGCACACTAGTTTTACATTCACACTGAAGTGAAAAACAGATTAAAAATGTTTGCCTACGATGGAGGTTGAGACAAAGAGGAGGCTGAACAATATAGTACCCAAAATGTACAAACACATATGTCTAATTAACTTTGAGTAATCTGTGGTGAAATAGCTGGAGACGCTACTGTTAAAGCTAATTATTAACTGGCTGACAAATGGGGAGGGCAGTAATGTACAGCAGAGTGTGAATGGTCAAGGCATGTTCGTGTCTACCTGTGTGTGTGAATTATAGGAGGGGATAATGGGCTGGGAGGGGGTGGGGCACTTTGATGACCCTTAAAGATGACCTCTCACCCCTTCAAAAGGTTAAGAGGCAGATTAGGAGGGGAAGGGGAATTGCAAATAGACCCCCCCCCACCCCAGGCTGATTACAAGTGAGGCACATCTTCCAGGAATTTGGAGATTGTGTCCCACACAAGAACTAAAAAACTCATGAGTGAGGGATGTGTGGGTCTGTTAACGTGATGACGGGATGAACTCATTCATTCATAAATCAACACACACACACACACACACACACACACCGAGACGGAGAAGGAGGCCTGGGGCTAATGCTCTCAATCCCTCCATCTATTTTACCTTGTTTGAAGGTCCACTGGTTCTTGTTTGCTCCTCGTATGCCGCGACATTCTCCCATGTAGCAACCACAGCATGTGTGGGTGTGAATTTGGCGTCGGGGAACCCTCGATGTACCTCCTGGGTGAGCAGATGAATGAATGAATGAATGAATGAATGAATGAATGAATGTCGGAGGATAAAGAAAAGATGGAGCGCACATTGGATTGAACTAATGGATGACAAAAAAAAGGAAGAATCCAGATTTGCAGATAAGTACGGTGCAATAACACAAAGTAACAAAAAGCCAACTTAAAGGTTGAGTCAGTGATTCTGGAGAATGCTTGTTGTCGCGATCACTTTTTGTCAAAATCAGTCTCACACAGAACTGACAGGTAGCAGATCGCCAGTAGATCAAAAAGTGAGTTTGACAACAAACGTTCTGCAGAATCGCTGACTCCACCTTTAATCACACCATTCGTAATAGAATTCTCTTGTTTCATTCAGTGGGTTGACTTGACACAGACCTGGGACACCCTGTTGAGCACACTGGGCGTCTCGGTCACCCGGTAGTAGATATGTCCTCGCCCTCCGCTGGTGTCAATGTCAGCCAGGAACGGGGCCACCGTGGGGAAGTCGGTGGGTAAGCCGTCGTCCACATACTGCTTCTCCATGGGCAGGTCCTGGGCTGATATGATGCCATTGGTGGCCACCTGGAGACAGAGAGAGAGAGTCTACTGATTAACCAAGACAGAGCTGATGACGGATACCGATTGACAAGCTATGACCCCCTGAATACTTCAAAAACCCATCTTCCAAAACCCTGTAAGAAACATCTGGAACACCACTATATAATAATAATAATAATAATAATGGATTGGATTTATATAGCGCTTTTCTAGGCACTCAAAGCGCTTAATACCACTGAAGACTCCTGATAATATATTCAAAACATCCAACTGTTAGTGGTTTTCCCCTCCATGTATCTGCCCGTGTAAATAGAGCATGACACTGCAGTGATGTCGATGATGTGTATAATAAGGGTCGTCACACAAAGACACATTCTGCCTTTTATGCATGTAGAGTGCATCTATTCAAGTACTGCACTTTAGAGAGTGTTTGAGGTACTTTAGGGTAGAAAGGTTTAAGCATGAGAACATAAGTAAAAAACAAAATTAGCTTTTTCGAATCATACATATCAAATAGGTGGAATATGATTATTGATGTATTAATGTGTATATCACTTTAATGATGCAGCTTGTAAAATTGGAGTGACTTAATGAGTTATTCTCAGTGTGTTACATTAATAGGTTGACTTCATTTTGTACTTCCTAATGTCAATATGTAGAGTTACTGGTACTTAAGCTATCAAATAAATGTAATAGAGTACAATAATTCCACCTGAATCACCAGTAGAAAATAGAATGCCAGAAGTCAAAAGCAGTAGTAATTGAGTTAAGTTACTTTACACCACTGACCAACTAATAGTAAAATGACACTAGCAGGATCCTTTTGCATAATGAGTACTTTTTTGTAGCCAATACTATTACATGTTACTTTACGTTTACTTAAGTTTGGTTTAATGGTTGAACTCATAATTTGAGGCCACTTCACAGCATTACCCTCTCTTGTCAGCGTCCAGATTTTCCTCCATTCAAACATGTTAATAAATCACTATACTTTTTAGCACCATGTAAAAGCCACTGTAGAGCTCATCCCAACAGCTGCAACCATCACTCTGCACAATGTCAATTTCAGAGAACTTTACCACGCTTTCACAGTCAATAAGGAGCATTGCAAAATGAGACATTGATGCAGACACACTGGTACTCACATATAGCTGGGAGAAGGGGGTGCCGTAGAAGTTTAAGGGTCTGGTCAGGGACAACACTTTGGACGTCTCATCGTCGCCCTCTGCCAAAATCTGATCTCCACTCAAAGTGCCATAAGGGAACAGGTCAGCCCTCTGGATGGCTGTCACAATACGCACGCTGCAGCCGCTCCAGCACAGCAGACACGCAGCCAACATTAGCCCTGCTCTCTCCATTGTAGAGTGTTGGGAAGGAGGAGAGGGGGCGACGGCGGGGGGGGAAGTTTAGCGGCTCCGCACTACGAGAGGCAGTAGCAGGAGAAGAGGTACAGCTGGACGCGGGGAGAGAAGCAGAAAAAGAAGGAGCGCTGTCCTCTTCTCCAGCGAGCCCGGAGAGGAGCGGAGGGAGGAGTCAGAGGGTCGCTCTGATTGGTCACGGGCCCGGTGAGTGACGGCGGGCCGGCGCTGGAGGTAACACATCTGGCTCGTATTAGACAAGACGACAAATAAGAAAAAAAAATCCGGATGTAACTCTATCTGCTTAACAACAATGAAAAAAGGAAGAGAGGCGGTGTGATTCTGACACAGTTTGACACAAACACACACACACACACACACACACACACACACACACACACACACACACACACACACACACACGAGGAATTTCATTTCAATATGCCTACATTGACCAAGATAGTCTAGGCCTAGGCTAGAGAGCTACGTTTACATTTTATTTTCTTAAAACAAGACATAATCGCTCAATATTGTCTAAATCAAAGCCACATCTGTTGGCTGTCTGGTCATCTTTATAGTAACACTTTAAATAGACTTCTGAGTCATACACTGAAGCCACAGAAGCAACGCTGAAATAGCCTACTTAACCGTGTGTGCCACCTAGTGTCTGCAACACAGTATTACAGCAGCCATTTCTGCAGTATGTTAAGTGCACTCCATCCACATTCAGCACATTGTATATGACCCAAGTCATAGTCAATTATTTGAAAAGTCAATCAGAGAAAAAACGTAAGACAAGAAAAGAAACGTTGGCAGAGTTTAAACATCTAATTCAGATTCAGATTCATTTTTATTGTCATATGCACCGTTACAGCACAATGAAATTTGTCTTTTCAGTACACACCTCTCCAAGAAACATACAAGACAGTGACAATAACATGGGTGGACAGGAGATAGTGTAAACTGCAGGGTCGCAGCGGAGCCGCGCCCCTCTTTCATAGGAGGAAAAGGAGAACAACAGGGGAAGATAGGTCAAAAAATGCAAATCTCGAACTACGTTCCTTATGGGAGCGCAGTGCGTGATCAGTGAAAAAACCACCTTAGCACAAATAAGCAACATATAAACACCACAGACAATAAGACTCGTAGACATTGCACATTAAAGGACACACCTCTCCAAGGTAATAATAATAAGGTAATAACATTAATGTTCCAAGGTTTTAACACCCATAATCACCAAACTGAAGTTTACAGCATATGCATCATCACATAGTTTTAGGTCAATGCAGAGACAATTATCCTAAACACAGATAAGTGGAAGGTGTTAAAATACACTTGGTGAAGCCGGCCAGATATAGATTAAATCAATTATATAATACTTTTTCTGACACCATCTACAATTATCACTGTGAAACACAAGCAGACAGCATACAATTATAATGTAAGGTTTTTATAGGGAAGCTACAGGAGACAAGGCGGATATACATTGACTGTCCTGAATGTAAACACTGCCACTTTAAAAAAAATGTTATGTGAAACTATTGCCTTTAACTTGCACTGTTATGTCCTTCACTGATTTCGTTGTTGCACTTTTTCTTGTCTATTACCCTGTTTACTTTTTTTCTTGTATTTGCTTGCCCCTTGGTCCGTACAAAACGTAATTGTGTCCACTGTAAACTCTATTTACGGTAAATGACGATGAAGTTGATTAACCAATCCCATTCAACCCTGGTTGATTGCATGTACTTACCCATAGAAACCTGTAGGTGGAGGCAAAGTCAAGGCTGAGATATTAAACCACACAGATCATTAAAACTAAAGACATTATTCAATGTATCTAGTGTGAAAACTATAATTTATATTTTACTATGTGCATGTGGAAAAATATTTATAGTCTATAGTATTTAAAATCAAAGTCAATATTACATTCCACCAGACACCTTGTGCAGTCTGACTACGTTTGCATTGGGATCCCTGAGCTCTAAACAAACCAGGCAATATAAATACAGAAGTTTGAATCATCACCATCTATTATCTGATTCTGTTTCCTTCTCTTGTGATGGCTTTCACTATTCAGGTATCATCTATGATATCAGATTAAACCAAAGTCGATGAAGCCATGACAAACACATCGTATTTTGTTGACATAACAAATTGATGTGAGGAATGAAGCCTTGCAATTGATTTGTGTGTGTCTGTGTGTGTGTGTGTGTGTGTGTGTGTGTGTGTGTGTGTGTGTGTGCCAGAGAGACACACAGACATAGTTACAATACAAACAGCCCCTGTCAGCCCTTTAACTCATGCCATACCTCCCAACAAAGGCTGCTTACCAGCATAGCAGACCACAGAATTGGTGGATTAGTACTTTGATCAATAATTGAATTGCTTCTAAATAAAGAGCCTAGACTGCTAGTCCTTAAGATTAAGTAGATTCACTCTTCAGCGTAAGTGGATATAATACGATGTAACATTCTTTTAAATTTGCAATAAAGTCCCTTAATGAAAATCATGGAAACAAGGACATCTTTAAACACTTGATAGGGAAGGAAAGCAAGAGAGGAAAGGGAAGGACGAAAGATGAAAAGAATGGTAATGAAAGGGAAAAAGAGAAAAAGAATGATGTTTGGGCGTCATAAGGGCAGAGGACAAGGTGAAAGAGGCCTCCGCAGCATGGGGAAACCATTATAGGGCAAAGGTAAAAAGGAGACACGCGCAGAGAAACGAATGGAGAGACAAAGACAAAGAGAGAGAAAGAGAAGCAACAGGAAGATGAAAAGAGGTAGAGAGGCAGGAAGGAGAAGTGCATGGGATTCCTGTGCCCGAAGACGGGTTGTCAAAACTAAAAATAACCGTCAGATCTCGACAAGGCCTGTTGTAAAAATGTAACCCTGAGCAGTGTGGGAATAACTGCGTGTGAATGTGCCATAAAGTCGACACTTCATCTGCCGAGCGATAATAAAACGGCCTTTTCTGGAGTGGCAGGGGACGGAGTGAGAGAGGAAGCGGTGATGGCATAATGGCAGCATGTCACAATTTAGAAATCAGTAATGGGCTTTCAGCATGCATTACGGCCCATTTTAGTACCCTGTTTGGCTTTTATTCCATTTTTATAATGGGTGAAAAGGGGCGTTTTAATAACATTTTAATGGATCATGAAATTTGCAGAAAGCTATTCCTCAAAAAAAAGGGTAGACCTCATCTTCTGTGCACCAAATCATCCATAACCACCTGAAAAGCAGGGAAAACACATATTAAATTGTTACAGGCCATATATGAATTATGCTTTGACTAGCTGCTTAGGAGCATAGTTTGGGAGTCATAGGGGAATGGAGATTATACTGCTAGTTTATGAGGTACACAAAGACAAATGCTTACATTCCTCCCGATGGGAAATAAAGGCCTCAGATCAATTTTATTGTGTCGGGAGAGCAACATGCTATCTCCACACATGACGAACTACAGGAAACCAAGCAGCACACATCAAATTTAAGCATTCCTTTTTTCCTCTTGGTATTTCTGAAGTCGAGGCAGGACATCTGCACAGAGCCATGTGGAGTCTGTTTGCCTGTAGTTTGTTTAGACACAGATGAAAGGGAAAACATTAGTCTTTTATGCAATAACTCAATCAGCACTTTCTGTCCGCTGAATGTCTAAATTTGATTTGATTATCCAAAAACACTCACATACAAAGTCACCAGTAGAATTTGTAGTGATGGCAATGCTGTGTATGAGTACTTCACAAAGCAGACATATTTCTAAAACACTTGTTTGTCTAGAAAATCCAAATATTTTCAGATTTTGGACTGTTTGTTGGACAAGACATATTGTTTGATGACACCTCCCTGGGCTCTGGGACATCTCCATTTCCATGTTTCACTATTTTCTGATAGACTTATTTGATTCATTTAATGGAATAGATTTACAGATTAAATTATAGCTAAAATAATTGTTTCTTGTCGCTATATAATTACAAAAATATATGAGCATGGATATTGCTCTGAGGTCAAACATATTTTACCTTATAACCTATTATTAAGGAATGGAAATTGAATGAAATATTTATTAATATTAAACTTTAATGTATCATTTCCTTTGTTTGACTACAGGTTATGGGCAAACAGAGGAGAATGGTGTTTGCTTGTATCTATTGCTACAGCCTGTCTGCAGAGGGTGGGTGGGGTGTACCCTGCGTGACGTCACCGCCTCGCTCCCCTTGTACCCCGGGTCCATTCATGCTGCCTCTTCAGTGCCGCGCGCCTCGCCCTCAACACACCTCACCTTTATATTACACAATCCAGAGCAGCTCTTTGAGAAGTGAAACAAGCGATAGGCCACATGTAAACTACCGCGCGACTCAACCTGGATTTTAAGAAAAGAAAAAAAAACTCGGAGATGAACGTCCACACCACGAGGAGCAAGTTATAACAATAGGTGAGAACTTTATTATTTGTGTTTTGAGCGATGTGAAGCCCACGCGGATGTGATATCCTGCTGTCTCGCGCTGTTTTCTCCTCGGAGCGTCTCCAAAGCAATCTGACATGTGTACATCTGACATGTGTACATGTCAGGAGTCGGATCTTGACTTGAAACATTAAATTAATCCTTAGTTTATCTTTCAGTCGGATCAGATTGTTATAGCTTACAGCAGTATTATTTTTTAAACAAATCCTAACTTGTTACTTCGCTGGTTGTCTCGCTGTGGACGCTTCTTCTTTCTTTTTTTTCACAATCAATTCGTTTTGCCGGCTTACTTAGGTCTTAAATGGACTTTATTAATCATCTTCGTACTCGTATTCTGTGCCCACAAGCAAGAAAAACCGCGTCAAAATTAAACCTCGTCAATAATCTTTAACTTCTAAATGTAGGAATGTCATGTCAATGAATCTTATATTCTTACATGTTTGATTTCACAACATTATCCAGCTACTTTCATTAACTCAAAAAGTCCGCGCTCAACTTCTTAAAAGCGCACACATCAGCCAGTCAACGGACCGAACAACATCTGGATACATCTGTCAGAGCTCTGATCTGTGCTTTGAGAAACACAACTGACACTTTCAAGGTTATTAAGTCTCTTTTTTTTAGAGGCATTTGGAGCCCCAAACTCCAGCGGACATCACCACGGTGGACACGCCGTGCATCGGACAGAGAAAGTAAGTGAGTCAATTATCTGGCCGTTACACACCCAGTGAAAGTGAAGGCACACACACACATGCAAAGTCATACAAGTGGAACAGATGTGTATTATTATGTAAGCCTATGTTTGAATAGCTAGAAAACACTCACACACTCCATATGCCTCTGGGTAAGTTTAAAGCGGCAGAGATCAAATCAAGATGATCTTTATGATTCAACACAACTGGGAATATATATGGTAGGCTATATGGTTTCACTGGTAAAACTTTGGCTTTCACAACTCGTTCTGGAGCAGAGTTCAGGCCCTGGAATTTTTCAGTATATGCAAGATGTTCCCTTTTATTAGAAATAATTAAGACTACATTTTTCCTGTGTATTAACGGGTGCAGTAGAGCTAGACAAAGACTTTGGAACGTGAAATCAGAGTGGCCAAGTGTCAACATTGATCAAGTTTGTTGACATTGGGTCAAAACAGAGTCTGAAAGTGAGGGAGACTTGTAAACATACTTCAGTTCAGTTAAGTCAAAATGTAATTTGCTTGGCGGCCAAGACCTTGTGTTTGATGTAGCAAGCTGTGACCGACAGATATTTGTGCTCCAAACTTCTTTTGAAAATATGATTACATAATCTGTTTCTTGTTGTGCTGCAAGTTAAGATTATTTTCATTATGGATAATTTGTGGATTGTTTGCAGCAACTCGTGGTGATGTATTCTGACTGCTTCTTTTACTTGGCCATCAGTCCAAAACCAAAAGGATATTCAGTTTCATTTATAACATTGTAAAGCTGGAACCAGGGAATGTTGAGAATTATTTTTACCTGAAAAGGATGTATGCTAAATTAATAGATTTAAAAAGTACTTAAGAATACATTTTCTTAACATGTTGACTTCTTGATGACTCGACTTGATTTGTTGCTGCCCTAAATTGTAAATATATATTTATTTTCTCTTCTTTTTGTTTAACCAGGATGGGTACGGCCACCTCTTTGGTATCGGAGATTCCACAAAATGAAAGCCACCAGAGTTCAGCGGATCCAGGCGCGTGCCACACCAAGCACCACATCTACCCTAACGGAGGGCCTATGATCAGTGCCATCATGTTCGCTGCTGGTATCTTTGGCAACGTGGCCGCCCTGGTGATCCTGGAGTGGCGGCGATGCAGGGACATGAGGACCAGGGACCGCCGGCAGCGCTCTCTGTTTCACATCCTCATCACAGCGCTGGTGGTGACGGACCTGTTAGGGACCTGTCTGGTCAGTCCGCTGGTGCAGATGTCCTATTCAAAAAACAGAACATTGGTGGGGATGTGGAACGGAAACCAAAACATTTGTTCCTACTTTGGTGTCAGCATGACCTTCTTCAGCCTGGCCACCATGTCTCTTCTCTTCATGATGGCACTAGAGAGGTGCTTGGCCATTGGGTACCCTTACCTGTACAGCAGGCACGTCACCAAGAAATGTGCGTACATCACAATCCCAGTGATGTTTTCCTTATGTACGTTATTCTGTCTCATCCCTTTCGCTGGATTTGGTGAATATGTTCAATACTGCCCGGGCACGTGGTGCTTCATAGACATGAACCCACCGAAGACAAAGGACCGGGCCTACGCCATGCTGTACGCCACTATAATGTTAGTGCTGGTGCTGTGTATTGTGGCCTGCAACTGTTTTGTGGTGATCCAGCTGTTCAGGATGTACCAGCGTCGGAGGAGGAATGGTGGCTCGGTCATGTCTTCCTCCAGGTCCAGCAGCGAACGCAAGGCCATGTCCATGGCTGAGGAGGTGGAGCATCTCATCCTGCTCGTCTTCATGACCATCATCTTCATCATCTGCACGATGCCCCTGGTGGTAAGACGGCATTCAGTAACTCACATGCATGCTTTATGCATTTGGTTAAAATACACTTTTTTAGGCAGGTAACAACCAGTAGATCATTGTTTTCTGACAGAAGTTTGAACTTGTTTTCTGTGTGGATTTCACAATGAGGACTAAACGAAAACTACTATAATTAAGGGAATACAACAAAAATCGTGATAAAGATACAAAATTATAGGAATTTTAATCCATGGGGGAGGTCAGTAAAAAGAAGCAATGTCCTGCATACAAAAAAGAGAAAGCAATTAGCCTTAATAACTGTCTTTTAGCAATGCCGTATCAAAGTGGGGTGCTACTCACTAAATAAAAATCTCAATCATTTTAATGTGAATTAGAATGATGTAACTATATTTCAGCCATTCATTCATTCAAGCTAATGATCAGTTTAATAAATCACAATTCTACAAATAAACAATTGAAGAACAATGTTGATTAATATATTGATAGGGAGCCAAATAAATAGGGGTTGTTTATTAACAGCGTTTCAGTACAGTAATGTCCTTCCTCTCTCATCGTCATTACCTTCTCTCTGTCTTTTCCTCTTACTCTACTCTCCCTGTCCCGTAGTTTCTTCCCTACGCACAGCTGAGTTTGATTGACTGAGTCTTTTAAGTTCCGTCGGTCTCAATTAAGATAGTAAACACAGGCTTAATTGACATTTAGATATAAATGTTAGTGTTAGCTAGAATTTTTATTTTGACATTCATTGCATTTCATCATTCATTGACAGTGTATATTTGTATCAATGGATCAATGGAATAATTACAGTAAGTTCACTCCAGTGAAATGAACTGTGTGGCATCATGATGGACGGCCACTCATAAATGTAGCGCCCTGTGGCCGCACATGAGCTGTTGATCCAATTCTGTTTGGGTATGAATGTTTTTGAGCTATATTTTGCCACTGGGGAAGTTCTCTAGTACAGTAGAATATCTGACTTCGCATGGTTTCAGCTGTCTTAAGGATTTTCTGAAGTTGACAACATTATCAAAGGCGTACCCAGTTGCAGAACGTTTTTATAGTAACTGCAAAATCATCTACTTCCATGTTTACTACTATCTATATTTAAATTGGACACAGGAAATAGTAAGTGCTTGTTTAAGGATATCTGAAATCTGAAATGTGTGACACAATATATTTGCTTTTCAGTATTTCTAAATGGGTTC
This sequence comes from Hyperoplus lanceolatus, assembly GCA_026929865.2. Taxonomy (NCBI): domain Eukaryota; kingdom Metazoa; phylum Chordata; class Actinopteri; order Uranoscopiformes; family Ammodytidae; genus Hyperoplus; species Hyperoplus lanceolatus. The sequence goes on along the minus strand of CM049418.1, from coordinate 9,362,301 downwards.
CCTAATGTAAGCTGATAATACCGGAAATATAAAACTGCTCTGTAGCTTTGAGAAAAATCCCAGCCAGCCACAAAAAGGCAAAACAGTCCTATTAAATACAATACAATACAATACAATACAATACAATACAATACAATACACAAAAAATTGTTTTTAATTTTATGCAATCTGTTATACAGTATATCTGTATGAAACTGTGTCTCTGTACTTGTGGCATTTTTGAGACATGCACCTAAGCATACATAATACAATAGACTATGGGCTCATTAGTTTGAATTGTGCAAAAAAAACTTGTAGGAGTATATGACCCTAAATGTCAATCGACTCAAGGAGGGCGATTATTGATTCACATGCTGATCATTGTCTGATTAATCTTTGAAAAAAAAATCACGAAAACGACTTTATGAATTCCCAGACCCCAAAACGATCAATTAATCTGCTCATCATTTCAGCCCTTGTCTCATCATTTTAGCATTAGAAAGAACTGATATTTATAGAATAAATCCACCTTCATAACAGCTGACTTTACATACAGTAAACTGTGCTAATGGTAAGGTCCTTTGAAGAATCCAGGATTTTATCAGTTATGCGATCAGGAAGCAAATTTGGACCAGATATGTGATCATAAGATAAGGGTATATGTCTCATAAACTGCAATTACAAATGTATGTTTTAAAAACTGGATACAAACATCATCAACTAATGACTAATTGGGCATGGACCTAATTATAATTCATCACGTGTTTTATGCAAAAACGATGGACCACAACAACAATGTAATGATACTGACCTCATCAACACAAAAGCCACCGAAAGTCTCTATCCATTACATTAATGAATGATAAAAAAGGGATGTATAAATTGATAACACAGGCTAGCAGCAGCCAGGCTTTGCCTTCTACTTTTCATCAAACTTGTCGATGGTCACCACACAATGATAATGAGCCAATCAAATAAAAGGTAAATATCATCAATCTAAAGCAGGCGTCTGATTAGCTGATGGCAATACTGGCAAAAAGCTTCAGTGTTGTAATATAAGTGCACATATTGCTAATTAAATTGACCGGTGGAAACCAGTTTGAATGGTTGAGTCAGAAAGCGGAGTTCGGATGGAAGGAAGAATGGATGGATGGATGGACCAAATTACAAATTGAACCCATAATTACGCAATTGTGCCATTACACCGTCACAGTAAGACTCTTGGGCGATCCGTCTGTAATGTAACCACTTGGGTTCTGAAAGTGACACTTTGATTTCAGATGGAAAATCAATAACTTTCCAAACAGTGGATAATGCTGGGTGCACTTTATTGCAGACAGCAGTAATGGGCACATCAAGCTGTGGCTTAGAATGCAGAGTCATAACCTCCATATCTGCAGTGGTTGCTAAGTTCTGCACCATCCTTAATTGAATAGCATCGACGGCATCACACACGCTGACCACATGAAGGCACAATAGTGTGAGTCTTTTAGAGAGTCGATTGAGTATATTTTGAACTTTTTGTGCTTTTGCTCTAAATGTTACAGTTAGCGGTATAATTGGATACCGCCTGTTATTGCGTTAGAGTTCGTCAAACATAATTAACTCAATAATTCAATCGTGCAACTTTTATTTCCTATTATGAATATACTGTATTTGCCAAACCATTGTTAGACAGATAAGTGGAAAACGTCCAACATGTCCTCAGGACATGAACTGTAATCTGGCAGGAATGAATACATGTCAGTGTATATTAAACTTCAAATGATCTTCTGTATAAACCTTCACATTGTTTGATTTAAATGTGAGGGTTTATGGAGTGCACCAGGTATAGTCTTCTGTAAGCAGGTAAAGGTCACCAGTATCATCTTCTCAAAATCCACTGCGTCGTCATTACGGCTGAATAAAATAGATGACTCGGGTACGGGCAGGACAAGGATGTACGGACGTGAATCAGCAGGAAAGATTATGAGGAGATTGGAAGAGGGGAAAACAAGTTAAGGCAAAGCAGTGTGTGTGTGTGTGTGTGTGTGTGTGTGTGTGGTATGTGTGCGTGCTTGTCTGTTGTCTCCAACCTGTCTTACCTTCTCGTTATCAGACGTCCAGCGACAGTAACCAGATCTTTCACCACTGCAGGCACAAGTCATTACAACATAAGTTACAGTCATGTATGATAAATTCTTCTCATAATGGGAATCCTACATCATACATACTATAGGGAATCGCTTACTTGTGGCTGTCATATTCATCCCTCCCGTCCTCTCCTAATATTTGGGCAGACCGGTCGCATTAACCTATTGGCAGACATTTCCATGTGTTGCCCTGTAGGGAGACGCAGGAAAAACCTTTTAACATATTTCATTCCAAGCGCACACTAAGTGATTATGCAGAGTGGGGGGGGGGGGCGATTTGATCTTTTTATTTTAGAGGAACAACGGCTGCTCTGAACTTGAATTTCCGTCACGCATTATTTTCTTTATGATCAAGATGAAGACGCAAATGTCTGCAGCCCATTTCCATTATAAGCTCTGGTGCCTGAACCAGGCATTGTAAAGGATCTCAGTGCAGACACATTGATGGTAGAGAATCAAAACCCTACTGAAAAGTGTTAACGGCAACAAACCCAATTTCCAACTTTAAAATGAGCCAGAACAATTGACACAATGACTTTAACAACAGTACATCGTGCAAAAGCATTCAGTAGGTGTATTCAGTAAACAGCTGAAATATTATACCAATGGTCGCAAAGCATCAACTGGTGAAGATGCTGACCTATTTGGAGCTTTAACTTGAGTTTTGTAACATGATATCATTGAGCCATAAAGTAAAACTTTTTTTTTGCAAAATAGACAATTGACAAATGCATACTGACGCCTACAATATTTAAGCCTTTTTGATGTCATAAATCTGTTGCCATTAATAATGTACAACTTCACTGATGCAGTGGTAAAATGAGTAGGAGGTAGCAACTTTAACTGGTATATTACTCTGTATTAAGACTTTCAAGTGTTTCATATTTGCTTTGCAGTGGCAATCTTCCCCAGCTTTTACATTCAAAAGCCAAACAATAATGCACATGCTGAATGCATAATGTATGAAGAGTCTTTTATATGAACACTCATGGGTCTACAGCCTGGAATGTGACACCACAGTCTGAGGTCAGGACGTCACTCACAAACACACACACACACACACACACACACACACATACAGTATGTGTGCAAACACACACAGACACACGCCGGCACATACGCGCACATGCACACACAGGCATAGAGATCATATTACATTTTTCTGCCAAAATAAGACGGTTTGCTGAAGTGATTGGGTGTGTGTGATATGCCCTCGGTTATCTGTGCTTGCATTAAATATTGAAAAGGCCAGACGATAGCCTTTTGGCACAGAAAGCGAGACTGATGGAGAGGGAGACATAGACAGAGTGAGAAACACTGGAGCCATCACATTAACATTCAGTAATGGCATTTGAATGGTGTCGTTTTTTAGTTTCAAACACATTGTTTTTTTCGGGTTATTTTTTGCCTTTACATTCTGGTTACTAAGCCTAGATAGATAAATATAGATATGACTCTGTTACACTAAAACAACAAACAGTATAATGACTTTTATCAATGGAGAGAATCGTAAAAAATGGAAACCCTCAAAGTTAAAGGAGAGATATTTTGATTTGGTCCACTCACATCGTGGAACAATATCAATAGAAAAAAAGAAAGTGTTTTGTTCTCTAAGCAGCAACCCTTCACACATTCTTCGCATTAACCCTTTTTTTATTGTGCTTCCTCTTGGAGTGGAGGGAGGAGAGAGATATGGGCTCACAGTCACAGTGTGAGAGGGAATTCACGGCCGAGCCTGGCTATATAACAAACAAAAAAAATCTGTCTCCGCACGCACAGACAAGACTTTCGCCTACTCTTGTTTTTGTCTTACACATATGGCGAGGCCTGTCAGTACTCACAGTAATGACCTCATGTGGTTTTGGTTATAACAACATTGGGATGAGCGTGGAGCTACACACAGCATGCAGCATCAGATTTCATCCCACTGTTTGTTTGGAACTTTTGCTTCATATATATATTTGAACTGCCTGCAGATGTAGTTGCTATAGTGATAAAGTGTTTCCTGAATGAGTTTTCCGGAAAATGTTTTTTTTTTTTTTTTTTTTTTTTTAAGCGCTTTCTCAAACGAACAGCTTCCGATGTGCCCTCGAGCAAGACTCTTAATTGCCATAAAAAAAGCAATTAGTTTTCATGGCAACGATTTAGCCAGTGGGTAGTGTGATTGAGCCACAGCAAATTGGCCTAATGAGATTTGTGTGACAACATTGGCGCTGACATCACTGTGGAAATTGGGTGCTTTTTACGGGAGTCAAACCTGAGTTAGTTTAAAAGCAACCTTTGCATAGTGGAAGAGAGAGAGAGAGATGAGAACACAAGTGGGTGGAATGATGAATGGAAAATGTCACAGGAAGGGCGATAAAGGTGGTCGATAAAGGTGGGCGATAAAGGTGGGCGATAAAGTAAAACATTTTTACAAGATTTTAGGCACCGTCTTATTTTGCAATGTGTTTTTTCAAATGTTGGAACAGTGTGCATCTTTTTCTACCTTTTGCTTTCACAACATTTTCAACCAGATGATTTAAAATCGAACTAGTTCCAAGTCTGGTTCCGATACATCACTGATCTATTTTTTTTTCAGACAATATCGGCTACAGGGCATTGACTATATGTTTCGCCAGTTGCTCTTTAATGAAAAGTGTGCCTCCAGTCAGTGCAGGTGAGAAGGCAATATCTTTCAGCTAAGTAAAGTAATTATTAACAATACTTCCTATAAACTTTATAGCAGCTGGTGATGACTATGACACAGACTAATAAGCAGTGCTGTGTCAGTGAATAGACATTAAAGCGGCTACGAGTAACATTTAAATATCTTTTAAACAGCCTCATGTTTCCTCTGATAATCATTAATTACCTTTAACAGCAAACGAGACCATCAGTGCAAAGAAAGACGTTTTTAAATAGTTTTTATTACTGCTTTTGGTCTGGTCGCACACCCAGTCCGATTTTCGGTTCGCTCGTGCAAGCTCTATGGTCACATATCCGTATTGGTCGCAGATTTCAGTGTGGCGCAACAACGTGATTTGAGAAGCCTATCCCTCCAGGTGTGGGAAGGGGAGCGGGAGCCTTGTTTGATACAGTTATTTGTCGTCATAATGACTGATAACGGGGCTGAACCATCAAAGAAAAAAAAGAAAATGCAATGAAGAAAAGCTAAAAGGGAGAGTGATATAGGCTACGGGGGGGAGGCGGGTTGCCAAGCGCGTATACCAGTTCCGGCGAAACTAGACTGCAGTGTTTACTCCTAAATGAATGAGCGGTTGGTACTAACACAAAGTTTGCTTTGCTTCACCATCATCAGATAACCATTATCTGAAATAGTAATTATTTACAACAACATAAACACATTACCTCATTGTGATCCATACTAACTGCCGTCTATCGTTCATTCGCTTTCTGTGAGGAGTCGGACACGTAATCTTTCAGCTCCGTGAGAGAGAGTAGTTAGGTGACACTGCTGCAATCAGGTGCGTGTGGCAGTGACTGGCATTAGTTGATGCAGTGTCAAAATCACTCTCACGGAGCCGAAAAGAGTCCTCACACTTTCAACACACGGACATGCACTATGTTGCTCCCTTCTCAGTTCACACTCACGCGCGTGGCACGAGCTATAAAACAGCTTTGCGACAGCAGGCGTCGTAAAAATACTACCGCTTTTGTCCAAAGGGGACGCCAACGTGCCATGTTACTCGTAGTGGCTTTAAGCCTGATAGTGTTCCTTTATGACCCCCGTTGAGACTTTCTAAATGTATGAACTAGTTCCCAACCTTATGGCCAACCAGGCAGGAGTTTACTGCTACATATTTCTGATGATCGTCAGTGACATATTTTAATGGTGCTACTAAAAACAGCTTTGTTCAATTTCACAACAAAGATTCTTTCATTATCTGTGTAGCTTAGCATGTTAATTAACTCAGTTGGATATCAGCATGGGAATCTCAGTTTGGTTAAGCCTCAGCATTCATCTCAACATCTGCCTCTCAGTTTCTACTTAAACCACTAAATACTAAATACACAATCTAAATTAGGAACTGATGTTTGTATCTATGGCCTGAAGGAGACTGCACAGATGTATTTAGGAAAAAACTCCTCAATACTAATTGGCTTTCTTGATGCACCCAAAGCATTTGACAGAGTGAACCATTTTCAACTTTTTAATAAGTTGAGTCAAAGAGGTGCCCCGGGAACTATTGTACGACTTCTGGTATATTGGTACTCCAATCAAAGGATGCAGGTGCAGTGGGGAAATGCAACCTCAGCCTCTTTTGGAGTGAGTAATGGAGTGCGACAAGGTGGGCTTTTGTCACCTGCTCTGTTTAATCTCTATATGGATGAGTTGTCTGTTCAACTGAACATGAGGAAAACTGGGTGTGCTGTTAGCAAAATGCTGATTAATCATTTTATGTATGCTGATGATTTAGCTATATTGTCTCCCAGCAGTGCTGGCTTTCAACAACTGCTAAATGTATGCTCTGAATATGGTTTACAATACGATGTAAATTTCAACCCAAAAAAGAGTGCTGTTTTAATATGTCGTACTACAGAGGATAAACATTTGTGCTTTCCCGATTTTTATTTGTCTGGCCAGAAGTTAAATGCAAGTTGTAAAACCAAATATCTGGGGCATTTTATCACAGATCAGCTGAGGGATGATGATGATATTTATCGCCAGCGTCGCATGCTTTATGCCCAAGCAAATACTCTGGCTAGAAAATTTCATATGTGCTCTGATGAGGTTAAAATCAAACTGTTTAGAACCTATTGTACTCCCTTGTATACCGCTTCATGGTGGTGTAAGTACAAGAGAGCAAGTTTACAGAAACTTCGAACCTATAACGATGCCATGAGGATCCTGTTGAAAAAGCCCAGATCTACTAGTGCCAGTCAATTGTTCTGCAGTATTAATGTTTACACCTTTGAAGCTCTCTTGAGACACATAATGTACAGATTTATTCTCCGCCTAAACGATTGCAAGAACAGTCTTGTGCAGATGCTGGTGAATCCTGCATGTAGTTGTGTGCGATACCTGTCTTCCTTATGGAAGCTCTGGTACAAATCTCTGTTGTGATGTCTCTTTTTTTAATATATTCTTGTGTTTATGTCTATATTTGTTATGTGTGTTGTATATGGACCATGAGTCTGCCAATAAAGACTACTACTACTACTACACACATGTTCCCATTCATAATGATTTATAGGCAGCCTGTGTTTGCCTCGGCAGTCTGAAAAGCAAACAAAATGATGCTTAGAGTAATTATAATTTATATTATATTACATTATATTATATGATATGATCATCCTCTTTGTATTCAAACATGACATTGTTCTTTCTAAACATCCTGTGCTGGGCTGAATGATTGTGCTCCCTGCATGTTAGGTGATATAGTGACTTTTTACAGTTAGTGTGAGCAAATACATACTTTTTTTTTAACCTTTATTTATACAGGAAAAACCCATTGAGACCAAAGACTCTTTTGGGAGACATGTTTCCCTTTCCCACGTTACCATTCACACACACATTCATACACCGATAGCAGGCTAACTATCAACATTCACACGAGGCAAGGTGGGTGAAGTGTCTTGCCCAAGGACACAACAACTATGACACAAGTGGCAGCAGGCCCGGTTCTAGAAAGTCAGACTTGGGTGGGCCTGTAGAAATTTTAGGTGGGCACACTTTTCAGGGAGAGCGAAGATGCGAGCGTGCGCAGAGCGCGCGAGCCAAATTTGTTTGCCCTTGTAAGATCTCTGCGTCTGCTTTTTGGCACATTTACTGTGAATTGTGTAGAACACAATATGCAAATAAACTTTGAGTGCTGCTGTGTGGGAGATTTGATTCTTGCATGTTTTTTTTCCAAAATGTTTATGAATAACATATAATATACATTATATAAAACATAATGTATATATTTTTTTAATCGCAGTATTAACTGTAGGCAGCCTGAGCTGATTGAAGAGAAAGCTTTGGGACTGGGCAACCTGGATGGTGGTAGTCCAGAGCGATATACTATACACACTACTTTCCACTATTGCCTCTGATTTCTAGCTGGGTTAAGATAGTAGCCACCCGAGGTCACGACCCTGCTAGGGGGGTCCGGGAGTATGCCCCCCCGGGAGATTTTTTTTTACCTTTTTAAAGTGAAATGCATGAATCTGGTGCACTTTGAGAGGAAGATTAAGAGGCTAAATCTGAGGAATTTTGTGTGAACAAATAATTTGGAGACACTGGGTCGGATGAATTAGAAGCTATTGAAGAAAGACACATGGATTTTCCATAGAAATATACATTTGAAATAAAATATTATGCAGGGTCCTCTAGGATGGGCTTGGTGCTCTTTTTCTTTTACGGGACATATTTTTCTGTAATATGATGAATTAATTTAAATGCAGTGAGAGGAACGAAGCAGAATAACTCTGTTGTCCAGTTATCTTTTTTTCCACAGACGAGGCTGAAATAGGCTATAGACTACAGTATACACAGTGCATGGGCAACTGAGGGCAGCCCCATTTTCAAATATTTTTAAATAAACTCAATACACAGTGTGCACGCCATGGACTTGAATGTGATGTGATCAGTTAACCTCGGATTACCTCCTAGATGAACTGATTCAATTATTAAGCTAATAACTATCTACCAAAACATTGTATTCCTTTTATTGTATGATAATTTACATTTACATAATATGATGTTGATATCAAACACACAAACTAAAAAAAAAACTTGGCAGTCGGGACCCTAAGCAACCGCTCATTTCGCTTATGCCTCGGGCCGGCTCTGCTGAGAAGTGACCACTATAAGCGGGTGGGTAACTTGGAGGCAGGCTGTCCTGCCCACCCAATAATACAATTAGAAGCAATGCATGGTAATGGTATATTCTTTAGTATTAATTAATTAGAATTTTATTTGACATTTTCTTGGACAGCGAATGAACAGGTCCGTCCGATAGTGGGTCTGGACTTCCACCTAAAAAAAATTGAAAAAAAAAAAAATTTGTGATTGGGTGGGCCCAGCCCACATTTGGGTGGGCACGGCCCACCCTGGCCCCTGGCTACCGCCGGCCCTGGGTGGCAGGGCGGGGATCGAACCTCCAACCCTATGATCATCGGCCGACCTGCTCTACCAACTGAGCCACAGTCGCCCCAAACTTACATAAACTAATGCCAAAGTACACATTAACTCAAAGGACCTCTGTTAACAGCCTTTCCGGTTTGAAGATGGTGGTATGGTAACTAATATGTTCCCTTTTAAAATGTGATTAAAAAAAAAAAAAATAAAATGCAAGTATGTGTGAGGGGTCTGGGTTCTAGTTAATTGGTATACAATTTTGTCCAGACTAAAATATCTCAACAACTAGTGGATGGATTGGTACAAACAGTCGTGGTTCCTAAGATAAATACTTTTCATCTAGCACCACTAGTAGGTCCTTACTCTGATTTATGACATTGTACTGGCAAAACAAATGTACAAATAGTAAGAGAAGAGGTTGTCCTAACACTGAAATTTGCAAGCCAAAATAACTGTATAGATGCAATGTTTTGACCAACCATGTATTTTTCAGGCAAACAAAAAGTGAATTAATTGCAGATGTTAGAACTGCAACATGCTAAGCTAAGATGAAATGTTAGCATGCTAACATGAGGATTAGGCTTACACAATGTCTACTCAGCCCTCATGGTGAAAGCAGCACTCAATAATTAATTAGTAACCAAAAGGAAATAGCCTACAGGCTCAATAAAGTTAAGTTTTATCTTCCGTTTCATTTTCATGCTAGCTCACTCGTGTGTTCTCTCTGTGTCATTTATGAAATCTCTATCTCAAGGCTGGTTTGTATGTTTATTAGGAGGATAAATAAAAAGAGATCATGGCTGAAATAAAACTCACATAATGTGAGAACCTGAAAAAGCAGACACATTTCATACCTAATGTCTATCTTTATCATTGATCAATGTGCACTGCACACTCATTTAGAGTTGACAGTTGACTTTATGGGGGTGGATCTGAGTCAAAGTAAAGGTCAGTGGTTTCCCTAAATTGTTCTACTTTTTCTCTTTTGTATTTAAACAACAGCGTATCCATCCACACTTGGATGAAGAAAATGGTGTCATAACAGATCACGAGTCAGTGACACTGGCACAGTGTCAACCATAGATAATTATCCAGGATATTAGCAAGGATGTGGTTATCATGACTGGTGTAAGCAGATTGATTACACATGTGTTTACAGCAGCTAATTTAACAAACACTCTGCTGTCCCTCCCTCTGCCTCTCCTCTCCTCTCTCTGCCTCTTCTCTCAGATCCGGGTGTACATCAACTCAATGGGTTACAGGGACACTCACGCTCTGGACCTGATCGCCCTGCGCTTCATCTCCGTTAACTCCATCATCGACCCCTGGGTCTTCATCCTCCTCTCCCCCAGCGTGCAGCACTTTTGCTGGGCCTCAGTGTGCCGGGCCCCCCTGGGAGCCTACAGGAATTCTGTATTTAAATCGACGCTGGCCAAAGAGAGTCAGGCCCGCGACCTAGAACTGTCTTGCCCGGCGTTGGAGTACACTTAGCCTTTTCACATCACTTAAACGCAGTGACAGCCGACGACATGACAGTACTTTTTTATTTGATATTTATATTTATTGGACACAGGATTGGATTGGTGTATTCTCATGAAGAGGAGAGGTTTTCCTGAGCTAACACATCTCTTCCATGTGGGTGGAGTTTCTTTTCAATTTGTTGTGTTTGCAATAGATCGATAGTCACCCTTTATGTCTAACTGATAAACACCTTGAACCAGTTCTAGCAGCTGGTTGCCACTTCTTGCCATTTACAGGGCGTTAACATCCACTACTCATGCATGTTGAGTGCATACTGACTTAACACAACATTTTGTCTCCTTTGCTGCTTATGTTTTACGCCAATGAATCAATTACATAAAAAGTCTGCTGATGGGAGCTGGCAGAACAAAGACAGTGCAGACAGTTTTGTGCTGATCTTGAATAGACAAACTGCATGTGCTTTTGTCTATATTGTATTAAAACAAATATGTTCAGTTGGAGAGGCTATGGCGAGAAGACATGACAGAATGCATCAAATAGAGACATACTTGATATTAGCCTTGGATTCAGGACCGACACTGATGGAAAAGGCAACAACTCACTTAAAGCAAGGCTCTACACGCCTTCTCAAACGCTTCTTTCCAAACAGTAGCTACTGTGTCTGAGGCAGATAAAAGGATGTTTGTTGCAACAGGAAAGAGGGCAATGCATCTTGAGGCTAGGTGTAGATATGATCAGTGTGAAGCATACCAAGATATAATCCAGACATTAGGCATGTTTATACAAGTGTCAATTACATCGCAAATATTAGATTTCAGATATTTCAGCCATGATTTTCACTTTTGAACACGTGTGATTATTGGTTGTCGTCTCGAGAACATTATCTTATCACTGCTTAACCCCCGGACATTAGCCTCTGGTCTGCTTTGGTAAACTTTCCCCTCGCCACTCCTGCCAAATTGCTTCTGGAAAGGTCAAAGGGCAACAAGCCTGGAGAGACTTTTTGTTCATCAAAACTTCACTTAGGGAGTGGGTGGGAGAGAGTTAAGGTTAATGTTGCTAGTAGTGACAATATTTAATTTGTATTCAAATGAAAAGTATGTACCATATAATATATAACAATATTATATGATAAAAAAATATTCAAATGAGAGTGCAGTTACCTTTTGACTTGAAAACATCTGTTTATTAACAGCAGAGAGTAATTATGCTCACATTATCCGGTTTATGAAATGCTAAACAACTGTTAGCAAAACATTGTAGCAAAAGATGGTACTTTTTAAAGAACAAGGTACCTCCTCTCATGACAAAATAACATACTTGGATTGTTTTTCTACGGACCAGAAAGGTTCTAACTCTAATTAAATTGTTATTATTAACCTCAATAAATCTTGAGGTATTGCATTGATTCCTAAATGAATACTGTAGGTGCTGCAGCTGAAATTAAAGGTGTCCAGTGTAGTTTTTCCTGTATAACAAAAATGGATGTTTCCATGCAGTGTTACTCACTGGAATGGTTTGAAGCTATGTGTTTCATAGATGTGTGTGGAGCATGGAGGATACAAACAAAATGGGGACCCACACATAAAGCTCCACAGTGTGCCCTTAACTGCTGTAATGGGATTTAAACACCAGTTTCCTGGAGAATGCTGTTAAAAATAAAAACTTTAATCACCTAATAAGTCAATTATCTAATTTATTCACACATTATACAAACTTAAATTGTGCAAATCAGGCATGTAAGTGGTTGTTTGTTTCACTTTAAAAAGTACCATGTTTTGTAAATATTTTGTGCCATAATCTAGTTCTCAGTAGACAAGTCATTTTGGGACGGAACTCTTATTTTTAAATTGTTCGCTTAGTATCTTGATTTATTTTCTCTTGACATTTACCACGTTCTGTGACGTTATATGGAAACTATGTAAAAATAGTTCTCTTCATTTTCATCCATCAACTTAACGACTAAGGTGCCATTTGAATCACATTAGTTTAACTAGGGAACATCTTGAAATGTTATTTTTTTATTAAGTCTTTCCAGAAAACCCCATCTTTTATTTGGGATATATGACGTCCTCTTAAATTGCCAGTCTTTGCCCAGATGGAAAACGTCATGATTGCAGGCTCTTATTATCTCCTCACGCTGTTCAAACAAGCTCAGCTGCGAAGAAAAGGCCTAAAAATCTCCCCTGCAATAGACCCAATTAGACAGTTTGCGGCCTCTGCCACGCACCAACATCACTCGTTGTTACATTACAACAATGTCCATTCTAAATGACTCGCTGAAATCCGAAGAACACAGAGTTTCCTGTAAGAAGCAGGCAGTTTCTACCAAATGTTTTTACATGTGCACACTGGTAAGAGTAACACATGGTGGAATTATACTAGTGTTAAATTACACAACACCGTAGGGGAATTGTACTCTGTCACAGCATCACTTCCTTTTAAATAGGCCAATTCATCAAACAGAAAAACACGGCTGAAGTGGCTGGCAGGAAAATAAGCGAACCCAGGTTTTTGTGGGCAATCCGGCCATAAATCTTACAAAATGGAGTGACTTGGGTTGTGCAATAGCAGGGTTCCGGCGTAAATTTCAAGAGTTTGGTTCTCAAATGTGTAAAATATGAGGGGAAAAAACGACAAGTTCTCAACTATCTGTCAATTTAAGGAATTCCATAAGAAATGTGAGTGTCAGGTTAACTTTTATTTTAAAGTGTTAAGTGTGTGTGTGTGTGTCTGTGTGTGTGTGTGTGTGTGTGTGTGTGTGTGTGTGTGTGTGTGTGTGTGTGTGTGTGTGTGTGTGTGTGTGTGTGTGTGTGTGTGTGTGTGTGTGTGTGTGTGTGTGTGTGTGTGTGTGTGTGTGTGACAGCACTGACAATATTGTTTGGCTATTGTCTTGTGAGAACAGCAGTTAAATGCCTGTGTTTGTCCTTTTGTGATTCAGCATCAAAATGTTCCGTGTTTATGGCAGTGATTTGTGCTTCCTGTGGTAATGTGTGTGAGTTTTGCTTCTGTGTGTCATTGTCTTTTTGTGAGTGCGTTATGTCCATTTTGCAAGAAGTTCCCACGTACATTCTTGCGTATCCATGTGCCTACAATAGGTGAAAGCTTTTGTGTATGTGCATGCTATTGTGTGTGTATGTGTGAGACAGACAGCACTGAAATGCAATGATGTCAAAGCAGAATGCTACCTACCTAGATATGTGTTGTACTCTGTAATTATCAAGTACTGTAGGTTAAAACTAAAAATGCACTGAGTGTGTGTGTGTGTGTGTGTGTGTGTGTGTGTGTGTGTGTGTGTGTGTGTGTGTGTGTGTGTGTGTGTGTGTTGTGTGAGTGTGTGATATACGGCTTGTGTAAATAAATATCTCATCCACTAAACATTTTGTCCGACCTGCTTTGTAACACTTTTCCTGAGTTGATTCCAGATACATATTTCACTTGCGGGTTTCACTATTTGTTTGCCTCCATGTCACTTTAAGACAAGGCTGCTTTTTTCATGTTGCGTCTGTGGTGTCCATTGAAAACAACATCAATGTGTGGTGTAATCTAATTAGGCTGGTGTATTGAGGGAGAGCATACCACACGAGCCGATGTGGTCTGCTGTCAGCAAACAGGAAGTCAACAACTGTCTTGTGATTTTAGTCAGCTTTTTTGTGTTTTTTAATATATTTTTTGGCATTTTATGCTTTATTGATAGTGTGATAGTGTAGAGACAGATGTGAAATGGGGCAGAGAAGGGAGTGACATGCAGATAACGACCGTGAGCTGGAATCGAACCCAGCTCCACTGCTGGCTGAGGCCCATGGGGGGGACGCCCTACCAAATGAGCTAAGGGCACCCTCAGCTTTTTTGTGTTTGTAACCTCAGTTTGTTTTAATAAGTGTGTCAGTTGTTTTGGTGATTTTTCTTCATTCAGGATGCCCTTTTGACATAAAATAATAATACATTATTGGAAGCAACAGTTTCTGTCAAATGTAAATTCACTTTTAGTTTATATTTTGATAAAAAACAGAAGTTGAATGATTAAAATGCATTGACTTGACTATCTTGCAAAATTCTTACAAATGGGATAGGGATGTAAATAAATAAGAATACATTCTTCACATATGAACAAGTCAAATCATAACCTGGCTGGGCTAGTGGGCTTGACAGTCAATGTGGCCTGAAGCTAGGGACTGTCTCAAAAGTCCTTTCATGCTCCACCCATTTCCTCCACAACTGTAAGATACTAAAGAAAATTGTCAAATGAACACTCCCCATGAAGTTGCCGCCCGCATCTGGAAAGAATTCAAATGCATATATTTTTGTGATATTAACAGATTCCGATACCCCTGCATGAGTGACTATACTACGCTGTGGGAGATATTTTGTTTTTTGCTTGTCACTTTCAATTCAACTTGCAGCCACACTTGACGACTTTATCTTTCCTGTTGCGGATTTAACCTTCAAATGATTCTAACTTCAAGTTTTTTCTCTCTACTCCTTCCTCCATTTCCTTTCCGTCTCCCCTCCCAACATTAGCCAGTGAATGTGAGATAATTTAATTCATCAACAGCTATGATTGGAAAAATAAAGCTACACTCCATTTAAACGGCCATATCTCGTGTCCCTCTCCTTCAATCCATTATGGAAACAAAGCCATCTTGCTCCTCTTTCTCTCATCTAACCAATCTCAGTTAACCCAGGGCAAGTGAGCATCCGTCTATCAGTGAGTCTGCTGGTGTAATACATTGTAAATGGCTGCATGTGAATATTTTTCAGTATTTGATTAACTCTTGGTCTTTGATCCTTGTACTGCAGCATGAATAACCAATACAATTGATATGAGCAAGTTTGTATTTGACATTTTTGTAATTAAACTCTGTGAAAAGCAGTTGTCATTTGGTTTGACTGACCTTATGTAACGGAGACGGCCCGTGTCTTTGCAGGCTTTTTTGAATGAGTGAAAGGTCCTTCCCCTGAAAGATATGAATAATGATTAACCACAATGAAGATTAGCATGAGTACAAAGTCATCGTGGCTATTTTCTTTGGGGAACTTGCAAGCTGTTGGAGCTGCCGCTAACAGAAAGCTGAGCGGTTATTCCTCGCTCCAAAATACTGTAACATTGTCAACAACTGTGTACTTTTAACTTAGATAGTACACATTGTACTTCTTTACCTCAGGGTTTAATTAAGTTTGCAATGTAGTTTGGATAACTTTTACTTTAAGAGAAATTATTGTATCTTATTGTATCTTTTACTACTAAGCTCACACTAAGCAGCACGTTGTACTCAGACCAGATATTATTGTCCTGCATCAACACCTCCTTACTAGGCTCACACAACCTACAATCAAATAATTGGGAGATGGACGCAAACCTGCACCATTAGAAAAGAACAAGTCATTCGATTACACTTTTCCAAGAATGAAATTTCCCCCCAATAATTACCCATAATCCTCTGCGTATCCTGCTAGTTTTTTGTCAATTAATGCTGCACAGATATACAATTACATCCAACTAAACAACCAGACATCAGGAACACATCAGCTGTAACCAGGTTAATTCCACATAATTGATAAGTCGATAATGAACCCCGTCTTCAATTGCGTTTTCTTGTGTTGTGATTAGTTGTAGAGGAAGGAAGGAGCTGACGTGCGTATCGAGTTTGTATCTGAGAACATCCAGTTCACTGTGCATATATTAGACAAAGGCACCATAATATTGGAAGCCGACCTTGATAGCTGTAGGGATTTAAAGGAAAGTCAAGGGGGTGTTTACAACGTAGCATTCGGGCCACAAAGCAATCATTTGAAAGAAGGTCAGTACAGGAGAGACGAGACACTATCAACCAGCTGCAGACAAGCTGGATATGACACGAATGAACAGGACATTACAACAACCTATATGAGTTTTGAGGTGTAGCTTTTGAGAAATTGCTTCATTGTCGCTGACGCCTTCAAAAGAAGAGTAGTTTCCACAGCAGAGTTTTAAAATTACAATCTTGGCCCAAGGTTCAAGCCCACACATACACACAGCGTTGATGAATATTAAGTTCCACTTTCATCTGCACATTTCAATCCCCTCCATTTCTGAGAAAGACAATCTGCTCTGTAGGTGGAAAATTAGCTGCGGTAAATGAATATGAATGTCTTGTCATGGTTTCTTCTATCAGCTTTTAGGTTTGCCAAGACTGAGCCTCTATCGAAAAACACTTCTCATCAGAAACACTTTGTAAAGTGATAAAAACCTTGACATTTTAATTCAACAATTCATCACAGTTTTACACAATGGCATTACTTACCCATAGAGAGAGTTGCATCTGTCTTTCCGCGGCCATTAGGTCATGATCTAAAGGAGGTAAAAAGTTGGAAAAGCAAATTTTGAGTTACATGTGACCAGGTCACAACGCACATAGGAAACTATAGCTACAGGTAAAGTGAATGAATCAGGACAGGATGCAGATCAGCTCAATAGTTGGCGATGTATATATCTATACTGCAATTGTGTCAGTCACAACCCAGATAAGCCAACACAACAAATGAGAAAGTCTTTACCAAAACGTTTTCAAACTCCTTTGGTGCTGTGCTTTTTCAGCAACACTTTAGATTTCCACTAGACAATTAACACTCATCTTCTCAAAGTATAAGGAACATTTTCTTCTGGTGAATCACTTCATTTGTCCCTGGCACATAATAAAGATATTTAGAAAAAAACACAGACTTGAGAGCCAAAGACATTTGA
Organism: Hyperoplus lanceolatus; assembly: GCA_026929865.2. Taxonomy (NCBI): domain Eukaryota; kingdom Metazoa; phylum Chordata; class Actinopteri; order Uranoscopiformes; family Ammodytidae; genus Hyperoplus; species Hyperoplus lanceolatus. Next base: position 9,344,918 of record CM049418.1, on the reverse strand, counting down.
GGCTAAATCAAAGTCAACTTGCGGGCTTTGAAAAGGTCAGTCTGTAGATAACAGATAAATAGTATTCCGTTAATGACTTGTTTTGAATAAATTAGATAAAACTAACTTACTTCTACTACTACACAGTAGCCAAGATGGTACTGCTCTGTCCTGCTCTTTGTTGGTTTAGGGAAGCTTACACCCCAGCTAATGGGCATGCTGTTGACATTATGTTGCCTACATATCTATACATATATACATATATATACATATTTCAAGCAGGGAATTCAGATTAAGATAAGTACCTAGGAGACTGAACCAACTTTAGTGCTAATTAGCTAGCTAGTTACAGCTGATCTAATCGTCTAGAAACAGCAGTTATTTCTGTTCAACATCTGTTTAGTGTCTCCCTGTCTCTGAGCTTCTCAGTTCTCTGGAATTATGTATTTAGAGAATGATGTGAAACTGTGATGAAACTACGGGGAAATAAATGTCATCATCTCCGTCTTCAGACGCTGCAGAGGTGAAATAGGAGACGCTGTGTGTTTTCCTTTGTCTTAGAGCGAGTTACACAATTAAAACCCTGGAGCAGATAAGCATTCTGGGGAACACATCAGCCATTAGCACTGGGCCACCGTGCTGCTCTGATATCAGCAGGACTTGAAGGGAGACTGTGTGATAAGGGGAGGATGTTCTGAACGACTGCATGGTTTGACCTCAGAAAGCCTCACTCTCTACAGGGCAAAATGATATCACTTCAGTTCAGTTTTCCACCACGGGGCCTGTGAGCATTACAGTAAACAAAGATAGTTGCTTTGTTCAAAGGTACCCCAGCAGTTATCAGGCAGTGCAGAGGGATTATTGACTCAAGTGTATTTATATCTGAATATGCCAAAGGTTATTCAAGTTTTTGGAAGTAAAATGGTTTCCTCACATGTTTAACATTCAACCTTGAGAGAAACATCTTGCAACGTATTAAATGCGTTGATGGAAGTTATTGTAGAAGACCTCTTCTATGGTAAATTAACAGGTGCTCCTTTAAGATCAAGCATTGCATATGAACAGGTCAGCCAACCACTTTGGTTCGGAAACTTTTCCTCCAATAAGCCCCACTGCAGTGTAGATAAACAATTATTTGTTCACACAACTTAACCTAAACACAGAAAGCAGTTTTGATACAGCCTGTTTAAAAATAGATTGTTTGTCCTTAGGCATAGTTTCCCAAAACTCCAGGGTCCCATCCCTGGGGAACGGCTTTAATCCTTCCACTCTATCGAAAATGTTCTTGCACATCCCTGCCACGATGCTGAGGTGATTGCTGCCACTACAATAACAACAAAGTCCTTTTTAAAAGACCACAACATTTTAGTCGCACAATACTTTCCCAGTGTGTGATTGGCAATTGTTTGAATAACTCATGAGACTGGATCTCGTATTAGGAAAATAATTACATGGAGCAAACATGCAATATATGGGGGCGCCCTTAGCTCAGTTGGTATTGCGTTCCCCCCATGGGCCTCGGCCAGCAGCGGACCCGGATTCGATTCCAGCCCGCGGTCGTACTCTGCATGTCACTCCCCTCTCTGCCCCATTTCAACTCTGTCTCTACACTATCAATAAAGCATAAAAATGCCAAAAAAATATCTTAAAAAAAAAAACAGTATTGAAGTATGTTAAAGCTACCTCAAAATTGTTCTGACTTCTTCTCCATTCGCCCACTGAAACCCTATTCATCTGAATTTATGCCAAACGTACTGTTGAGAAATACAACGTATGAATCAGACTGGAGAAGTGTGACTGTAAATAGATGTCTCCCCCCCACCCCCGTTCACTCATGAAACCATTTCCTGTGCAAAACCACAACGGCTCCTCTCCAATGTCACTTTAACATCAATACAGATCTAACGGCAGAGTGAGTAGCAGTGAGCCGGAGAGTAAAGAGACGGTGGGAAATAATGGAGGGATTTCCCTTTTTATTTAGTCAGTCAGCTCAGAAGAAAGCGAGGGAGTAAATATCCACAATTACACACTGCCCTGGTAAACGGTTTCTGGACACAAAGTATAGTCAAATATAGCAACACACACACACAAGCGAACAGGCTGTCCCCTATCAGCCAGCTCTAAGAGTATTACTCACAACTTTAAAACATCTGTGTGAAAAAAGTTTACTACGCAAGGGAGTCAAGCACCACTGTAATTAGATATTTGCATAGCTGTACACTGGACTGGAAGTCAAAAAATAAGCAAATAAAGCTTAATTATTTTATTATGCACTTTTTTCTTTATAAAAACTATGCAATTTAGGTGGAAAGAATGGATACTTTGCATTTCACTGAGGTCGGGGGCAGGTAAGCAGTACAGCGTAAACATACGGAATATCAGTCCATCAGAATCAATACTGTCAAACGCATCAGACAGAAACCAGTGTTTGTTTAAAAAAACACGGCTGTGTATCATGTGTTTAGACTCATATTAGAAAAACACAGATTAGTTTGACATTTTCCTGGCAGGTATTTATAATGGAAGTAAATGAGTGTCATCGGATTTTGAAAATAAAAAGCCATTGAATTTTAAGCACTGAATATTTATGCATTGAAATAACGTATCTGAATTTTCTGCAGCATTGAAATAATGTATCTGAATTTATGCTAATATTGCTATATACTGTATATATGGAACACGGATATGATATCAGATGAGTCCTGTCAACCAAATGACTTATCCTAAGCAGAAAGTTGATAGTAAGAGCTTGAGTGATAGCAGTGTGGTTTACAGCTGTGGTGGTTATCGTCTTTTTGAGGATACACAGCGATGGGTCAGTGTATCCCTCCAGGATACATCTGTTCAGAGGGAAAGGACAAAAACAGTCTTTCTGAGCATGAGCAACATAGACATCTGATGACATGGGTGCAAAGACGCTGGCAAAAACAATAGCAAGTGTCAAAAGTTAACCAGGTTAAAAGGGGAGTGTGTGTGTGCGCGTGTGTGTGTGTGTGTGTGTGTGTGTGTGTGTGAAAGTTGACGGGGTGAGAAGTCATTGATCCAGACATGTTTTGTCTAGGGGAAAAGTTAAGCGTCTGGGTGTGTGACCTGTGTGTTTTCAGACAAAAAATAACTCTTACCACCGGACTTAATTGCAAGGCTGGGATAAGTAATGAATTGTATGTTTCTAGGTTATTTTTGGTAAAAAAATTAAATAAAAATCTGTATAGGAGCTGGATATTTAGCACGAGGAGTGGGAGTCAGCTGATCAATGTAAACTGAAACAGAAGTATTACTGTTGTTTTCTGCCTGGAGCACAAAACCATAGCAATGAATATGTTCTCGATAGTAACATGATTATCATTGGATCAGCGTTGGGTGAAAAGTTTGTCCTCGGTTTCTGTTTCCTCTGTTATTTGTCTCCCCCTACCTCAGGCTGATTCTTTGAAAGCCTCACTGATTCTCACTACAGATTTGTCTGTTTGTTCCAACCATGCTGAAAATGTCAATACCCTTAACGTGTTGTTAAGTTGTCTCGGACAGCCACAAAACACACACATTGCATTGTTTCAGCCCATTAAACACAAATATGGCTTTTGCCAGGGGCTGCTTAAATGGCATGCAAAAAGTGTTGAACTTAAATGTCCTTCTGATCTGTAAAACATTCAATTCTATACAATGAATTGCAGAACATGCTCGGCTTTTTAAAACTTTGAATACAGATACAGGTACTTGAGATTACAGCATACTTTTTATGCTAAATCTCCTGCTGAATCCTTTTTAGGCAACTTCTTAATTTTTCTCCACACACCTTCTGAAGCAGTAAAGTGAGCTCAAGAGGGGTGGAATGATTTCCTACAACTTGTGACAACATGGTCACTTTGAAAATGACGGCCCATTTCCTAAGAAGGAATTGGAACAGCATCAAAGTCTGTGCAGTAGGCGATCCTGAGTCATTGATTTCTTGCAAAAGGGCTGGTAGTACAGGTAAGTGTGTTTGTGAATAGCAATGAGACAATACTCAGAGCAAAGCCAGCTGCAGACCATGAGGAGGTGAACTCTAGGCCCTCTCACTGGGTGCATGGGTGTGTTTGTGGAAGTGTGTTAGTTCTGCATGTGAGCCAACAGCGGGCCTTGTCAGGACCTGCTGAAACTGATTTCATAAAAATCCTGGCAAACAGGCAGAGCAAGGAGCATAGTTGCTTCTTCCAATCAGCTTTCAGGAATAAACACCAGGATCTACAGTCTCCATTCACAGAGTATGTGTCTTCCTCAGAGGCTAATGGTATACATATGCTGCTGTGGTCTTCTTAATGTTATTCGTGTGGCCATGCTGGGGCAAAATTGATGTTATTGATCGCAAGTCACACAAGTCTTCTTCTAAACCAAACCATCAAGAGAATAGAGAAAAGTGGGGCCTCAGAGTTCAGAACAACATTTTGGTGTCACGTTTATGCTGTAGTTCTTATAAGCTATGGTCCTATAGTTATGTTAAATGCATTTTTAAATGCATTTTTAAATTCTTCTTTTAAAAGGAGACTACAAAAGGTCAGTGTAAAATTAACAAATGCGGAATATTTTGTATGAAAACCAGGAAAAATCATTTTACCAATGACGGTTACTTGGCTACGTTACAGTTTCTATGTCTTAAAACTGGCTTCCCCTTTTGTATCTAATCTACATTTAGAACATGGTCACTCTATCTTAATTTGAACCAATGATAATAGGTGTTAATGCATTTTTCTAAAGTAAAGTCTAAATTAGATACATTTCTCGTGTTAGTGTTATTTTAGTCAAATAAATGGAAATTCCAATATATCTAGTTTATTTATGCTTCAAAAAAAGTTTCAGATAGAAGATAACAAGATACAACCTTAAAAACCTAAATATTCAAAAGATGGTAACGATTCTATTCATACATCCGCATATAGTACTATTATTACACTGGAATATTTTTGGCTGACATGCATGCATTAAAGGCTCTATTTGTATTAAAGGAAATCGTGTCTTCATTCCACAAAAAAAAGGGGGACCCTGACTGATTTGTAAAAATCCACAGAGAATTGGGAATGTTTCCTAGATAATCTCCCTGAGAGGAGAATGCGATTTCAGGCCTGAAATGTGACCAGCTCAGTAATCCCACGCTCCGTTCATCCTGGCCGGAAACACGACTACGCCATTAGACTCTAGTGGCTGATTGCATATGATTCAGGGTGATGTATTACACCATGCTAAAATGTTCTCTAATTAGGTGAGACTGCAGCCTTTTAGCAATCAGCTGCTCGTGTGCGTGTGTGTGTTTGAGTAGCCGTTTCTTGGTATTGTGTGTCAATAAATGATGGAGTAACAGTATCTGGTTTAAATTTCACACACATATTCACTTTGGCCTCATCTACACTGCTGGTTTACATTGTTATGATGTTGAGTACTGCACTTCTAGAGATCAAAAGTCAAATCCCAATCCTTGGATTTTCTCTTCAATAAAACAGATTTATTTTTCATGGAAGCTCATTTCTGGTAAAAAAAAAAGTTTAACTTTTCATCCATTTCAGATATGAGCTCCCATAAAACATCTTCTTGGTCTTAACTTTGTTTTCTTTTTGGTCCATCTGTCTTTTTTTGCCCAAATGTACTTTCGCTTGGAGCAAAAATCTTTTAAAATCTTATTTTGGAGGGAACATCTTCATTGATTTTGTGGTTTACAGTAAGTGCACTTTGTCATTTTGTTGTTATGAGACAGCGCTTTAAGAGAAGGCATTCTGGCAGTGGCTTCCTGAGGATCAATAAAAGGAAGGTTGATGACTCCTGTGAGGCTCCGGTCCAAAGGAACAATCCACCATGGAACCCATAACATTTCTTCTCATGACCTCGGCCTGTTCAATTGCAGTTTGTTAAATTCATCAGATTTCTTCTTAAAATCAGAGCCCTAAGGCTCCAACTGAAACTCTGCTAATAAATCGACACAAGAGACAAAACACAAAGTCAAATAATTTCAGATACGGTCGAAACAAAGTCAACCTTGTTGACAATTATGATGGGGACAAAAGGGTCATAATGGATAAGTCAAAAGATTATGTGTCAGTATCTTTAACTGATTGTCCGTGAGCTTATACAAAGTGCATGCTGTGCATGTGTGTTTAAATGGTATAACTACAATAGGTGTTTGAGCAGTAACAGTCACATAAACCGCTGCTACTTATCAAAAATAGAACACTAAGACGCTCAAACTAAAACTGTATGCACCCCGGAATAAAAATATTATTATTAACCCACTGAACCAGTCATAAATATTGACATGTCTCCATCTATCTGTTTATCCACTCCCTTCGCTGTATTTCCTCTGCTCTCCCCCTCAAACACAGTTCTCCATCATTTCTTTGATCGTTTTCCATGGAGAACTTCCTTTCCTTATGACCCCTTGCCATCCCCTCATAAATATTGATAGACCTATTATATCGCTACTATTCTACCATGTCTATACTCCCCCTTATCCTCTGTGCATCCTTGGGAATTATAATCAAGTTTGGGGAAACATGTTGAATGTCATGGAGTTCAACGTCCGCAACCACGACTATCCAGTGAAGAAAAGTTGAATCCCTGGGAAGCTACTGCCTAATTCCTAGATAGCACCCTGCTCTGCTGTCTTGAGAACAGTTTCAGTGAACACATATCATTCCTGGAATGAATGAGACGCCTGTGATTCTTACTTTTTTTTTTTTTTTTTTTTTTTAAGTGAAACCTAAACCTAAGTCTGCCATAGCAGCGATGCGTTTATGGAAAGTGATGAGTAATTTAAACTTAAGAGTCATTCAAACAAGTCCTGACTAGTAGAAAAAGAGAAGAAGCAGCACACCCAGTCAACCTGCTACTAGTGGCTGTTAGATATAATGATTTCCTGGCATCCAGATTTTATTTCCAGTTTTGTAATAAAAATAGTTCCGCAATTAAGTATCTTTTTACATTTTAAAAGGTTTCTGGATGTGTGCCATCCTTATGATATCAGGAAAAAACAACTGAAATCAGCATATCCAGACAGAATTGATTGAATCCAATAAAAGTCCTTCTACTTCCTTTCTCCGCAGATAAATGATTACTTCTTCAGTATTGGAAACACCAGTTTTTTTTTGATTTTTTTGATTTGATTTTATTATTTCAGACATCCACATACAAAACAAAATGAAAAGCATGGAAATACAATAAATATGCCTGAAAAGGAGCAGGAAGAAGTATACACTTATTTAATCCTACCCCTTTCCTTAAAAAAAATTAAAAATCAAAATATTTATTAAATAAAAAAAATAGAATAAAAATAAAAATAAAATAAAGAATAAAGTTTGGGGTTCCCTGCTCAAGCTGCTGCCCCCGCGACCCGATTTCGGATAAGCGGTTGAAGATGATGATGATGGTGATAAAATAAAACAAAAACAACAATTATATTCGCTTCTCTTATCTATATTCTCTGTACTATTGGCGATACTATATTTGCCAATTACATACAACTTAATATACTATACATTTTTTATATTTTATATATTTATATAATGCATATATCTATATTTATATTTATAAACAATCAATATATCCATATATACATACATATCTATACAATCAGTATATATATATATATATATATCCATATAATTATAATTACCCTCTTACTTCACACCCTCATCCCTGTACCTTATGAAAATCATTGCTTTGAACCTTTTTTTAAACTGGATCATGTCTGGACATTGCTTTAGCTCCGTGCTCATCCCATTCCACAGTTTCACACCCCCAATTGAGATGCAATGACATTTTAAAGTCGTGCGTACCGCCAGTGTCAAGTTAAAGTTTAACTGTTGCCTCAAATTGTAACCCCCCTCTCGGTCAAAGAAAAGTTTTTGTATGTTACCTGGTAGCAGTTTATTTCTAGCTTTGAACATGATTTGTGCAACTTGATATTCAACCAGGTCATTGAACTTTATGAACTTTAGTTTACACTAAACTTTAGTTTACACTACAACACATGAGCAGAGACAACACATGAATTCACAGCACTGTATGTCTGAAACTAATGACGCTGTTTCTGAATATGTTCTTTCCCTTATAGAGTGTGCATGTGTTTTAGAGGTCATAGATACGATATAAATCCATCCATATATCAAATAAACCATGTTATGAAAAGCGCTATTATCAAGTGCCCCCAAGGTGTGTGTGTGTGTGTGTTTCAGATCACCACGCAATTGCCACATTCAAGTAATCTATCCATCTGCTCCAGTTAACTATGGCCACTTTATCAACTGTGTGTGCGCGTGTGTGTGTGTGCCCTTTCTCAAGGATGCAGTGAAGTAAGACCCCAAATGGTACGATACATACATGCTTGGAGAGGTCAGTTACCCTGCTCCTGAATCGATAAAACACACACACACACACACACACACACACACACACACACACACACACACACACACACACACACACTTTACCCAGCTTACAGATCCTTATCCTTACATCAATCTTTAATCACATACTGACCAAAATAGAAAACGACCTGATGTCTGCACTTCTCCCTAACACCTTCATTCATCATTCCCTATTCATAAATACATCACATGTTTAATGCATGTAGGTGACCTGTGCAGTGACCACATAGGAGCTATTTAAAGCCTGTTTCTATAAATTGCTGCTATATATGCACTGCAGGCACATCACACAGCTTTGTGTCAAGAATCAGACTCTAAAAAATATCATTCTGCTTAACACTTATATTGATCCATCGCCCCCACCATCTGGATAAAAGAGCCTCCTCCCGGGAAATCCCGGGAATTCCCGTTAAACCGGAAGTGCCTTTTAAAACTTTATTTTGTACCCACGTACTCAGCCGAGTGGTTTATTGGGCACGTTATAGCCTCATAAGCGCAGGGCAGACTGGATGCTAGCTCTAGAATGAACTAAGGGCATTACAAGTTAAGTCATCTAAAGGCGTTTTCAGACGGCAGGAGACGTTCTGTCTGTGCACTCGCATTGTCCGGCGGATAGGAGGCTCCGTGCGGTAACCATGGAAACAATTTTTTTTTCACAACCGTGTATCGCTGCTGTTAAATATCTACTCATATTGTTAACATTTGTTTAGTTAATAAGATGATTAGTTATTCAGTTTGGTTTGGTTTAAATGTCTACTTTGTGGAGTAGGTCTAGGTTTCACTTTAGTGTTTGGTGGAAGGAACGATGCAGCGATGCTCTAGCTGTTTCATCTCATTAGATTTCTATTCATGTAGGCTACAAGAGAAAGCAGCAAAACAACTGTCTGTTTTATGTTCATACAATATTGACTTTAATACAGAAGCATGGTGAATATTCACCATCTCATTGAGGAGGGAAAAGTAAAACACTATTCGACTGTGCCAGGCTGCCAGCGCGCGTGTGTGGGTGTTTGAGAGGAGCACAAACGTGACAGTTTAGGTAGTGCGGCCGCTTGTCGCTCTGTCTGTAGAACGGCGGTCTCTCTAGCCCCTTTTACACAGAGATTGCGGCATATTGACGGAACAACATCACTCCAAAATGCCGGCTTTGCTTGCTTCTGTGTTATTTACACAGAACCAAGCAACGCCAGCCTGCTGGCGCATCAGTAGCTCCTTTTACACAGTGTTCCGGAATGAAAGAGGTGCTTGTAAACAGCATCAGGTGTGACGTAAAGATTTAGCGCCGCGCCGGTCAGCTGCTTTACAACAACAACACTGGCTGGTGAATTGAGAGCAGAAGTGCTGGAGCTTGCAGTAAGAGGGCCGTACTGACAGACCGCTGTCAAGGGTATAATGACCGTTGCTAAGGATCTACGTCATAGTTTTGATGGATAGACGTCTACAAACAGGGCTACAACTCGTTCAGAAAACAATGGAATACTTTTTCAACATGACTTTGTACGTATCAGGAGAGCAGGGAACACAGGAGTCATGGTTAATGTCCGACAGGAATCCAGTCAAGACGACGTGAGTATGTTTGGCTGCATATTGACAGTTAGACAGTAACTTCAGGCTGCAGCCCGCAATGTAAATGTTCCGCAGTAATTTTCTCCGTGAATTGTGTTATTTATGTTGGGGGATAATGCTTTGTTAGCTAGATGGAGCTCTTGTTAAACATATTGGCCGATTAGAATTATTATTTGTGTGCGAGTGTGCGAGTCTTGAGTTGTGTTAGCAAAACAGTAGCTCTGTGGCCCGTTCGCTATACTTTATCCCTTACTTAGCCTAGCCTAGCTTTCCCATTGTACAACTTCTCCTGGGCAGAAATAGACTCATACACTCTGCAAAATGGAGCGCGGGGGTTTGGATTGAGCAACGGACCTTATGATCAGCTAGATTATTCGCCATTCCTTTTATTTGGTGATTTTTACGGGACATCAGGCCGCCGTGATTAATGTTAAACACACGTCCTTCAACTGCTAACATGGTCGCATGTTTAGAATGTAGGCTATGGAACGTCAAACGCCCCCCTGTTCCGCAACAACAAGCTGGAGCATTTAAACAGAGAGGCGGAACTGATTGTGTCGGGAATCTTACTACCCCCCGAGGTCGTAAAATTCCCGGAACAATCTCTCGCACCTTTCTTCCCTCGTTCCGCAACTGTCGCATTTAAACAGCAGGGCGGAGGGCCGAAAGGCCGGCATATTCCCGGCTTTCACTGGCTGTGTAAAAGGGGCTTCTCTCTCACTCCACTCGCATGTCATTGAAAATGTGTTACCAGACACGTCAATCGCCTCCTGTCTGAAATGGCCATGATGGCGAGAGTGTCTTTCATTACTAAAGTCCACTATTAATGAAAAATATCCCACCCAAAAGAATTAAAAAAAAAAAAAAAACGGGAGACGGGATCCCGTGGTCAATTTCCGGTACTCCCGTGCTGACCAATTTTCCGGGATTCCCGAAATCTCGGGACCCGTTCAGCAACCCTCATTGGTAAGCTGTAGGGACACAGAGCGTATGTGGGATTTAGATTTTTTTTTTAAATCAGAAATCCTCAGAGACCAATAACATGCAGCTGGCCGGATGCTTTACCCGTGCAGTCCGGCTGACGGTGCATCATCAAAAGACCGGGGTCAGCATGTACACAACCACACCATCCGCCATGTGCAAAGGGCTCAGTATGCTTCAAACAGAGCATGTTCCTGGGCAACTGAATCAGTCACACTGCTGTCCGAGAACTGATCAACTCAGACATTATACAGTTACCAATTGAAAATAGCCTTATAACAAAATATAATAACTAGGGCTGTCAAAATTAACGCGTTAACGCATTGTGATTAATTTCTGGAATTAACGGCGTTCATTTTTTTAACGCATATAACGAATGCGCAGAATGATCCGCCCCGTACATCCCACCGGCTCTCTACTACAGTCATCTAACGTTGTGGCTGACCCAGGATCAGTAGCTGCGCGCAGCCAAACATAGCAGCACATTAGCCCGTGCCTTGTTTCAAACTGCAAACGGTCACGTCTGTGTCGGGGGCATAGATAGTATATAAAATCAACTGCCGCGGCTGGCAGTTGATGTCGGGAGCAACAGGAGGAGAAACATTGTCCACTCTGTTCAGAGCCCGCGAGGACACAAACGTCTGCAGTTTTCAGAGGTGTGTGTGATCAGACATCAACATAACGTCGGCTTCCTGGTACACATGAACAGTCCCCTAGGACGTGGTCGCGTCTACAAACGCACGCACGCAAAGACACACACACACACACACACACACACACACACACACACACACACAGGGGCGCAGTAATGGGGTGAAAAGTTAGGACGATTCTAAGGGCCCGTGACTGGCAGGGGCCCAAAAATATTAGAACTTAAGGATTAAAAAAAAAAAAATCAATACTTAATATTTAATCAATACTCTTCATTAATAAAACATTGTATCTAACGTGAAACAAATAAAATTAATGGTTATTTTAAAAGTTTTCTGACAAAAAGTAACAATTTCAAAACTCTGTAGCCTACACCCCCCTGTATTTAGAAGTAATGGTTTGGTCCGCTTTTCAAACAGCTCCGCATCTAGTGTTGCCACCCGTCCCGTTTTTCCCAGAATTGTTCTCTTTTTTCACCAGCACAATTTGTCCAGTTTTTTGGGGGGGAAATGCCAAAATCATCATTTGATTTCCTTCGTTCAGTAGTTAAGGCCGTATCACACGGGCCGAGGCGTTTGTTGCGCCAACTAATTCTCAATGGAGAGGCGAGCGGGGCCGGGCAGAGAGAGGGCGCGTTCCGTTGTCAGGCGGCACGACAAGCGGGCAGGGGCGGTCTCAACGATCTCGGGGCCTGTTTCAAGTTCAAGACCCAGTGTGGGGGGCCCCCCACTTTTTTTTTTTTTTTTTTTTAAATAAATAATGCTTGCTCCCCGCGAAAATAAAAAAAAATATTGTGGAAACCATTTGGTTCATAGACGGATTATGAGATAATGGGCCCAGAGGGTGGATAGCTACTTTTTTATGAACAGTAAAGAATTCACACATAGAAAGCTTATTACTGCATGTGTGAGGGGGGCCTTCAAGGCCCCTCATGAAGCCTCTAAGACAGAGCTAATACGTAATGCGTTTGTTTTGCACTTGCTTTTCTATTTTTCACCTACTAGTTGAGGGGCCATGATGATTTATTTCCTTATTTTAGGCGATTCCTTTTTTTAGTTATTGACATGAATGACTGAGCTCTTTGACAATGCAACATTTAAAGTTATTATCAGTATTTCTGGCCTGAGCCCCTGGGACTGGTTGCATGCAATTTTCTTCTCAAAGTGCACCAGATTGATGAATTTTACTTTAAAAGGTTGCATTTTTTCCTTCCGGGGGAATGCTCCCCCGGACCCCCCTACAAGGTCCAGGGTTCCCACCTCAGTCTCCTTATATATCCTACTGTAAAAAGCACTGTAGGTGTTTATGGTTATTATAGGTCATTACACTGAACTGGTAGCCTAATAATGGCCGAGCCCTAGGCCCCAAACATCAAGTGTCCCTTTTTTTCCTAAATCCAAGGTGGCAACCCTATCCGCATCCCGTGCCACTATCGAGAGTGATTAATGAGGGATGATTGAATCATGTCTCAACGACAAAAGTCAGTATATCAAAAGCGAAAAGAGAGGAAAGAAAGAAAGATAGATGAATTAAAGGGCGACAGTATGTCTTTTTGATATTCATGTAGATAACGCAATTTGTTAATTTAAAGAGTTATATTACGTACATTGACACCACAATTGATGTTGATTTTTTTCATTTGAGAATTGAAAAAATAAAATGTGATTTTCACCATAAGAGATGGCCTGTAGCAGATTTGTTTTCCAGAATATTAGCCTTGCATCGTATAGAGAATTGTCTGCAGAATGTTGAACATTTGCCCAGTGTTGTATTTTAACAGCTCAGTGTCAGTGTATTGTAGGCCTTTAGTATTGGACTTCAACATAGGTGCACGCCTGTATGAATAGAGTTATAGGTAGTTTAGGTATCTCGCCTGTATGAATAGAGTTATTGGTAGTTTAGGTATCTTAAGCTTCAATGGGTCTGTTGGGTTCTGGACATTCCGTTACAGAACATTGCATTTGCTTGGCCTGGTTGGGGGCCCAGAGTGATATCTTTTCATGGGGCCCAAAATCTCTGGCGGCGCCCCTGCACACACACACACACACACACACACACACACACACACACACACACACACACACACACACACACACACACACACACACACACACACACACACACACACACACACCGCGGACTGTAATCAAGTTGTATTTAAGAATGCACAACCTATAGGTTCACCAAATAAATGGCATTCTATAGCCTATCCTATATTTGCCCAAAGACATAGTAAAGAGACAGACCAATTGAATTATGGTTTGGTTTAAAATTATTTTCAGTATTAAAACCATAATTTGGATTTTCAATTAATAAACATAGCCTACCAATTTTAAATGTACATACCCACCTTCTGTCATTTATCTTTCCGTTCATACAACAATATACAGAGAAAATTCGATTTTTTCTGGCATATTTCGAATGGTAAAATTAATCGTGATTAATCCACAGATTCCTGCGATTAATCTGATTAAAAATTTTAATCGTTTGACAGCCCTAATAATAACCGAATTATATTGTTATTATGCCTAAAAAGGCAAAACAATCCTGACCAAGGTTGTAATAATTCATAAGAATTAAGACTGCATTTATTATAAAAGCAATACTAATACACACCATCACAAATGCGATGAAGACATTTGAATCAAGTATAATCTTAAATTTTTGTGTATCACATTTTTTTGACTGTTGTCCCGGCGTTCATTTGCAAGTTCAGTAAGCACAATACAGTCAATATAATATTGCTGAGTCATATTAGAATTAGAACTAAATCCAATAGTTTATTTTAGAAATAAAGGATTGTCTCACATTCCATAACACAAAAAATGCTGCAACACAACACAGTTCAAACAGATAATGTGTGTGTGTGTGTGTGTGTGTGTGTGTGTGTGTGTGTGTGTGTGTGTGTGTGTGTAATGTAAACACAAAAGCAAGTTTTCAGCTTTGCCGTCATTTAACAAACTAGTAGCAACCGCACACAGTTTTGACAAGAGAGAGCTATCGAGGCTTATCATGGCTGGCACACACACACACACGCACACGCACACACACACACACACCACACACACACACACAAATGCACACAAACACACGTTCTCCATCCCATCAAGAACATTAACACTGCAGGACATTCCTGAGGAACAGAGACAGAGGAGGATGTTTACCAGGTCCCACAAAGAGGAGGATGTTTTCTCTACTTTAGGTTCATATACTGTACGGAAATTCTGAGAAAAGCTGAGTTTGACCTCCTGAACACGTCTACACAATGAGTTATAACAATATAAATAAGCTGTTTTGTACAGAGTGTGCAGAACTTTTCTCCATATTGATCCAGCGAGAAACTCTTAATGGCAGCAGATGTTATCAAATGCTGACCACAAAGGTGTATTTAGAGGTTACAGTAATGCTGCATTCCACCACTAACACAACTCCAAGGTTTGGTTTAACATTGTTTGACAGTTTAAAGGAAACAACCACAGTGGGATTAGTTTTTTTTTTGGCCTTAGCATTAGCATGAAATTGTGCTAGTATTACAAACTAGAAAATCCCGTAGAGATTTTGAAAGTACGGGCCGCCCGTGCAAATCGGCGAAGCAAAAAAATCACGGCCGACCCCCGTGGTCCGAGAGGCTTTATCGTAGAGCGACACAAGCTGTGCACGTCTGACAAATGACGAGTCAATCGGAGTCAGGGGGAAAGGGGCGTGGCCTGGCAAACATTGCATCGGCGAATGACGTTTTTCGCATTTGTGGCGCCCCCTACGGGTTAACCTCGACAAGCTTAGAGGGACACGCTACCACATGTCTTTTGCACGTATCCTGCAAGTTTCATGATGATAGGACCTACGGTCAATGAATTATGGTGTTGAATGGGTGGACTGTATAAGGCTATTGGGTTAGAGCAGAGTGTCTTCCTGGGGTGTCGGTAAGAACACACAGTAGAGTATAGGATGCAGTCATGGGCTTTAATAGCAGACTTTGGTGGTTTACAACACAGCACAGCAATGCAATGCACAGGTTAATTAACTTAGGCTTTGGGGTTATGTCTGCATAAGTAACAGAGTGTGTGGTCTGAAAAGGAGATAGACAAGAAACCACACTTGCATTAATATCAAATAATATAGGCTAAACAGACACTCTTTCACTAACATAGTGTTACAATGGTGAAACACAAAGGAAACATATAGAACAAAGGGCTTAATGGCTCATTAACGTGACCGTTACACAAGTAAACAACCCCAATTCACACACAAAAGATCGTCGAAATTACACTATATGTAGCGAAACAACATTAATATCAGGGGCTTACATATAATAGTGTGACACCAGACTAGTAACTTCAACTAAGGATGCATAACTTAGGATAATGAAGTGGGCAACATGCCGTTTCTACATAACAATTAGCTTAACACAGGCCGTGACAACAGGTAATAAACTCACTTTAAACACTCATAGAGCTCAAGAAATATACAAGTCACGGTAGGCTTAACTTAAAGCATGTTATGTGCCGTTCACAATAGACAAACTCACTTTTGGTCAATAACGCACACAAACAGACACTACTCCTCCGCTGAACTCTCTGCCCCTCTGTGCGCATGGAATGTCCAAAAGTAATATAGGCGCGGCACGGCGAGTGGGCGCATGAGGGAAGCGGCCTTTCCAACAAAGCAGCCCCCAAATTTGTGTTGAAATTTGCACCATGGAAAGGCCGGCCTAAGGTCCATCCTGGCCGTCAGGATTGTCCTCTTCGTCCGTAACTCAGGTAGCACAATCAGGCGTCGATAGGTCTTGTGTATGACCGTTCTGTATCTGCACTTCAGCTGTCCTCACTCACCATCTGCACCTGGGAAAACCTTGGTCACTCTTCCAATTTGCCATGATGAGCGAGGCAGCTGGGAGTCGACAACCATCACCACCATCCCAGTTTCAACATCTGGAGAAGGAGTCTGCCACTTCCCTCTGGTTTGCAATCCAAGCAGGTATTGCTTGACAAAGGCTGCCCAGAACCTGTCTGCTAGTACTTGTGAGTGTCTCCATCTCCGTCTTCCGAGCAGCTCAGACTCTGGGTACACGATCTGGGGGAGGGAACCGTCCGGCCGCCCCATCAAAAGGATCCAGGACAATGGGGTGAACTGTGTCCTGATCAAGATCTTCACTGCGTCTTAACCGGCCTCCGACTCGGATAAGCTGTTTAGCCTCATCAAACTCAGGAGACAGGCAAAGTAGCTGGCTGTCCGATCGGAGCGGTTTATCTGCTTTCAGGAGTTGATAGTCTTCTGGAAAGCTCTCCAACTGGACCCTCCTTAGAACTTGATGTTCCGCTTCTTGAAAGGCACTCGCTGGAGGCAGATCAGTCAGACCTGCCGCCCCGTGGAGGTCCTCGGCTACTGCTTTCACTAGTTCCTCCCAGCTGCTGTACTTGGCCCCGTCTGTTACAGGTGGTAGTGGGGTGATCAACCCGCAGAAGGTGGTCTTTCTAAGCTCTACTTCATCTTCGCAAACTGGATCTGACGGGTTTGATGGCCACTCCTCGGGTGACTGAAGGAGAAACTGTGGTCCATGGATCCATCTGTTACTACCTAGTATGTCCTTCAGGCTCTTCCCTCTAGTGAGATCATCAGCAGGGTTTCTGGCAGAGTCAACATATCGCCACGTCTTCGGATTGGTCAACTCCTGAATCTCTGTCACTCTGGTACCCACAAATACTTTGAAGTGGCAGGACTCGGAGACCAGCCAGTGAAGAACAGTAGTAGAGTCTGTCCAGTAAGTTACTTCCTGTATAGGAAAGGTGAGCTCATTCAGCAGGAGTTTGCCTAACTGAGCTCCGGTTAGGGCCGCACAGAGCTCCAACCGCGGTATTGAGGTTTGCTTCCGGGGGGCCACACGAGATCTTGCCAGGAGGAAGGCTAGGTGAATGTTGCCAGAGGGATCTCTTGAGCGGAGATATGCTACGGACCCATAAGCCTTCTCTGAGGCATCAGAGAAGACGTGGATGTCATGATTTACCTCGGGTCGGTCCATGGCAGCCGATGTGTAGCACCTGGGTAACAGCATCTGTGGTAAGTACTGGAGTTCGGTTTCCCACTCGTTCCAGGCATTCAGGAGGTGCTCAGGGAGCTTGGGGTCATCCCAATCCCGGTGCTGGTCCCATAGCTGCTGAACGATCACCTTAGCCCGAGTGGTAAAAGGAAGGATGATGCCAAGGGGATCGTATTGGGATGCCAACACACGGTATATGTTCCTCATCGTAGGGGCACTGTAGGTAACAGGTCTGTGTCTGAAGCCCAGGTGGTCAGTATCGCAGAACCAGTTCATGCCCAGAGAGGATTCCCTTGCCTCTGCCTTGTCATGTGAGAGCCACAGCTCCAGTTTGGCAGACCGAGCATCTGGTGGAAGGTGACTAACAACTTCTGGCACGTTGCTCGCCCACTGTCGGATTTCAAATCCTCCGGATGCTAGAAGGTCCCTTAGCTTGTCGAGCAGATGGTGTGCCTCGTCAGCTAATGTGAAGCTCTGTAGACAGTTATCTACATAAAAACACCTCTCGACTGAGAATCTCACATCCTCCTCTGGTGAACTGTGTGATGAGACGTGGCTCTGAAGAGCAAAGGTTGCGCAACAGGGACTGCAGGTAGTCCCAAACGGGAGTACTTGCCACTCATAGATGTCAGGTGCTTCATCTTTCTTCATGTCACGCCAGAGAAAGCGTAACAGTGGTTTATCCTGAGGCAAGAGCAGTACTTGATGGAACATGCCACGTATGTCTCCACTGATGGCAACGCTGTGCTCTCTAAATCGAAGGAGCACGCCAAGGAGGGAAGGGCTTAAGGTAGGGCCGGGCAGTAACCACTCGTTGAGGTTGAGACCTTTGAACTGGAATGAGCAGTTAAACACAATCCGGTCTTTGTTGTTATGGGTGACAATATGGTGAGGGATGTACCAACTTTCTCCTGTTTGAGTGGTCTCTGAGGTAAGTTTCACTACAGCACCGGCAACAACAAGCTTCTCTACTTCTGCGTTGTAAACAGCTGTCTTATCAGGGTCTCTTGTAAGGCGTCTCTCCATGCTCCTGAGGCAGGGCATCACGGCTTCCTTGGGGGCCTGGAAGCATGGCGAGTCTTTCTTGCGTAGTAGCGGTGTGGCGTAACGGAGGACACCGTCCACTTCCACTCTGATCGTCTTGGTCTCCAGGAGTTTGATGGCCTCCT
Organism: Hyperoplus lanceolatus; assembly: GCA_026929865.2. Lineage (NCBI taxonomy): Eukaryota > Metazoa > Chordata > Actinopteri > Uranoscopiformes > Ammodytidae > Hyperoplus > Hyperoplus lanceolatus. Next base: position 9,326,148 of record CM049418.1, on the reverse strand, counting down.
GATCCTCCCTGGATCTTGTTACTTGCTTCTCACAGCGATAAGGTAAGACGTCGAGTTGCCACAACCTTTCTACATCTCTCTTCAGCTCAAGCTCTGCAGGAGTAATGGATAGGAAAAGGCACTGTTGTGGCTGAAGCTGGGTTTGGAGGTATCGTGCTGGACCTTGTAGCACCCATCCAAGCCGCGTCTTGATGGCAGCTGGCCCGTCCGGTGGGCCCAAACGAACAGGTGCAATTGGTGTGATCAAGTGAATGTGATCAGCACCAATGAGGAGTAACGGGTGCACTTGTTCGAAGGGCTTTAGTGGGATATCTTTGAGGTGCTTATACCTTTGCAGGATGGCCGCAGGGTAGGAGTGGTCAGCCAGCTCAAGGTGTTTGGCTGTGAAGGCTGCTGTGATCTCAAAGATCTTCTGAGGATGGGTTGCAGGCGAGATCTGAAAGGAGACTGAGGAACCATTAATGGTTTGGACATCTTGACGGATCGTTCTCAGGGCTAAACTCTCATCTGTGCCTTGTAAACCAAGCTTGTGGGCAGCAGGAGAGAGAAGGATAGTACGTTGCGATCCATCATCCAGTACTGCATAAGTGTCGAGGGTCTTACCTCGATAGCGAAGCAGGACTCTGATGACCTTAAGGAGGACTCGCTTGCAATCTGTGGGGTTGTCCAGATAGAAGGATTGAGTAATTGAACTCACCAGGGGGGGCCTTTCATTCGCGCCTTTGGAGTTGACTTCATGGAGGATCTGGAGGTGTTTGCCATTACATATGCTGCATGGTTTCTTCAGGGTACACTGAGCGGCCATGTGTGTACGTCCACAGCGCCAACATCTGTGATTGGTCTTGATCCAGTCGGTAATCTGATCTTTACTGAATGCCTTGAAGGTAGCGCACTGGCTGAGATAATGATCGTCCTTTCCACAGTAAGGACAGAAGGCCTTCTGAGTTTGCTTGGACGGGGCTGGCTCAGAAGTCTGTTCCTCTTCAACTTCAGCGGCTCCATGCAGTACGGTAGTTGAACAGATGAATGATTTAACCTCTCTCTTGGGATCCTGTCTCTGCCCTTGTTTAGGTCCCTTGCTGCTGGTATGGCAATCGAAGCTCTGGCACCAAGCCTCATACTGGAGCCACTCTGACAGGTCATGGAGAGTGTACACTGGCCCAGGGCGACGGCCCATATGACGTCGGAACTCTGACCTCATCTCTGCTGGTAACTTACTCAGGAGTCGCTCTGCATGAGACCCGCATCTCAGCTCTGCTTCACCTTCAGGGCCTAGAGTGTTCAGCATGCCCACAAGGGCCCTTATCTGTAAGGCAAATCTCTGAAATGCTTCGGTGTCTCCCCTCTGAACGTCAGGTGAATCCATCACATTGGCAATCTTCTTAAGAGCCAGCTTATGAGGCTGTCCATATCTCTCAGTCAGAGCAGCCATTGTGTCTGAATAGGGGGATGGGGAGTTAAGAAAGGCGTCCGCCACCAGTCGAGCATCTTCAAACTTCAAATGATCCATCAAGATTTGATACTTAAATAACTCAGTGGCGTCGCGAGGCAACAGGTTGTCAAGGGCTATCCTTAAACGAGTGAACTCGCTAGGGTCGTTAGTGACAAAGTTTGGTATTGTTGGCTTGGGACCCCGGTAGATCTGTTCTTGGACTGCTGAGTATGCGTGAGGTGTCATTGGGGAACCTGAGTGAGGTCTCTGCTGAGGGGGGTACGGTTGCTGAGAAGGCACCTGCGGTGGGTGAGCATAGACGGGTCCAGGTGGCTCTACCTTGGGCTGTTGATACCAAGCATGAGCAGGCTGAGCTGTGTAGGCAGCAGGTTGTGACTGAACAGGAGGCTGGTGCAGGTAGCTATAGGACATCGCTGTAGGTTGCACCCGAGAGGCCTCATAGTACGGCATGTAGGCAGCTTGTGGTAACGCATCTGGTTGGGGCTGACTAGGAGTCACAGAGGCTAATTTATCTTTGACGACTTGCAGCTCGTGTAGCATGCTCCCTAAGAGATCATATAAGGACTGGTCCTTGGCTGAATCATCCATCTTGGTAGGGGGTAGGCTGGGTGGATGAGGATAAGGCTGGTGACCAGTCAACTGACTCGAGGGGTGAGGATAGCTATAGCTGAGCTGTGGAGGATACTGTGGAAGATACTGCGCCGTCGAAGCTCCACTGTTGTGACTCATCTGAGGTGGTTGCGTGGTCGCAGGCAAAGACTGAGGAAATGTCAGTGTTGCAGTACTCTGTGATGGGTTGACAGCGTACGGCTGGTACATACTCACTGGAGGTTGAGGTAACCCGGGCGGGCCAGGTGGCACGTGTGGTAACTGCTGGAGACTCATTTCCCATGGCCGGTGGTAAGGGAGGGGCTCTGGAGCGGGGATAGGTAGGAGGGGACCGTGAGGGCTAGAAGCATGATGTCGCGGATCCATGCTTTGCTTATTCGAAGGTGGAAGTCCTTCCTCGAATGCTGAAGTCAGTGCATCCATGGGGCCTGACTGGCTTAAGGGGCTGGAGGCTCCAGAAGATCGTGGAGATGCTATTTCTCCCTCCTCGGTGCCATGTGCATGCTGTGCTGTGTTAAGGGATAAAGGAGGTTGACTAGTAAATCTCTGGCCTACACTCAAGTCATAGACATAGTCTAGGAGGTAGGCAGGTGGCTGAAGTTGGCGTCGTGGCCTTGGCTGCATGTTGAAAGGCAACGTCTCAATCCAGGAAAATCACAATATCCGGCTCGAAGGACCAAATGTTGAATGGGTGGACTGTATAAGGCTATTGGGTTAGAGCAGAGTGTCTTCCTGGGGTGTCGGTAAGAACACACAGTAGAGTATAGGATGCAGTCATGGGCTTTAATAGCAGACTTTGGTGGTTTACAACACAGCACAGCAATGCAATGCACAGGTTAATTAACTTAGGCTTTGGGGTTATGTCTGCATAAGTAACAGAGTGTGTGGTCTGAAAAGGAGATAGACAAGAAACCACACTTGCATTAATATCAAATAATATAGGCTAAACAGACACTCTTTCACTAACATAGTGTTACAATGGTGAAACACAAAGGCGGGAAACATATAGAACAAAGGGCTTAATGGCTCATTAACGTGACCGTTACACAAGTAAACAACCCGCGAATTCACACACAAAAGATCGTCGAAATTACACTATATGTAGCGAAACAACATTAATATCAGGGGCTTACATATAATAGTGTGACACCAGACTAGTAACTTCAACTAAGGATGCATAACTTAGGATAATGAAGTGGGCAACATCGCCGTTTTCTACTTAACAATTAGCTTAACACAGGCCGTGACAACAGGTAATAAACTCACTTTAAACACTCATAGAGCTCAAGAAATATACAAGTCACGGTAGGCTTAACTTAAAGCATGTTATGTGCCGTTCACAATAGACAAACTCACGTTTTGGTCAATAACGCACACAAACAGACACTACTCCTCCGCTGAACTCTCTGCCCCTCTGTGCGCATGGAATGTCCAAAAGTAATATAGGCGCGGGCACGGCGAGTGCGGGCGCATGAGGGAAGCGGCCTTTCCAACATATGGCCAATGTGTTATTAAGCCCCGCCCCTGCGTAAACGTTTTAGTCAATGGCGGCCATGTTTTCCAAGCTATCCTACAAATATTTTTCGGAGACGTGCGTCATAGTCCCCCGGGGCTTCGTGAGACATTTGGTGTTGATAGAGTAACACTTGAAAAAGTTGTGGATAAAACCCTTTTTTTCATTTTATGCTAATTAGCCGAAAGTATTTCCAGGTTGACTCTTATGGTCCAAGAGGCTTTTTTGTAGAGCACCCTAAAATACACCAGTGTGAGAAATTTCAAGTCAATCGGACTTACGGTGTGCGGGGCGCGGCCTCTCAAACTTTCTTCAGTCGGGGATTAATAACAGCGCCCCCTAGCGGAAATTAGAAAAAAATTCCTTGAGGCTAAATTGTAGAGCACCATGAGCTGTACATGTGGTTAATGGTTAATCGCGATAAGCTTCGAGGGACATGCTACCACATGACTTCTGCACATACCCAGCAAGTTTGATGATGATAGGACCTACGGTTAAAGAGTTATGGCCAATTTGTGGATAGGCCCCGCCCCTGTGGCGCCCCCTATGGGTTAATCGCGATAAGCTACGAAGGGACATGCTACCACATGACTTCTGCACATACCCAGCAAGTTTCATGATGATAAGACCTATGGTTAAGGAGTTATGGCCAACGTGTTATTTCAAGTCAATCGGAGTTACGGTGTGCGGGGCGTGGCCTCTCAAAGTTCTTTCAGTCGGGACTTCATAACAGCGCCCCCTAGCGGAAATTCAAAAAACTGTATAATAGCACACCCCGTGGGGTGGGGACGCACGTTGTGTGAAATTTTTGCGTTTCTACGTGCAACGGTGTGGGAGGAGAAGCAGCTAGAAATTTGAGGAAGAATAAGAAGAAGAAGTCAGAAGAAGTCAGAAGAATAAGTATGGTGGAGAGTAATAATTACGGGTCCCCAGTTGACACTGGGGACCCGTACTTAACCACCAGAAAGGTCCAAGCAGGAAGACCAACACTGCTGTTTCAAATGTTCATGTTGGGATTGCAAGAAAGAGAAGCACTGTTTATGTTAGTGGTTTTCTGGAGTTTATTGCACAGCAGTATTTTATGTTCTATAAAAGGAGGAATTCACATTTTTGGAAACTAACACACATCGTCCAATAAAAAAACTGATAACTGAAACCTACTGTGCTGCTCATTTAAATGTAGTTGGGTCTCGGGACACTTGGGAACGTTTCTATTCTTTTTTTCAATAGGTTTCAAATTCAAACAATAAAAAGAATCCATAAATCTACCAATAAAATACATTTTGGTGTTTTGGAAATCTTACTTGACTCATTCATGAACTAAATGAAACAATAATGGTTCCTGTGAGCTCAAAGCTATTGATCAATCATTTTGCACGAAATTATCTGAATATATTATTAGGGGAAGGTGGGGTGATTTGTGCATTTTGGAAGTTGCAAAACCCCTTGTTTCTAGAAAACCGTGGAAGAAATTGGAAATGTGACCACATATTTAAGAAGAGCCATCCATTTGACGCATCCTGTAAAGAAGGGAGACACAAGGAATAAGATATAAGCACATTTAAGCTCAAAAAACTGTGTTTTGCCTTTCAAAGTAAAATTTCCATGATCAAGGTTTTTTGATTATTGTGTCTGAACAATTATAGACACGTTTGAAAACATTTGACACATGTTTTAGTGCTTTGGTATGCTATACTTTGAGTCTATATAGTTAGCACAATGTCAACCCTAAATTGCTGCATCATGCCTATTATCCAAAATTCTGGGGATGGGGTGATTTGTGCGCAAGGGCCTGGGTGAGTTATAAGTAAGTAAGTAAGTAAAATGTATTTATAAAAGCACATTTATGACAGTTTGCACTGTCCAAAGTGCTGTACATAGTGCATTCAGTAGGTAAACAATGAAGGTAAAATAACAATAACCAAAATAAAAGACGTAAAGCCCATACATCCACATAAACACAGATAGTAGTGCAGAGGTAAGTAAGTAGTGCAGAGGTTAATGGGGAGGAAACACCAGGGTGTACATATGGGTTTTGAGCCTTGATTTAAAGGCAGAAATGTAGGGGGAATCACATTTGTCAGGTGGCAGTTGGTTCCACAAGCACGGAGCAACTAGTGCAAAGTACATTTCTGAGAGTTGTGCCAGTGGCATGGCTGTATACGCTGGTCACCAAAAGAAAGTGATTGTCTACAGTAGCTCAGAAGAGGGTGACATCTCAATTCCACTTAACGACACCACTGATGAGAGTTCAGATGGCCAGAAAGATGATGATGGTGACTTTGTCATTGTGACACAATGACGCACAAATCACCCCACTACGTGGGGTGATTTGTGCGACAAGACAACTTTTTTTCCAAAAGCTATATTTCTTAAACAGTTTATTCCAGATCCAAAGTTTTTATTGCCAGGGATGCACAACATCCTGAAATATATGTACATATTTGAGTTGGAGACATAACTGTCAAGGCCTGACTTTAAAATCACTTTGAGTAAAAAGTTGCACAAATCACCCCACCTTCCCCTATATTCTCTATCATATTATTTATCTCTAACTGTATGAAATTGTAAATGGACTCCACTTATATAGCGCTTTTCCCTGGTTTTTCACAGACTCAAAGCGCTTTACATTGTTTTGTACACATTCACCCTTTTTAAAAAAAAATTTTTTTAAAAAAAATTTGTAAATGCAGCATTGCAGGCCATTTTATAGAAACAACAGGGAGAAAAGAAAAACTAATCAGTTTCATTGTAACTGCCATCTCTACCCGGACTTAATAATCATGTGTACAACATCACTTTCTTCTTTTGAAAATGCATGAAGAACCCTAGCAGTTGTTTTCCATAGCTTCGGAGTTAACCTGGTACAGGTGGGAATAAACGGGCTTCCATTAGTTTTGAGGAATAATCGTAAACTTGTTAAATAATAAAGTTTCTTTTTTAACAACTGACTATGGCGAGTTGATCCAGTAGAACCTCTTAGATAATATAGTTATGTAAAAGCTATTAAAATAAATGAATTTGGGATTCAGCCTGAATGCTATCCTGAATTTGCTTCACAACCCTTTAAAAGCATGGCTGGCTGACTGTGGGCAGTGGACTGACCTCTGGCAGAGTGTTTATGAGTGGGACAGCCCATGCTCTCTGCTGCTTCGTGATGCCCCTGTTCTGTCGGCAGTGTGTTGTTTTTTCTCTCAGGACAAGCAGGAATTCTGACCTCTGCTCTTCCTCTTTCTGGGTCTCTCCTTCCTTACTTTGCAATTAGTTTCCAGTACAAACATGTCCCTTTTAAATCAAGCTGAAAGCTCCAAATAGGAGAGATCGTATCCTACATAGTACTGCTAAATCAGCTAAATGAGTCATGCAGAAATAAACAAAAAAAAACACCATGAGAACAAATAAACCAAAATAATCAATTTGATCTTAACTTTAAGATACTACTCAGTTGACGTCCAATTCTTCTTCTGTCTCATTTTGCTCTAAAAAGCAGAGGTGGAAGGACACTTCAACAGGACAGGGACCCAACCCTAGAGGCTGCAGGTTGGACTCTGTAAACACTTCACCTCTCTTCCACTCTGAAGCAGCAATAACAGCTCAAAAGAGTCTGGCAGACGCGTCAAAATCAGACGTCTCCATGTTTGGAGAACTTAATATCCATATAGCTGATAAAGTACAATTCCTGTTTCTATTGTTATGTTGGGGCAAAGTCACAACATCCATATCAACCATCTCTACAACTTCCATGAGGTACAAGAGTGTAGCATTTTCTTTCAGCTCTGTTTTGACCACTCTTCAGCTGCACTATGTTCACATGCTAGCGTCTTACATTGTGTCTGAGCTGTTTGGTCATCAGCACATAATGTACTGTAAGTCTTTAAAGCAAAAAGATGAAAACTTCCTGTTTCTCTTTGTTTCACTTCACCGACTCTTAGCTGGAAGCTGGTGGTGAAAGGGAGAATGAAGAACGCCCCAAAAATAGCCAACACAGCCATTCCCAGGTGAAATGTAAAAAGTGTGCGTGCGCGCGCGCGCACACACACACACACACACACACACACACACACACACACACACACACACACACACACACACACACACACACACACACACACACACACACACACACACACACACACACACACACTGCCCTTTGTTACCCAGTCCAACTGGGTACAGAGGATTGTGGATTAGGAGCCAACAACTGAATAACTGTGGGAAAGTCTGATACTAAACAGAGTACAGTCGTGATACAATGGTTCTATTTATTTTCATGTGCAAACAATGAACTGTAGGTATTTCAGATTTTGATTAAAGGTTTCTATAATGTTAAAATGGGCTTTGGCCTTTATAATATTTTATCAGTACCAATCAATATAAAACATATTGATCCAAATCAAAATATAAAGAGACAACTGACTAATTTATAACAATAAAAATTAAGCATCCAAAATGTACAGTCAGACAAGTTTGTTTCTGTATCCCTGTATAAATAATACATTTGAACATGCATCAGCTAACACGTTACATCATTCATTACCAATACAAGCTGTATTAGCTGGGATCTCCCGATGAAACAAAACTGCTCCCACAGTTGTCTAATGTAATGTTATACCTTTGAGCCCTTTTACAAATCTCAGTGCTGATATTTTGCTGAATGGATCCTGATCTTTTCATGATTCAAACAGCCAGGACAAGGGGAAGAAAACCTCAAGCTTTCTGCGTTGACATTATCTTCCTCTCACTGACACACATTCCTTTGTTTGCCTGACCAACGTCTGCAGCAGCAACACACACACACACACACACACACACACACACACACACACACACACACACACACACACACACGTAGCATTTGTGAACCATTTCAATAGGTGCTAAAAGGTATTGTATTGTTAAGCTCCCAGGGGCTGGAGGCAGGAGGGACTTTCTTTTTCTTTGTATTGGGGCCAACAAGAAGCAACACGGATGTGCTTTTACACGTTTTTCTGTAAATACTGTCTCACATTAAAGTTTAAAGATTTTAATCGGAAGTAGTATCATTGTTTAACATGTGCTCCATGGCTTCAACTCCCGATTATATTCATTATAAATTCATTTGCGGACAATTTGCACGATTAATGTATGAATTGTCTATAAAATGTAAATGAAATAATCAAAATGCCTGTTGAGCTCATTGTAATTTACTTGCCACTGGCTCATAAAGTAGCCACAGTGCTGTGAGACCAGAACATGTTTTTGTTTCAAATATTAAAAAGAAAAAAAGGGCTTCAAATCCTGGAAAAATGAGAGAGGATTTGTCTGGAGCTGTGTTACCATCTGCCACATTCTCTTTCATCTTACCACACACTCAAACACAAAGACACCCATTTTCCTGACATCTACTCGTACATGGCGGGCTATAGTGTTTCTCTTCCCAGAATTGTGAAACAAAACCCAATAAAAGCCTCTTAGATGGCTCTCTCTCTCCCTCACTTACACACAGATTCTCAATAAGTGCAAAGAAGCTGAAAAATGAGCATGAACACATTTTCTGGGGGTGAATTAGGTAAGAGAAGTGGCCATGTTTTCAGTGTGACCATCGCATGTTGATATTTCGAAATCTACATCAGTAGTCATGGGTGCTGGAGAAGCTAAAAAAGTAGCAAATCAAACAGTATAGTCTGCATACTATAGGTTCTTCTGAAAACAGGTATCTGCAGGTTTCAGCATGTCAAATTTAAGACTTTTTAAGACCGTTTTAATACCACCTTTAATGAAATTTAAGACCTAAAACACAATACATATAGGCGATATTTGGGGGGTCCAGCTGTATTACAACCCACGCATAGCTTGTGTGTCACTCAATGAGACTCATTCAAGTTTACTTTGTCTGTTTATTGAACATAAAGTGATACTCATTTATATCAGAAGCTAGGAAGAAAGTAGCCTCTCTCAGGGTATCTGCACATTTTAAGACCTCTAATGAACACCAATACCTTGGCAACATAAATCTACAAACTACACTACAGTATATGCTCTCTAGAGGTTTATTAAGTTTGAATATCAAATATTCAATGCACTAATTACAGAAAATAAAAAAATGTTCAGCAGTCTGAATGAAGACAATGTCCCCCCGCATTTACCATCAAATAAATATAAGATCGATTAATCAGAAAATGTCAATCAACTGATACAGCTCTATAGAGCTTGATTGACATTTTCTGATTAATTCGAGTCACAAGAACAGTTTAATCAATAAAGAAAATGTGTTAGCTGCAGCATGCAGTATTAAAATTAAATACAAAAATTTGGTAATTTATGGGGAAGAATGTCCTTCAAATTTTAATTAGCCTACTTATTCAATAAACAACAAACTTAGTCCATTAACTTTATTTTTCAGAACTTATGGCAGAAACTAGGCCTATTTAAAAATTGGTTCCACAGGTGAATGTTTTTGCACTTTCAAAATCGGGAAATAGGCTACTGTAAAGTAGGCATAGCATAGGCTACTGTATACAGGTTTGCATAACTGGGGGATGCCCACGGGACCTGCGGTAATTTGCGAAATGTTTTATTTTCTTCATATTGTTGCAGGCAGCCAGGTTAATAAACTGCAGGTATTAGGGTTGTACCGAATGGTGATGGAAATGTAGGCTACTGTCTGCGATTGACGGGACGATCGGCAATAGTTCTTAACTAGCCGTCAGAGAGCGAGGGCAGAGTGGAGAGAAAGAAAGCGACAGACAGAGAGAGAAGCAGAGACTCGCGTCTCACTCTGTGAGCTCACGGCAACGTGACCTGAATGACCGTCTGATGAGCAACTATTAATTAATAAATATAGATAAATAAACATGTTTACTAAACACAATCAATCTGTTTGTTTCTGTGTGATTTGCGTTTGGGTCAGTAGCCTACCTACATCGCCAGCGGGCGGGTGTTTGCACACCTACGAGTAGGGTGCAGTGTGTGGTCGCGGGGTGACTAAAGCCAGCCATGATATTTGTCGTCCATCCTCAACCTCTCACTGAATTTATAAAAGCTGGGCATGCATTTCGCTGGGTCGTTCTCCCCTTTCTTGCTTTAAAGCGGCTACGAGTAACATTTAAATATCTTTTAAACAGCCTCATGTTTCCTCTCATAATCATAAATTACCTTTAACAGCAAACCAGACCATCAGTGCAAAGAAAGACGTTTTTAAATAGTTTTTATTACTGCATTTGATCTGGTCGTACACCTAGTCCGATTTTCGGTTCACGCGTGCATGCTCTATGGTCACATATCCGTATTGGTCACAGATTTCAGCGTGGCGCAGGAACGTGAATTGAGAAGCCTATCCCTCCAGGTGAGGGAAGGGGAGCGGGAGCCTTGTTTGAGACAGTTGTTTGTCGTCATAATGACTGATAACGGGGCTGAACCATCAAAGAAAAAAAAGAAAATGCAATGAAGAAAAGCTAAAAGGGAGAGTGGTAGACGAGCGGGAGGGCGTTGCCAAGCAACGTAGCCTATACACAATTTCACGCAGCGAAACTAGACTGCAGTGTTTACTCCTAAATGAATGAGCGGTAGCCTACTAAAACAAAGTTTACTTTGCCTCACCAGCATCATCAGATGACCATTATTCATCGGAAATAGTCATTATTTACAACATAAACACATTACCTCATCGTGATCCATACTAACTAACTGCCATCTCTCGTTCATTCGCTTTGTGTGAGGACACGGGGACTCGTTCAGCTCCGTGAGAGGTGACAATGCATCAACTCATTGCAATCAGGTGTGTTTAGCACTTACTGGCATTAGTTGATGCTGTGTCACCCATAGACTCACGGAGCCGAAAAGAGTCCGGTGCCCTCACACTTTCAACACACGGACACGCCACGCACCATATTGCTTCCTGATTATTTGAATCTTGCACTCCCTGCACGAGCTACAAAACAGCTTCACGACAGCTGGCGTCGTAATAATACTACCGCTTTTGTTCGAAGGTGTCGCCAACGTGCCGACTTACTCGTAGTGGCTTTAACGTGACCGACTTCAAATTCGGAGGCAGGGGACACACATTCTTCTTCTATGCTACGTTTATATGCGGATCACAGCCACACACGGCCATACTGCCTCTAGCGTAGTGTCAGACTTTTATATCAGCCGTTAGTTAGAAAGTAGCTCCTTCTCCTTCTCGGAAAGTCGCGGAAGAAAAAAAATATATAACAATGAATAGTCCTGCCCCGACAAATTTAAGACCTTTGAGTAATGGATTTAAGACCAGCATATCACATTTTTAATGAATTTAAGACTTTTTAAGGCCTTAATTTTAGATATATGAATTTAAGACTTTTTAAGACTTTTAAGACTTCCGCGGACACCCTGGAAAATGTGACAATATAAGGAAGCCTTGAGTGCACAAACCGTTATTCAAGTACCCATATTTGTTGCTATGGTCATTTAAATGCATTGTGCTGGTACTGAAGGTGATGAATTGATAATGTTGTTGGCTCCCCCTATTGGCTGACTGCTGCAGTCAAAACCGTCCGCACAGGTGGTTTTACTTATTCTTTAATACCCAAGACTTCTGCTCCGCTTGATGTCGGGGCAAGGGTGGACTAGTACTGAAATGACATCATCAAACATCATGGAGTCATCATCAAGGTGTTAATTGAGGGAGAGGCGAGGAACACCTGTTTGGGTGTGTGGGGAATAACTCTTTTTGAGATTCATTCATTACCTGAACTGTGCATTGTTTAAAGCCTCAGCTTATTCTTTCACTCGGACTTCTTAAAATATTTCAGGGGAATTTCTCTTTGATTTCAAATGAACCTCAGCCTGAAGTTTGACTAGCAGTGCAGGGAAAGGCCCTCTCGCGTTTTATAGATGCAAAATATTCAGTTGTACAACTAAGGAGTAGTGCCTTTTTCCAGTTCATAATGAATCAGGACTATGAATAGAGTTACTGGACTGTGTGCATATCACTATATTCTTAAGCAGTCGAGACTTTTTACAGGGTCATAACTGACTCAATTCTCCAAAGAGACTGTTCTCATTTTGACTCAGCAGTGTCCCTACTACGCCCATTGTGGCTTAAATCCTGTTCCTCTTTTTTCCCTCCTTATGGCAATGAGACAGGAAATGGCGCGGCAATGTTCCCATGACAACGCAGTGTTACCAATGGCAGCAGGCCAAATATTAGACCTCCGGAGCTGATTTATAAAACATATTCATAATAATTTAAAAAACTAGTAATGTAGCCTTAGTTCTGTGATCTCACATTAACTCATCATATTTTCATAATTGCCCATTGACCTGCCAATGACCACAAAAACACTTATTTCCATACAAGGCAGTAAAAGATACATGTTCCTTTCCTTCCAGTGAATTTACTGAAGATTCATTAGATTCATTACTTGATTAATGAATCTAATTATCTTAATATTATCTTAACAACCCCGGAACACCAGCTCATTTCCTCCACTGCAGTTTGCACACTCTTTACTTTTTCAGACCTAATTTTTTCTATTTGTCTAGTACATTCAACCAGTGTGTAGGAAAGTGTGCACACACAGGTAGGAAAAATTAAAGAAAGAAAGATGGATATAGATTGTCTTCTAAGAATCCCAACTTGACTGCCTTCATCAGTTACAATTGGTGGGAATTTGTTCTGGTCCAGACCACCAAGAAAGGACAGGACATCGAAAAGATAAATAAAAAAACTGAAGCAGAGAAAACTGTTTATATGCTAGAGGCACATGCTGAACCATGTAGTTGATGCAGGGAGCTGTTCCAAACAGCTGTACTACAAAAATATATCTACAATCCCTGGCATGCTGAGGGCCCTGAATCTGGGATCCTGGTATTCAGTCCTTCTTTCTATTTATTGTGAACAAATCCGAGGCAGGACATAGGAACAGAACAGGTTGCCAGAGAAAATAGTTCTCATAACCTGACTGTATCTCTTCAGAGCTCTTTTATTTATATTAGACTCTTAATGGCTTGAGCAGAGACCGCTAACCTAGGACACAGACCCACAGCATGAACTGAGGAGAGAATCTGCAAGTGGAAACACTTTTATCTGAAGTAGTGCTCACAAAAACAAAAACATCCAACTCTTCAAGTACTCATTCTATTCATGAGCTTATTATAGAGACTAGTTTTCGTTAACCTAAATGGGAAAATAGCGTTGTGAGGGAATAACTGTAGTGCAGATTATTGTTTCCCTTCTTTTCTTCCTTCGCTTGGCGCCGTTTGGTAGTAACTGCTGTTGAGTTTGAAATTGCGCTGGTCTATATCCCACAATGCAGCAAGGTTCATGTAATTAGTTGTATTTTCACAGAGAATTCTTTGATTAAGTACGATATATTCAGAGATGTAATGAAGGCATTATTGTATAGTGAACATGTACTCAGCACACAGGCCTACATGCAGCATGTGGCCAGACAGCGGCACTCGCAAACATGCGCACTGCTACAACTTGCATTCGCGCACATGAGCACTGCTACAGCTGGCATTCGCGCACATGAGCACTGCTACAACTGGCTAGTAAGTGTAGACGACAGGCCTGCTATTATAGTAGTAAGATACAGCTATGGGAAATAGCCACTTGAACGCTCACTACTATTTAGCTTCTACAGTATAAGTGAACCTCTGGCGATAATGCAAAACATTACAACCTCAAAGTGTTAGAAACTCACTCACTTCTGTGGGACAAAGTTCAGAAGCTATAATCAGTGCAGGTGTTGACCGACTGATACAGTATATTGGCAAGATTTACTACTGCAGTTTGGCTGATAGTTATGACTTCTTATAGTGCCTTTCAGTTTGAACAGTTACATTGCATATTTATTTCCATACTTATATGGTCTTTATTTTGGCTCATGTTAATACAATGTAAGTTGGTAGATACGTAGATAAATAATACACAATTTTGCTGACAGCGAACTGTGCTCAATGTTACTTGAGTTTTGAGTATTTTCTTTAGTGTTTTCATGTAGAAACAGCTCATGCAGTCAGTGAGATCCTGCGAGTGTGTGTCTAAGAGAACAAAAAACATCACAGGACATCCCGTGGTAATAATGATTAAGAGATCATTATGGTTGAGAATTTGATTATCACAATCTAGGAGGATATATTCCCACACACAGATAAGATCAGGTTCACACACACACACACACACACACACACGCGCGCGCTTGTTTACATAAATGCTCACAGACTTTATTTTCCAGGCTCAATGAAACCAGAGAAAAACTTCCAGACATACAGTGGCTTGCAAAATTATTCATACCCCTTGGAATTTTGCACATTTTGTCACATTAAAACCACACAAGTACATTTATTTTATTGGGATTTCATGTGCTAGACCAGGAGTGCCCACTGTTTTTCAGCTTGTGAGCTACTTTTAAAATGACCAAGTCAAAGTGAGCTACCACCTACTATTAGGGGTCAAAAGTCACGGTTCGATACGTACCTCGGTCTTTAAGTCACGGTTCTGTTCTGTACGGTACGGTTCTCAGTATTAGGCTAGGAAGGCTTAAGCAATTCTAATTTAAAAGAGCAAGAAATATACACAAATGCATAAAGGTTTATCTTAAAGGCAGAATTATAGTCATACAAAAAAAATCCTTCTCAATGATCACTTCTGTCCCACTAGAATATGTGGCGGTCTGTTTGTCTGAACAGTCTTCCTCTCTCTGGCTGTATTTTACATAGTAGAATTTGTCACAGTGCAGAAGCCTCTCCACTTCCTTGACTTGGATTAGCTTTGGTTAGCTCACTGGCTAACAAACTGGTACTGTATGTCAAAATAGAAAGTGGTGTCCTCTCTCCCTCCACCGAACGTCGGCGCATGCTCGCACGGCTCGTTCGCTCTTTCATAGTAAAAAAAATAAATAAAAATTAAATAATTTATTTTTATTTTTTTTAAGAATGCCACGCGATCGACCCACACTACCCGGCGCATCATTGTGAAGTGGAATGAAAATGAAATATGGTTTTACATTTTTTTTTAAATAAAAAACTGAAAGGCATGGCGTGCATAAGTATTCAGCCCCCCTGAGTCAATACGTTGTAGAACCACCTATCGCTGCAATAACAGCTACAAGTCTATTATGTCTCCGCCAGCTTTGCCCATCTAGAGACTGATATTTTTACCCATTCTTCTTTGCAAAATAGCTCAAGGTTCAGATTCAGCATCAGATTGGATGGAGAGCATCTGTCAACAGCAATTTTCAAGTCTTTCCAGATATTCTCAATTGTATTGAGGTCTGGACTTTGACTGAGTCATTCTAACACATGACTATGCTTTGATTTGAACCATTCCATAGTAGATCTGGCTGTATGTTTAGGGTATTTAACCTCCTGGAAGGTGAACCTCCACCCTAGTCTCAAGTCTTTTGCAGACTCTAACAGGTTTTTCTGCCCTGTATTTGGCTCGATCCTTCTTCCCATCAACTCTGACCAGCTTCCCTGTCCCTGCTGAAGAACAGGACCCCAACAGCATGATGCTGCCACCACCATGTTTCACGGTGGGGATGGTGTGTTCAGGGTGATGTGCAGTGTTAGTTTTCTGCCACAAAAACTTAAATTTTGGTCTGATCTGTTGCTGCTGCTCGGGCGGCTGCACATCCATGCTGACCATGTCCACCTCCTGATGGCTACTTGCAGCAGATTAATGCACCATGTCACAAAGCTCAAATCATCTCAAACTGGTTTCTTGAACATGACAATGAGTTCACTGTACTCCAATGGCCTGCACAGTCATCAGATCTCAACAGTGGAACGAGAGATTTGCATCATGGATGTGCAGCCGCCCGAGCAGCAGCAACTGTGTGATGTTATCATGGGGATATGGACAAATACCTCTGTGGAATGCTTCAACACCTTGTTGAAAGTATGCCACAAAGAATTAAGGCAGTTCGTAAGGCCAAAGGAGGTCCAACCCGTTACTAGCAATACAAGCATTACCTAGCTCACAAACAATGGTGAAAAGACTGTAAAGACTATGAATGAATAATATGAATGAATAATATGCATTGTCTGCTTACACTAACGTTATTCTAACATGTAGCACGGGGCTTGGTCTACACAATCTAGTTAAATACCTGATTTACGCCGGATCATTCATTTCCCTACTGATTGATTATGCTGACTCAGGTTGTTTCCAGGATGCAGCAAATTAAATTACTTTGTATGTTAGCGTGTGTGTTTGATGAACAGGCACACACTGACTCACACAAATGTACCTAGCAATGGGAGATGCAACAGATTCAAACTTATATGACCCAGATTTAATCTAAAAAGGGTGAAAAACAACACTTTCAAAAGCATTCTGGCTCACGAGTAAATCCATTCTGAAGCCCTTTACATAGACTATATTCTCAATGAATAAACTCGCTTATTGGTGGAGGTAAGAAGATGTTCTAATCAAATGTTATGCTCGCAGCAAACACAACAGCCTGGGTGGGCCGCTTTAATTTGTCATTATTAATCCAACAGTCTGCAGCTAAAAAGGCTACAGGAACTTCACCAACTAGACACACACACCATTATCCCATGTGTTTGATTGTCTCCCATGTTAGAGCTAACCGTTAAAAATTCCCAGCAGCAGTTAATTCACTTTCTCAGGGCAACACTGCCATACATTACACAGCCGACATCGAGATGAGACCAGATCAGCTCTTTAAACCCAGAAATCTGACAAAAACATTACTTTATTTTTGTTTTCCAGAAAGGAGAACTGACGCAGCACCTCAGGATTTAATTCTGGTTTAATCACTGGCTCTACTCACTAACCCAAGCAGACACTGTACGCTGAATTCCAGCCATATGCATGCGCACAGTAAAAAGTACACCAATTTCCTTGGTCTTGGCTTTAAGTGGTGTTTTTCTGCTCTGTTCACGACAGCTTTGACGCTGATGGACATGAGCAGCTTGCATTGAACTGGAGACTGATTTTATGATGGAGAAATCCAAGACAGGAATAGTATAGTGTTTAAGTGTAGGATAGTAAGTCTACTAAATGAGGGAAGCTCTCTCCTTGTTATTTAAGCCTTTTGCAATGCAATATTCAATAAAATTGTTGAGTTAAGAAAATTTCTTATTTGAGAAAAGATGTTCTACCAAAATTATATTCTGAAAGAAATACACAAACCATTGTAAAAGTTAGATTTGCAGTTGAATGAAAAAGCAGTGGCAGAAAGGGACATAAATATATATATGTATGTATGTGTATATATATATATATATATATATATATATGTATGTATATATATATATATATATATAATATTAAACATAAATCCCAGTGGTACCAAGGGCTAAA
Source organism: Hyperoplus lanceolatus (assembly GCA_026929865.2). NCBI lineage: Eukaryota > Metazoa > Chordata > Actinopteri > Uranoscopiformes > Ammodytidae > Hyperoplus > Hyperoplus lanceolatus. The sequence continues at coordinate 9,308,280 of CM049418.1, read as the reverse complement.
TAAAAAATAAAATTTCACCATTCCATTGTGTAATACAACATACCAAAATACATTAACTTATTAATACGCATATGATGATGCATGACTTACACAGGGTTAATAGGTAGGCTATTATGACTTTTTTTAAGCATTGATATAGAGAGTATCCAATTCTATTTTATATAGGCTATATTGTACTCTGTCAACATTTTAAAATGACTTGCACTATTACTTGTGTGTAGGCCTAGTCAGTGTGTCACGTTATAGTTTAATTGTTGGAGAAAGCCCGACAATCAATCATTTCGTTGCCAAACACATGCTCTAGAACTAAATTGTTGTACACATGACTAATACAGAACTTGAAACTTAAGGTACAGATCAGAACTGTCCTTGCATCAAAAACATTAGGCTACTTACATACCTGTATGCTAAGTTACCTTACAAAAAGCCAGTAGTATGCAAGCTATATAGGCTATTGAAGCTCATTACTCTGTATAAGTAAAAAGGAAAAAAACTAAATAAATATGAAGAAACCGTCTCGAGCAGCTCACTGACATCTCACAGGGCCAGTAGTAGGACAGTGTACATTCTAAATGACTCACGTTATTTGACGTCCTTTTCCTTTTGTTCGTCGCCAGCTGTCGCCAGAGGTCGTCTTATTATCTTCTAGGCTAACTGAGTTAAGCTAACTAGCTTGGCAACGCTTACGACTAGCTAACTCTCGCACTTGTTTCAACTTAAATAATTTATATTCCAATACTAAACATGTAGTTGTTTGTTGAGGTTCCAGACAGTGGAAGAGTTTACACTTTACTTCAGTTTTTCTTTTCCAGAGACGTGTCCGTTCAGTTTGACAGTGGCGAAATGATATTTTAAAATATTTGAATTAACTTCACTTGGTTTCTTCTCCGTAAAGGTGCAATGCCGTCTTTGACAACACAGACTGTTTACCATTAGCAGCCATGACAATCAATGGGGGCGCTGTTTGACGCGTTTGTGGAAACTAATTGAAAACTGGAGAAGACAATGAATTTGTGGCTGTTCAATCAAATCTATTTCATTTCATGTATATTTTATTTCTGTATGAATATTATATTATTTTATTATATTGTATTAAAAATATTCTGGTCACAAAATAAATGAATCCCAAAAAAATACATCAATTTAAGTGTTTTTTTTCCTTTACTCTGACATACCTTCAAGCATACATTTCTTCAATTATTAAATGTTTGCCTGTTCTTGTTGTGCCCAGTTTGAAAAATATAATATTGTAATGCTAATCCCAATTTACTATCTACATGTCTATGATTCTGAATTTCAAGTATTTGTGTAAATCAAGCCCTTAAAACATCAAAACACCATCTTCCAAAATAAACTGTCAGTCCTTGGTTCATATGCTAAGTCAATACACAAAGCCAGTAATAATTGAAGATTCAAATATAAGATGAAAATAAACTAAATTCAATAGCCCTTCAATACATGCTTTTGAATTGATGTTCGCTTTTTACCCAGACATATAACAATCAAACAACTAAAGGACCCAGAAACCAATGTACCAATTAAAGCAGACCCATCAGCATAACCTACTGTATACCACCTATTTTTTGTGCATCTATACTGCCAGGAAAAGTGACGCTGCTGCTGTCCCCTGATGCCACTACACTACATCATTACGGGAGAGTAGGCGGGCTGACGGGGAAAAAGACGTCAATCATTTCAAGGACATTTCCGGGACGTGGATAAAACTCCTTTGAAGTCACTGCAATTTGCACGCATGGTGGAGAGCCCTATAAACATTATCTATAATTAATCCACAGAAAAAATAACCATACGATAATTTAATCAGGATGTTGACAAGGTTTACTGGCACTGGGAACTTGACTTTGTTGAGGAAAAATCTAAATTACTCATGAAATTGTATTTGTATTATAGTTTATAGATCTGTCAACTTGCAAATGAAGCCCCAAATCCCTTAGTACTTTTGTGTATCTTCTTTGAATACATCAGATTTTTTAAAGTTCAATCTCACAAACCAATTTAAGAATAAATCGTATGTATACAGCCTATGATACTGTAAATCCACTTTAATATTTTTTAGTATAAAAAAATCAATATATCACAATATTTCATCTGTAGCTTGATTAATCATTTCCCTCCCATTGGTTCAGTTAGAGTTCAGAGTGAGTGTTTGGGTGATTTTCAGTAGTTGGAGGGCTGGAGGAGGAATCTGTCTCTTCTTCTTGGAAATTCCCCTCTTCCTTATCCATCTCCTCCTCTTCCTCTTCCCTTTCCTTGGCAGGAGTTTGCTGCTGGGCCATCTCGGGCTCCTGCATGTCCATGATTTCAAGGAAGTCGTAGAAATCGACTGCGGGAGACCAGCTGTCGCCACCCAGCATCCCTGCAGAGCAAAGACCAAGACAGAGATCTCATCTGTACTACAATGTGGTATTTGATTCTGGCATTCAACACATACTTGGATTTAGTTTTGATTTTTTTGCACAAAATTTGGCCAACGTCAAAGATTTTTAATCATGCCACCAAATAAGAGTATGTGACAAATTCATCCCAGAAGTCAGACTTGAGAAACCAATTAACGAGCCAAACCACAACCGTAGCTTTGGAAATGTATGAGCAAGGACAGAAGTTCTTGGAAGTAAAAACTGGAGGATTAAAAGCCAATGTGCATCTCAAAAGTTTGCACGTCTCTGGTTTCTCCGTGGAGAATGGATGGAATGCGCTGGATGACAAATATTCAGTCCAGATAGGCAGAAACGAGTCACAGCGAGAGGAGTGTCTAATCTGTCAACACCTAAACAAAAAACAGGGTTCAAAGGGTCAATGGCTCTACACCGTTGACGGTTTGAAGCCCGAAGTTACCTGATAAATGAACTGCATATACTAATAACAACCTTGCAGATAGGAGTCATGTGCTGGCTTTATACAATTAAAGGGGATACATTGAAGTAATTTCTTCCCACTTCAGATAGAATACACACAACCAGAAGGCATAAAATAGCAGGTGTGAATGTGAGAGCTTAATTGCATTATTCATTGTGGTTCGAGTGTTATCAGAAAACACATCCAGATGTGGATGCCATTAAACAGCCGGTACTAAACATGGCCCTACTGCTGGGAAATACATTATTATTTATAAAGAGCTATAAAGAGAGTGCAATGACTCGGAAAGAAGAGTCGCAGAGTGTAGTTAGCTGCACAATCCCTGCCATCGACCAAGTAACAAGCAATAGTTTCCCATGCGGATGAGCTTTTGAATTGGATTTCTGAACATGGCAACTTTTGTGACATTTTCAAATACAAATTTTTAAAAAATCTAAAACTTTTGTTAATAGAATAAAAACTAAGGTTTCACATTGTGCGCTGTTCTTTCACACTATAATATATCATTCACGGTCCTGAATACTGTTCCGTTTTATTTCCTTAACCAAACAGATTAAAATATTCCTGAAAGGTTTATTTAAAATTAAAAAGTAAGGTTGAAAAATCTTGTTCACTTCTGTCATATAATTTAGGGCTGTCAAAATTAGCGCGTTAACGCAAGGTGATTAATTTCTGGAATTATCGGCGTTAATTTTTTTAACGCATTTAACACATGTGCAGAATGATCCGCCCCGTACATCCCACCGGCTCTTTACTACAGTCTCTCTAACGTTGTGGCTGACCCAGGATCAGTAGCAGCGCACAGCCAAACATAGCAGCACGTTAGCCCGTGCCGTGTTTTAAAGTGTTAAGGTGCTAACGGCAACGTCTGTGTCGGGGGCATAGATAGTATATCAAATCAACTGCCGCGGGTGACAGTTGATGTCGGGAGCAACAGGAGGAGAAACATTGTCCGCTCTGTTCAGAGCCCGCAAGGACACACACGTCTGCAGTTTTCAGACATAACGTCAGCTTCCTGGCACACATGAACAGTCCCCTAGGACGTGGTCGCGCGTACAAACGCACCCACACACACACACGCACGCACCCACCCACGCACGCACGCACCCACACACACACCCACCCACACACACACACACACACCGCGGACTGTAATCAAGGTGTATTCAAGAATGCACAACCTATAGATTCACCAAATAAATGCCATTCTATAGCCTATCCTATATTTGCCCAAAGACATAGTAAAGAGACAGACCAATTGAATTATGGTTTGGTAGGTAGGCCTATATATTTTAGTTTGATTTAAATTTATTTTCAGTATTAAAACCATCATTTGGATTTTCAACTAATAAACATACTAATTTTAAATGTACATCCACCTTCTGTCATTTATCTTTCCGTTCATACAACAATACACAGAGAATTCGAATTTTTCGGGCATATTTCGAATGGTAAAATTAATCGTGATTAATCCACAGAATCCTGTGATTAATCTGATTAAAAATTTTAATCGTTTGACAGCCCTAATATAATTATAAATTATAAACTTTCCTAAACACTGTTGGCTTTTATTTTCTTAAGCTATCTCCTTGCTGTCTAGCCCTTCCTCCCTTCCTCACCTGCTGGAGACTCTTTCCCGTCTTCGACCCTCTGCAGCCACTCTAGTACGGAGGGGGCCACTATTGGGGTGTTTGGGGGGAACTGATAGACTTCATCTCCGGAGGGCAAATGTGTGAGGACCAGAGCTGGTAGAGGGGGCATGGAGCCTAGATAAGAGCCCAGGACAGACATCCCGGCTGGAGTACGGCCACTGGAGCACACACAGAGGACAACAAAACAAAATCCTATTAGTATAAAAAGAACAAATCAAATCTAGATACTTTGATGGATGACTGCGGCGGGGCTGGTTTTTAGACAGTGATTGATGCGTACAGGTGGATCCAGCAGGCCAGGTATCGCTCTATCCTCCCCACGCCTCTCATCTCCTCCAGGAGGGCTTTGTTCTGCCTCTGCCCGATCTCGTCCTCCTCCTCTCCCACAAAGAGGAGCAAGAGGGCTTTACCCAGGGACAGGAAGGACGGCAGGTTATCCACAGTCAGTTCTGGCTGGAAAGAAATTGTGTAAGAGATTTTTTGTTTTTAAATACCTGCAAAATATTCTGGTGATTATGACATATTATTGATTTCTATTTTTTTTTTATTGCTGCAGCTGCTCCACCTGGCTACTGTATGGGCCCTGTTTGTGTCAGCACAAAGCATGTCAGAGGGAGCAATTCATTTACTGAAGGAAGCTGAATAATGAGAGAGTTAAGATAGTGTTAAAGGAATACTTCACCCATACGGAATCGGCATACTATCACTAATATATTGAAGGAGGTTTTTCTTTCCTCAGTCTTTTCTCAGTATTCCCTTTAATCCTAACCCTACATTTTGAAAATGTAGGGTTAGACAGCGAGACTATAAAACACTCTTTCTGCCTTTTCTCAGGCTAGGATGAACCGATTTCCATAATGTTTGCTCTTCAAGTCATCATAAATCCTTCAAGGGACTGTGTGAAAATAACTGTGTATAGAGAGGGTAAATGAAAAACAGGGAAGTCGACTCTGATACGAGATATTGTTCAAACAAAGTTGTCTTTTTGGCTTGTCAATGCATTGACAGAGAGATAACACTTTTTTTGAAATCAGGCTATAAATGTCATAAATCTCAGAAAAGAAGAAGAAAGAAATACGGGGAAAGATAAAATAAATAGAAAATAAAATGTTCACACAATCCTTTGGTTACTTTCTGAAGAAAATAAATTCCACTTTTACCTGAATGGACCTGAACAGATTGACTAGACCTTGCTTGATAAAAATGAGGACAATGGCGCCCCCAAAAGGAAGAATCTTGTTACTGTTTGGACTTTCCATCCTAAAGTGCCCTATAATACAATGTAAGGGTTTTTTTTCCCAGTAGGATTCAGACCCTTAACACTGGCTATTACACTTCAACTATTTGCCAGAAACTCATATGGGTTTCAAATTTATTCTGCGAAAAAAACAGTGTAACTAACACTTGAAGAGCGAGAGAGAGCTGAACTTGTCCATTTGAGCAACATCTGCATTAAAGATGGCTGTTTCCACGACAGTTCATCGCATTTGTTTAATCGAGTGGAGTCGTCCATGAAGAATCGCTCCGACTTGGGACGCATTTATGAAAACCAAACTCTGTGTCCACATATGGTGCTCATTATCACAGTCGTACTGTGAAGGATTCTAATCTTTTCGGCTTTCACAAACTCTTAAGAAGTCACGTCCACCTGATTTATTTATGCCGATTCCATTTCATGAGATATAAACAAAGATAGGCTCATATTCCTGGATTTGAGCATTTTAGCTTGAACTCTTAATCGCAACCAAGCTGTAAACCCGCTTCATCAGCCAATTCAATATTCATTTCCAGTCCAGTGTTTCTCAATGCAAAACATGAACTCATGCCACAGACAGACATTTTTGATTTACCAGTGGATGCAGCACAGCAGTGTGAATGTGTGAGAGCAGCTCTTGGGCAGAGGTGGACACCGGCAGTGTGGAAGGACGAGTGTGTGTCCCCCAAGACGGAAACACAAAGAGTGTTGGAAGGTCCACGGTGTGCTCCGCCGCCCTGGACACACACACACAAGATAAACGAGCATTGACGGTTCTGTAAATGCATCTTTTTGTCCTGTTGACACTCAAAAGTTTGAGACTGGGGGAAAAAATGACAGTGAATTCAGAGCTGTTACCATTTCTCCGCCAGCCCTTCAGTCAGCAGTCCAGTCAGCACCTCTCCTCTCAATGACTTTGCTGCTTCGCTGAACAGCGGTACACCTGGTCAGACAGAGAAATATCAACCAATACATCGTCATGTGGGGTTACTGAGTGGACAGGTCAAAGGCTTGTACATAGAAGAGGTCTTAGAGGGATGTTTCTTTAGCTAGTGAAATCTCACCTGGGTGTGCTTGTGTGCTAAACAGTCCCAATACTCGGTCAGGGTTATAACCCGCTAGCTCAGGGTGAGGCACTTCTCCAAGGAATGATGTCACTTCCTCTTGGGTGGACAGTAGCAGAGGAGAAGCTGTGCGGCTCCTGGGTTAAGAACAGACAAATAAGCCTATTAATGTACGCACACAGTAGTTGACTTTAAATGAACGCGACAGAAATGCTTTTCAAATCACACATAAGTTCCACACACTGCACCTTTAATTCTAGGATCGAGAAGACAGATCTAAACAACTTCCCTCACATTGATTTATATTGTCATGCTGTTTCAGGTGAAGCATATATTCACATGTGGCCAAGCTCATACCACGCAGTGTTTATTTAAAGTGAAGACAAACAGTGATTATCAAAAGGTCACCGTGAGGACTAATGGTTAAAATTAATAGCCCTCATTCGGTTATACAACCACTGCTATCTGATCGATGTCATCTGTCCTAGTATCTATTACAATGGCTATAATTGAATGTGATTTTTTCCATATTACAAATGAATGTCTGCGGAGGGATTCCTAGAAAATAGTCTCACAGCATGATGAAGCGATGCAGCGCCTCAGTTCCCAGCATGCCTCTGTAGCGCTGGGCCGGTTGCTGGGGGCGGAGCAGCAGGACACTGGGGAAGGCTGTGATTGGCTGGAAAGGGATCGAGGGGGCGCGACCAGGCTGAGCGGCGCAAAGGTCTGGCCACTCGCCGCAGTCCACTGCACATACCTGGACCTTGGAATCTGAAGAGATTTAGATTTAGACTGGGCAAACTTAGTAAAGTTAAGTTACTTTATAAGTCAATGGTTATATGGTCAATGTGTTTCCGCATAGCCCCTCTCAAGTTCCCACTCTTCGGAGGAGGTCAGAGCACAGGGTCAGCCATATAGATGGAGCAGTTTGGGGTTAAGTGTCTTGCTCAAGGACACAATGGTAGAGATGGTGGGCACTGTAGCCCTAATACCAGCCACTAGTAGTTTTACAACTACTACTCCACCTTTTACAACCCTCCTGTCCGGTGCCGGGGATCAAACCAGCGACCTCATGGTTACTGGTGGGCCAACTTTCCTCTAGGCCATCCTACCTCCCACAATGACAACCTTAAAAGTAGTAGAAGTAATGGAATCCTATAAAAGGTATATTAGGTCTATGCTGTGTTATCATGTTTACCTGCAAGTCTCTCTGCTACCTCAATGAAGGAGCTGAGGAAAGCCATTGAAACAGCATCCCCTGGTGGTTAAAAACGGAAACTACAATTAATTCCATCCGCACCTATTGGAACATTTTACCTTGTTATTCATTGGCTTCCCCCTCCTTGTTAGGACCATAGTGAAAGTTTGTCTTACATTTGAGGTAGAAGAGCGCCATCGTGAGGCTGCTTTGAGCCACTGTGGCGTGGAAGTTGTCAGAGGTTAGCTGGGTGATTGAGTCCATGTCTGGCAAGTTGCCTCGGTTTTCGTAGACAGACAGCGCAATTTCATCGTCCAGCTGGCCTGCAGGCAGACAGAGAAAACACATAGAAACACACAAAAACACTCTCTTTCTCTCAACACTTAATTGAACTATCGCACACTTACCAAACCGTGCATCCTCTTCCTCCTCACCTTCCTCATTTTCTTCATCCTCTCTCTCTTGATTTGTGAAGAGGTCCAACACCTCGTCAAGGTCGTGCAAGGTCAAATACTTCACCTCTGAGCTCTCAAAGTACACAGACACACACACAAACATAAAGCAAAGGTAAAACACAGATGGATAAAAATAAGTAAGCAACTGTATTTTGTAAATGTGAGAGCTTCATACCTTCTCAGGCAGCCTGTAAGCGGCATTGTATTCATCGGGGGTTCTCACTGCAGGACTCTGCCTGGTAAGACGCACACGCACGCACACACACACACACACACACACACGGTGTTGTAAGGGTTGATTTAGACTGTTTAGCTGAGAACAAAGAGAATACCAAAAGTATAAATGCCAGTCAGTTAAAAAACACATGATGTTCACCTGTGTACAAGAAGCAGCAGAGCAAGGCCCCGGAGCCTCCAGGCCAGCGTGATTGCCGTGTCCAGGTCCAGGTGCTCTGTGGCTGGGCGAGAGAACAGGAAGACCTGGGGGGTCTGCTGGTTGGGGAACTGAGGGGGCTGGACCGAGGAGGGGTCGTCATACACTTCAGACTGGTGGGTGCATATAGACACATACAGTAGTGTAAATATGAAACCAGTAAATTCACTTTTTATTTTATTCTATGCTACAAAATAAGACAAAAATACATTCATTTTGGATTTAAGGTATTCTAAGTCTCATCATAGTATAGTGCCATAGTAAACAGATAGTAACTGACCACGAGCGGAGCCTCCATGAGCTGCAGGAAGGAGTGGAGGCTGAGGGTGGACAGGGGCTTCCTCATGCGGGTCAACGGGCATCTCTCAGCGCTGGTGTAAACTCTGCAGTGGAGGAACCACACTCCAGAAGAGTGAGCCAACTCATTCACACTGAAAGACACAGTAAACAACAAACGTTATGTCCTCGGCTTTTCGGTGACATTCAGTTGACATTTTATGATTATTCACAAAAGGAAAAGCACCCACCCTAGATGCTTTAACACTGGCCCTCCAGTTATGAGGATGAACTGATATTTGGATCCGTACACATACGCCGTCTCCATTATCGACCTGTGCTCTATTGTAACACAACCAGCAGAAACAACACAATTCATCTAGTTAGTCATCTAAATCAGTCACTCTTTGTGGGGCCTCCATCGAGGTGGCCACCGTAAAGGTTAACTCTCACTTCCACCACACCTTGTGTTCCCAGACTGCGGACATAGCCCAGCACAATGTCTTTCTTCCCTCTGGCCGCCTTATCCATGGCCAGGAGGTCGGCGTCTGTGTGGACGTATTTGACCTCGTCACGCAGGATGGCACTGGAAAAATAAGACAAAAGTTCTGTCTTCATCTCGCATGTAACTCTGGTGATGCAGTGCAGAATGTTGTATCTCATTGATAACTTCTGACCCCAATACCCTGTCTGTGGCTCTCTGCCCCAAGCCCATTGGTTCTAACTGATTTCAATATATTACAACGCCTCACAAATATACATATATAGTTAAATAACTGAAATAGCTACTGTATATGGTGCCCACTGCCCAGCTTTGGAAGAGAAATTTGATGTATAGCTTTACACCATAAACAATATATACACACTAGTACTATTCATCAGTGTGCTAAAATAGAATTGATTGTGTTATTCAGATACAAGGACTGAAGGTCGAAGCCTTCAGGGTTAAAGCTTCATGACTGAGGGACCGTTGGTCACTTACAACAGCACTTCAGAGACGATGGAGTTGACATCAAACACGGTGTCCAAGTCGAAAGCCAGGAACTCCTTACCGCCCCTGAGAGGAAAGACACAGGCAGGGAGACAAGCAAAAGGGTTATTAGTCGGGTTAGGTTAGGACGGTTGATGTCCTTCATGCCTTTGTTATATCCTCTGTGGCTATTCTTGTTTTTCTTGCTTTACTGCCACTGAACCGTTCATATCTCCACACACCTTACCTGAACAGAAAGGCTGTGTGCAGTGCCCTTTCCTCCGTGCAGTATGTGTGAACCAGCTCTCTATTGCAGTTGACCTACAATAGAAAATAACAGAAAAAAAGTGCTGAGCATCTTATAGTCAATGAAAATCCGAGCACATAGCACTAAATAGGGACTGTAGTCACCTTGCCAACCAGTACCCCATAGTCTTGCAGAGCCTCCGCGGACTTCTCCAACTCCACAAAGAAGAGGGAGATGGTTGGAGAGACTACACACGGAGAGAAATGGTGTCTTAATTAGTGGGTGTTTCTGAACACAAATGTGGATTAGAGATGTTACCTCTATACCTACCTTGATGCTCAAAGTAGACAAACATCATCTTCCCAGAATGCAATTTTTCATAGAAGTCCGCGGCTGTGTGCTCAATGAGGTCCGACGTGTTGGCCTTCTCCGTGCACGCTCCTGGCCCTGACCATAGCAGGAGCACAGCCACACACATCCACATCATGGAGACCGTGTTATGTTGTCCGTTCTGTGGGGGAATTAAATAGACATTCCATTGATTTACAATAGATTAAGATTTACAATGCTGCAGGAGTGTTGTCAATGACGACATACAGTAAAACACAGCAAAAATCATGAGGGGAAAATATATAGGCTATGTTGTGTGAGCCTGAATGGAAGTCATATCCAATAAGGAAGTACATTCTGGACACCAACAAGCTAAAAAAGATTGATGATATTAATATATATTGTACACTGACTGACCTATCATTTAAATATGACCTACACAATTTTGTATGTTGTATTGGTTGCAATGAACTGAACTGAAGGGGAACATATTGGAAATGACGACAAACATGCGGTTACCTGAAAAAGTCCAGGTGGGGTTGAAGATCAACTTTTAAACCCGCGGTGGGATTAAACAAAGACATTATGAGTTTAAGCCAGGTAACTCCGAAACAAGTGCGTTTTCTTCTAGACATATAATGCTAGCTAGTTAATTAGCTAGCCTTGTTATCTGCCTACTCATGAATGTTTGTCCATGGTTTTCTATAGGAAGCTAACGTTATCATATGTACATGTGGGGAGATAGCCTACATATCGGCATATGTCCGTGGGAGATGTAAGCCACAAACAGAGCTACGCAGGTTATTTTTCGCCAGGCTGCACAGTGAAACTTGAAAACTGTGTCCTCAACGGACGAAGCTCCATCTTTCCTGAAAGTGACAAGTTTCTATAGTTGTACCCGGACTTCCTGAATTAATTCTTACATAAAATACCAAGTTATCTTATTTATTTCAAGGTTGTATAGCAGTATATGTCAGTGAGTAAGAAGAACACGAAGATTATGTATTATGTAAAAAAAAAGACAAGTTGATGAGATTACAGCTGTTTTTAAAGTTCTCTCTCGGCACTGATATCTACAAGATACATTTTGCGCTTTTATTTTGAAGGCAACACCATTTTCTGCTTATGTTGTTTATCGCAGAATGACTTGACGTTAATTTCGGCAAATTGCTCTGATGCCTCTTCTCTCTGCGAGGGCCGCCCACGTGCTTCCCTGAGCCAATAGCATTAGGGGACTGTTTTTCGCTTGAAAAAAAGACCAATCACATGCACACAAAGGGGCGGGGCGCGTCTACAGCTGACATCATCATAAACCAGTGAAGGGAGAGAGCCATGGAGGTTGGGCTGAGGGATTGACCAATGTAGAGGCGCAAAGGGGAAGTGGGCGTGAGCACGTCTTTCACTTGGGCTCGGAAACTGGCTCCAGTCTGTGGGTCTGGAATCAGCTGTTCACAGCAAATAGGCCTGCATTTGAGCCAAGATGGCGGCCTGAGCAGCGCTAGTTTCCGTTTTAATTGAGTGTAAGGGGGCGGGCCTTAAACTGCATCACAGCTGATCTGGAGGTTTTCCCCCTTAAGTTGTTTTTTTGCAGAGAACAGCTTTGCAGATATACACAGGGGGATCTCTGTGCTGTTTTCTTTCTCTCTTTCTTGTTATTTTGTTTTAACCTGGCGCTGTTTAAAGAACAAGACCCGAGCAGGTTCAATATGCCACTTCTTTTCAGCATAAACTGCTTTTATCGCACATTTCCCCCCCGAATATCCCCGTATTTTTGTCATCCGCGGTGAATTCAACGCAGGTCTGACCCACTTTTAGTATTTTTTGTGTGTGTTGCCATCCAATGCGTTAGTGCGAGCCGTCAGTGGAGATGTTTTCTGCAGGAGAGGAGGGCAATTCCCATTTGTTTACCTCGCTGGAGGAGTCTGCAATCTCCCCAACACTGGAGCTCAGTGTCACTGCCGTCTACACCGTTCTCTACTCCCTCCTGTTTGTTTTCGTCTACCTGCAGCTGTGGCTCATCCTGCACTACGGACACAAGCGCTTCAGCTTCCAGAGTGTGTTTTTGTTCCTGTGCTTGCTGTGGGCAGCACTGAGGACGACCCTCTTCTCTTTCTACTTTAAAAATGTGGTGCAGGCCAACAAGCTGCAGCCTCTGGCCTACTGGCTGCTCTACTGCTGCCCTGTCTGCCTGCAGTTCTTCACCCTATGTCTGCTGAACCTCTACTTCACACAGGTATGGACTGCTGTGTGTGTGTGTGTGTGTGTGTGTGTGTGTGTGTGTGTGTGTGTGTGTGTGTGTGTGTGTGTGTGTGTGTGTGTGTGTGTGTGTGTGTGTGTGTGTGTGTGTGTGTGTGTGTGTGTGTGTGTGTGTGTGTGTGACCTAATTTCACCAAACAGCTGACATTGCAATTGTAAATGTTAATTAATTCAGTTTTTTAACTCTTATACAAGCAAAAAGAGCTATTATTCTAGTTATTCTATCCTACAGACATCCTCATGTGGGGATTCCTAATAACCAGAGGTCTTCAATTCCTGGTAGTGTACCAACATTACCCAACACCCTGTGGTGAAAAGCTCCACAAGGATTATTTCCCCACACTCTGGGTTAAAGTGAACCCATTTCAACCACAATCAAGCACGGTCATGTTGATTGTTGACCCATTTACATTGAAGTAAACAAAAGTCTCTGGTTATTTTGGCAATTCCTATTCAAGAACTACAGATCACATGAATCTTTGGCAGGTGCTTACAATGACACAATTACCTCTGTTGGTCAATATTGAGCTTTTCCTTGAATGTAGAATAGGGGAAGAGGCCGCTGTGTAAAAAGCCATGTGAGTATCTGGAAATAACACTTGACCTTAAAGGACTGGTCTCGACATTGTGTTAACTCGTGGTCTGAGGTGAGGTTGCCAGGCAACAAGCAGTGACTCCAGGAAGTTGCACCCGGATAAGAAATAGTCCCTCACATGACCCCATCATAAAGAAAAAAGTGGTTTGGTTTTTGAACGAAAGAGATGAGACAGATCATGTAGTGGGCTTTAGGTTGGATTCTTCAGGCCAGGCTAATCATTTCCCCCTATTTTGATTCTTTATGCTAAGCTAACTGCCTCCCGGCTCTAGTCTAATAATAAAAAAAGGTCTCATCCTCTCATATAACTCTCAGTTGCAAGGCAAATAAGCATGTTTGAAATATATTTCCACGATGGCATCTTTAAACCAGGCGAAATGCAGTTTTAGGTTGGGTGGACTGACTTGAAGCAGTTTTTGTTGGGTTGCTGTTGGTTTGAAAACTGCAAGATGTTAAGAATCTAACAGTTAAAGCCAGTAATGGTGTGTCCCAGCCTCCAGCCTTTTATCCAATAAGTGGACAAGACGCCAGCAAACGTCCCTGTCAGTGACATATCAACAAACCAAGACCTGGCCTGTACATGAAGGGGAAAGAGGGAGGGGGGGGGGGGGGGTGTGCATGCTGTACGTTGGCCTTGGTTCCACCTGCCCACTAAAACAATGCCAAAAACTTATGTTTCTCTCTCGTACAAAAAACAATGCACATACACACCAGGGCAGTTCAATAACAGTTCCAGGAGGCATGTATGTGGATGGCATGTAGGGGTGTGAGTGTAGAACCAAGCTGGTCCAACTGGCTGAGTAGAGATTAGGCAACAGAGCTGATTGGGTCATATGACTAGCTGGATAAACATGTTAGCCCATTAGCTGGTCTGCAGCACACAAACCCTGCTCCCTCTGAATGAAATAAATGAAATGTTTTCTTTGGCAGGGCCGACTCAAGTCACATGCACGCTGGCAACATCAACCTTTCTCTCCCCCCCTCCCCTCCCACATTTCCAACAATATGATGTTCTTCTATATCTGGTAAACCTGTCATTATAGGTTTAAAAATATGCATTTCTATCTACATGAGGGAAAAGCATGTGATCAGCCTTCATAGCGAGCAAACTTTTCCTGCCTGTGGTTTCACGCCTAGCTGGTACAGGCCTGACTAATACATCAAGACTAATATGTTCTCCTTAATCGGAAAAAATGGCGTTGGCTTCTAAAAGATTAAAATTAAAGCAGCTTTAGTCAATGATCTTGTATTCATGGACACATTTTGCAAGTAGCTAGTCAACATAGTGGCATTTAGCAACTAGAAAGACAGTGTGTGAAAATGCTGGAGAAAAAAAAGGAGAGTATAATTGGACTTATGAATGGATTAAAGTGAATCCAAAACACATTTCCTTAGATGTTTTTGGAAATTGATTTCCTCCCGAAAGACAAAAGGAAAATCGCTTTGTTTGAAGGAGACCCAGGCCAAACAGGTTGGAAGACACTGTATGAAGTGTGTGTGTGTGTGCACTGCGTTGTAATCAATTTACTACTTGCTTCAATTAATTTATATATTTTTTATATAATTGATTGAATATGAGTCATTCAAAATTGCTTGTTTGTTCTGACCTTAGCTTTATAGACTCAATGTAGAGCCTGCAGAAAATCTGTCTTATATCTCAGTATGATTAATAATTTCTTGAGAACATGTCAGGTCAACGTTCTTGCATCAGCACCCTAACGCCTGTTTGAACTCACTGAAAGCAATAAAGGCAGTGAGCAGAACGCAGACACAGCATCATGCCACATTGACATGGTCTACCGCCTGACACACACACACACTTGTGGAAATACTTGTCTGTTTTCTGATGAGTCAGACATGTGATTTACTTTCCACCTTATTACATTTTAGCTCCTTAATTTACACTCTAACCCAGGGGTGTCCAAACTACGGCCTGCGGGCCAACTGCGGCCCGCTTTTTATTGGCCCGCGGCCGATTTTAAAAATATAATGTAATATGGCCCTTTAAAAAAAAAAAAAAAAAAATGTTTTTGCATTTCTTAGTTAACCCACTAGTGCAGGGGTGTCAAACACTCAGTGCGTTTACATGCAGACTCATAATCGGATAACTAAACGAATAAGACCTCAACAGGACTTTTAAACTGCATATAAACACCTTTATCCGATCTACTTCGGACACAAATCGGCACAATAACGGACAAGAGAAGTCGGATAAGAACACCTAGATAATTCGTTCATTGTCGGCTTTCTCTCTGCATGTATACAGGGATCGGATTTCGCATATCGGACTTCTCGTTCTGTGCTTGTGTGCCTGCGCGTGATAGGCTACACCATGGGTTATTGACGGAAAGGAACCGGACGTGGCTCTAAAACTACTTGTTGAAAGCATGGTTGAAAGGGCTACAGCGCCACCTAGCATAGTGGAGAGAGCCATGCATCGGACATTTATCCGATTTCTGAAAGGCCATGTATACTCAGACAAGTGACACGGTCCGTTCGAGTGTCTTGTTCGATATATGTGATAATCCAATCTAGTTATGCCATGTAACCGCACTGACTGATTGATTGGCCCGTGGCACATTTTAAAAATATAATGTAATATAGCGCTTTTAATTTTTAAATAATTTAAATGCACTCATTATATTACTGAGAAATATGTCCCATAAAAGAAAAAGAGCAACAAGCCCATCCCAGAGGACCCTGAATAATATTTTATTTTAAATTAATATTATTATGGAAAATCTATGTGTCCTTCTCCAATAGCTTCTAATTCATCTGACACAGTGTCTCCATTTTTTTTCATACAAAATTCTTCAGATTTAGCCTCTTAATTTCCCTCTCAAAGTGCACCAGATTCATGCATTTCACTTTAAAAACTTTAAAAAATCTCCCCCCTAGGAGGGTCGGGAAAATAGCATCCTGGCTGGATGATATTTTCACCCTGCTGGACATTGGACGCAAAGGCAGAAAACACTGGGTGTATCATTGGCATATAAGCAAGAGGGGAAATGTGTCTGTTTAATGTGCAAGGAAAGTGTTGCCGTGAAGAAGGATTACAATTTACGAAGACACTATGAAACTAAACATCAGAGCAGCTACATGTCCTGATAAATGTGTTATTTTTGCAAAGTGGCCCGGCCCTTCGTAGATTTTTCTGTATGTGGCCCTCAGTGAAAAAAGTTTGGACACCCTTGCTCTAACCCCACACCACCTATTATTTAAATTATGAAAATACAATCAAATGTCACAAAGCTCATTTTAAATATATTAGTATATAATAAGTCTTTTACTTTTATATATTTTATATATATTTTTGAGGTACACATTCACACACACATTACATAAACTGTGTTCTGTTGGCTGGTTGCTTCATTTCTAGGTTACAAATTACCTCCTACTGGCCTACATTCACACACACAAAAGGCTGTGTGTGTGTGTGTGTGTGTGTGTGTGTGTGTGTGTGTGTGTGTGTGTGTGTGTGTGTGTGTGTGTGTGTGTGTGTGTGTGTGTGTGTGTGTGTGTGTGTGTGTGTGTGTGTTTGAACTCAATGTTGACCACGTTGAGCAATTTTCAAGACCTTTGTGTCCCTGACATCTATTATACAACATCTACAATTAATAATTATCATCATTATTCAGTCTGACAAGTAAAATACTTTGAGCAGAAGGATCAGATATATTATGCATATGTCTACGTATTTGTAATGACTTACTGAATAAACTACATTTTGGTCCAGTGTCCCAGCTTTTGTAAATTGGACTTGTGTACAAAGGTTTTTTAAGGTCACTGCTGTTAACATGTTGGCTGTAAGTAGACAAGAGGAAATGTACTTTTTTTTAAGTTTGGCTTATCTCAACTATTCATTTGAGTTCTTTTTATATCAGCAAGGAAATACATGAGTTTTGCAGCGGAGAGGAGATTGCAATTTTCTTGTGCTGCTTTTGAATGTAGGCTGCACAAATGTGCGTGGAACAAACACAAAGGAATCTCCTGAGGCCTTGTTAAGTTAAAACTCCTCTCCTAAGAGAAACCCAGCCACACCTTTGCACTATTTCATTCCTTTATCCTCACATGCTTTACCTAGCATATTTATATCTTCTGTATAGAAACCAATACATTATATAATATGTTGTTTTGTCAAAATATCATTGAAATTTGCCTCCAGATGAATCCAAACATGATATATCTCAAAATACCATAATGAAACTGAGTATGAGAATATGTGTTACATGTGAATCAATGTATCTGTGTTATAGCATTTCTTTATTCTTTTTCTTGGTTTAGGTGATGTTTAAGGCGAAAGCAAAGTATTCCCCAGAGCTCACCAAATACAAGTAAGTCTATCCTGTTACCTTTTTACATAACTTATGTAACTAACTGTTTTCCTTTGGCTTGACTAGTTTTGTATTTGATCGATAATGACAGAAATGCTGCACTAGTCATGTGTATATTTCTCTCTCTGTCTCCCCCCACAGGGTTCCTCTACGGCTGTTCTTCTTGTGTCTCAGTGTATGTTTCCTTGTGGTGAATTTAACCTGTGCACTGTTGGTGCAAGGGGCTCTGGAGCACTCCGAATCACCAAGGTGAACACAATGAACATTTCCTCCTACATAATAATCTAAACATTTACCCATACCCAGTAACTTTAAGTCAATCCCCTTTCTGTCTCTAGCGATGGGGCGATCAGACACGCAGTCCTGGCCCGGGTTTTGATCAACGACCTCCTGTTTGTCCTGTGTGCCATCTCATTGGCCGTCTGCATCTTCAAGATTGCCAAGATGGCCTCCGCCAATGTTTACCTTGAATCCAAGGTGAGAATTTAAAACAAATGCACCCGCACGCACTACTCACTAAATTAGAGTGACTCATACTTGTCAGGATAACACAGACGATGTTGCAACGGCCTTACGCATCATCATATCTAGTGGGTGTTGGAAGATAAAGAAGAATTTCTATAGAATAAATAACTTAATGCATCTTCACTGCATCACTTGATATTGCGGAAAGACTTGAGGCAGTGGTGGATGATGTCATCTTGAGTAACTAGCTTCTTGGCAGGGGAGCGTCGCAATCTAGGACTTTCACCACTAGATGATGCTAAAATACACCTTTAGTACCCCACTGCATCTTTAAATTAATGTCACTCAAAATGAAATGTGTGTCATTCTGGTCATGGGGAGGCCTCGATCATATTGTCGGGTCACATCTGTGCCGTGTATTTGAAGTCCAATTACAGGCAGATAGGCCGACTGAGTGACACTTGGGTGTGATCTATAAACAAGCCATGTACCTATTCTTTCTCCAGGGTAAGTCAGTGTGTCAAGCCACGGCCATAGGAGCCATGGTAATCCTACTGTACACCTCCAGAGCCTGCTACAACCTGGTGGTGGTGGCCCTGGCCCCACAAGACCGACCCAGCCCATTCAACTATGGCTGGTACAGCGTCTCCGATCAGGTACAGATGTTAGAAAATAAAGCTTTGATTTAGCCCCAGACCCACTGCCCTGTGTCTGTCTGTGTCTGTCTGTGTGTGTGTGTGGGGGGGGGAGACAATCCTTATGAGATGTGGGGGAACAATGCTTAGTGGGGTGAAGGGCTTTGTTTGGCTATAAATAACTGTGTGTGTGCGTGTGTGTGCGTGTGTGTGTGTGTCTGACCTACATCAGGGCTCAGGGCTCGAGACAGACAGCCCCACTTGAAAGGGTTTGTGTTTATGTGTTGGACATGATACATAATACCAGTGCAAATCCATTGTGCTGATGTCAGATTATGCCCCCACACATACACAACGATTTGCTGTATCTGTATGTATACTAAGGGAGATAATCGTCACTCGATTCTAAGCTACATGATTAGCGACTCCTAATTCTCAGCAACCAAAGCAACTAACCTCACATTACTATACCTCCATTCTGACATACAGAGTTGCTATTTGAACAGTGGTTAAGAGTATGTTTGTGTGTGTTACAGGCGGATGTGCAGGAGGTGAGCGGTGAGGCCTACATCGTGTTTGGGATCATCCTCTTCTTCTGGGAGCTGCTGCCTACCAGCCTGGTAGTGATGTTCTTCAGAGTCCAGAGACCCAACCAGAACCTGGTACAATGCAATGACGTCACACCTGAAAAAACACAAAATGTCAGCAGCCAATCAGACAACAGGATAGAACTGTGTGAACTATAATGAAGCTTGAACATTTCTTCTTCTATGTCTCTCACAGGCTCCGGGAGGGATGATCAACAGCCATAGCTTCAGCTCCAGAGCGTACTTCTTTGACAACCCCCGGCGATACGATAGCGACGACGACCTGTCCAGAAGCATCGCAAACAGGGCTGATCGGGCCAGGTGGGGGCACAAACACACACACACACACACACACACACACACACACACACACACACACACACACCACACACACACACACACACACACAAACAGTCTCTTAGTTTCAGATTTTTCATTAATTCCACAGCTTTCTGTTAAAAGCTTTGAATCAAAAAAATCAATAACCCGGACTGATAAAAAAAAATCCCTTTCCATCTCTCTTCCTCATCCTTGTCTTGTACCTCTTCTCATTACCCCTCAGCCTGCTCTCCACTGCCCCCCAGCTGGGTACGTCTAGCTGGTACGGCTCCATCCAACCCACTGGGACCCTGACAGCTAGTGGCGTGCCCCCCTACCAGCCCCCGTCCTCCACCGCGCCTCTCCTCTTCGCCTACGGAAACATCCAGAGCCACAGCCACCACCATCACAACTTCTACTCCACCCCGCAGCAGAACAATAATACAAGCCATCAGCACCACCATCCTCCTCACAGCAACTTCTATTCCACGCCGCATAATTACTACAGCGCCTCCCAGACATATTACTGCACTCCACAGAATTGAGCAGTCTGTAAAGATGGAAACATCTTAAAAAAAGACTTATTAGCTTACAATTTCCCTGCAATCGTGTCACCTTTATTGCTTGCTTTTGCCCCGTGAAACTTAACCGGAACAGGTTGGGCCAAAAATAATTGGCTTGCCAAATTATTAGTGTAATGTGGTGGCAGCAGCAGCAAACAGGGAAATTGTTGATCCAAGATAAACTGCTTCTTTAGGACATCAACGTCTTTTAAAAAAAAAGGCATGTATGGACCAGATAGAAGCGAGTTTTAGCCTTTTCTGTTGAATGTTTCAGTCTGGTTAACAATAGGCCAATCATGTCTACAACTGGAATTATCAGGGACCAGATAATCATCACTCTTGTCGTTCTTTTCATTACCCTTTTTCCTTGTAAATGTCATCCAATCGTGCTTAAATGGGATATACCATTCAGCTCAGACAGGGTCCATGTAGTGGACTTAACAAGCTTTTCTGACAATATAAAGCGAATGATGTGCATCTTCAAAAGGCACTTCATGGGGTTTTTAACTTTTACGTTGTGGTTGGGTATGACAGGAATTAGCTGTTGCTAATTTGCCAATGGCTGATGTAGCAGAGAGAGCTAGCTTATGGCTAACACTTAGCTTGAACTTGTTATCTGTTTAACCAAAAATTAATTCTCAGACACAAAGCAAAACTGAAAAACACAAAAATAGCTAATCAAACTCTAATCCATAACTCCGACTTGGTATTACTATCTATTATGAAATGATTGTTTTTTTTCAAACAGTAACCTTTAATTTTGGTGCCACGTAAAGATGAAGCACCAATAACCTGCCTACTCAGCCTCACTTTACTGGACTCTTGACATGTAAAATAAGCTTATTACAATTTTTCCTAACTTACTGTAATCAAAGTACTGGTCAATTTATCTCAGAGTTCACAAATATCATCAATGTCAACTGCTTACAACTGCAAACAATATATGTGAAACTTTATATGTAGGTTCTATATGGGGTGTTATTGTCCATCTGACTAGCTCTAGCTTGGTCAATGTAAGTGTGTAAAAAAATATAGAACAATAGACAAATCAAATTAATGGTGGAGGAACAGTATAAACCAATTACTATGATGACCCTCAGACTTTGAAAAAATCTGCGCGGTTACAAGAACGCAGCACTACTGTTGGACAAAAATAGCTAAAAGCAGCCAATTAATATCTATGACAGGGGGCCATACATTGCACTGTAAAGTAAAATGTAGGGCTTTAAAAAAAAGAAAAAGCATTTGTTGTCATTTGTCATTAAGTATCATTTAGGCAATATATAATAGATCAAAGTAATAACATGTAATATACATTTCATCATTGGAGTAGAAATGAACCCAAGGATTGTTCATTAACGGAGTGAATTTAAAAGTAGTTGACCAAAAAACAGAAAAACTTTCATGTTGTCTGTTCCTTTGTGAGCTGTGATGCAGCAATTTGCACTTAGAAAAGACCGTCACCTTAAGAGAAAAAAAGGCTTTGGGGCCTGAATGTAGGACTTCACCTCCTACTTGTTTTTAATGTATATAAATTCAACAATCATCTATATTTTACTATTTATCCCTTCAAGAAAGGAAATATGTCAATGTGCCATCACGTTGTCATATCTAAAATCGTTTCATTCCTAAAGGAAGATATTTTTGCACAAGAAATGTATAGAGCGTGTCTTTTAAAAAAAAAAATCGTTTTGCGTGTATGCCGTGTTTATTGATTTCTAACCCATATGTGTGAAGACATTTTGAGACGGCGTGTGTGGGATCTTCGATTTGTTGTTTTTGACGATTAGTTTTTATTTTTTTAAATATATTTTTTTCTAAATAGATTTTCATCGTTTAACAGATTTTATTTTTTTCCACTTTCTTTCATTCCTGTGGGCAATATTTCACCTTGTAGGAAAAATGTTCCCATATTCGACCCAGTTCTAAAAATCAGTGTCTGTGCTTGCTAAGTTTGTCGTGAACGAACGGAAACACGTGTACTCTTACTGACTTTAGCCGTCATGAAACTCGATCTGTAAATGACCATGTGAACTTCATCATACAAGAACACAACAACAAAAAAAACTTTACTTGTGTCACTATCAATGCGTCATTGTTGGTCCAGCCCTTCACCTATTCTAGAGAAAAAGGAAAATCTGCAGTGCATGCTCCTGCATCAGAGTGCAAGAACTCAAGTGTCATATTCTTTTTTCCCCCTAGGTGATACTGTATTAAGCACTGATAGTCTTTCTGATTAATTGTTTTTCCCCGTGGCCATACTGAATGTAACCTTTTGTGCGACAGATCACTAACTAATGTATGCAAGAAAAAGCACTACCGTGTTCAAATAAAGGCCTACTGCACTGTTTTGAAGACAAATGAGATTTTTGATCATTAGAGAATTTTTTTTTACTGTTTCAGAAATATATAAAAGTTCCTGAGAGGGCTAGATGATACCTGTCCTCTCTGCCAGTCTCTCACTGTGAAATATAAACAGCGTTCCATATAGACTGCAGTTGTATTTTAGTTCCAGAAGTGCTGCCTCCATTGCCCTTCCTGATCTATCTATCTATCTATCTATCTATCTATCTATCTATCTATCTATCTATCTATCTATCTATCTATCTATCTATCTAATCACATTATTATTACAAATAAAGAACGTCCTGTAGGTTTCCCCATTGTTTACTGACCGCAAACATATTTCAAGGTTGTTTCAGATTTCAAGTTATTTTACTCTGAAAATCTTGACAGAAAGCAGTGATTTTATATGCATCGGTAAATGGTCAACAGTGATGTGAAGTTCTACATAAATAGCTCTCTTGTTGTAGCCTAACATTACTTTAAACGACACCAAAGGGAAAAACAACTTCAATCCGCATTGAACCACCCATACTACTTGCTGTAGTTTGGTCTGGCTTTGCGAGACTAAACCACCCATAATGATCGATTCAAAAAAGTGAAATAGAACACACACTAGATGAAGACAAATGTAATAAAATAAAACCAATTCTTAATTTAGTTTTAATTAAACTTTATGAAAAATGATGGAAGAAAATAAATTAATATATTTATAATTTTATTTTCCGTATATTTGCCGGATGTTTAAGAACTGTTGTTTATTGTCTATTTTCAGTGAGACGAACGTGTCTAGAAAACATAAATCTCTTTATAATTACGCCTCTAAACTGCCATCCCTTGGCCACAATGAGGTACTACATCTACAGGTAAAAAGCAAAAGTGAAGTTAATTCGGTGTAGTATTGAAGGGAGGGACGGTGTCGCCCCCTGGTGACCACAATGATGTACTACACCTACAGGTTTATTATGGCGTCAGTAAAATTGTTCTAAATCAGTATGACTCCTGGCGCCGCCCTGTGGCCATACGTAGTTACTACAACGGCGCTGGACGTAATTGCATACATGCAGCCAACATTTATTCGCGTTTTTATTGTATTCCCCGTTTCAAAGTATCAATGTACTAACCAGTTAATATCTGTGAATTAAAACGGACAAAACAACACCTTTATTTCAACAAAGCACACGTTAGAAACTTTATTTTAGAAGGAGGAAAGTAGGCTACAATTTGTTAGCTTCACCAGCTTAAGCTAACAGTTTGTAATGGTTTGCATTATGCAGGTGGCTAATAATCAAGTTGAGTAGAGCAAGAACTTTTGCCACTAACGTCTACATAATCAAAGATTACTCTCTTGTAGTAAAATTACTTTAAACACCCAAGCGAAACCCGCATTTAACCACCCATAATAACAGTCAAAAAACTAAAAGTAAAGTTAAATCGGTCTTCGGACATTGTCACCCCCCTGTGGCCACATACCAGTACTACAGCCAGGTGTAAAGCCAGACGCAATCACATACAAGCAATACTCCCAGTTAAACCTTTCAAAATAAAACGTTATAAAACTAGACACATTTACATACAAGTAATACTTCCGGTACACAAGAAAATGAGTTAAAGTTTTTATACCATCTGTAGAGCCTTTTAACCGGCTCTGCATTAGGTTTGTGTGGTGTGGGAGAACTCGGCCGTGCGCGTGTTCTGTGGTGCCAATAATCAATGTCCGATGCAAACTTCTCTTTGAGTGCTGTGACCCATTTATTTGTGTTGTCGGTGCATTCTCACCGTATCACATATTCCAGTTTCATTCAGGTAAGGTATAGTTCAGTAACTTCCATCATTTTAGTACAGATCAAACAAGTATGGTGACTCGCTGACACGGTACAAAACTGTTTGCTCTTCCCAAAGTACGCACAACTGGCCGTGCCAGGTGATTACCTTTATGCCTTCTTTAGAGCCCAAAGCTCCACCCAGTGGTCAAAACACAAAACTACAGGTAACACAATAAAACAAACAAAAGAGTGGCATAATGGCCCCAACACTATCTATGAGTATCTATGAGTTAAACGCATTCACCTGCATTTGCGAAAATATATCTGTAGTTCTTTCTTAATGATGATTGATCATTTATTTTAAAAACAAACAAACACAAAACATTTGCAGACAGCACATTCTTCAAGTCTGATCTTTTTTTTTGAACAGCATAGAATACATTTGAACGAGGTTGTGATAAACTACAATACGGTTTACTTCTCCATGCTGATCCAATGACAATTTATTTTAGGGGTTTTCACGTCAAATAGGGAAAAGCAACCACTATCTAACATTTAAATATGATTGGTTAAAAGACCCCAACAAAAAAAACAGGTATTTCTTTTTCGAAGCAATTCAAAGTTTAATTTTTTTTAAAAGGCAGACAGATTCAAAAACACACAAACATAAAAGGTTTCCAGTGTTTCAACAATTCAGTTACTCAAAAGTAATCATATGCTGTTCTCAATGGAAGCTGTATGCTGATTTATATGGTTACAAAACTGATTTCATTCTTGGCAATCTGTTACGCTGGGTTTCCCTGTAACAAGAGGTTTAAAACCCTTTAAAAAAATCACGAATCAAAATCAGAATAACAAAGAACATTAAAATATTTAAGGCATTTTAGGCATTAGGCCTCAGTGTAAACACACACGGATACAAAGTCGTAAAAACATCTTAGCACATTAATTGACACATGGACGGACGCTTGAAAATGAAATAACCGAACAAATGTTATCTTGTTCAATAACAAAACAAGCGATCCCACTGCCTGAAGAAGCCTCCAAGTAGACTATTCCAGGACACATTCTGGTCTGGAATTCTGTACTTTAAAAATGTTATAGATAATAAAGTTATAATGAAGTCAATATCTTAGGTGTTGTTAGTCCTATTTGTGCTGCATGATTGAAAACACAAGTATTTGTGATGCCGTGGCGACAATTCACCATTTCCAGACCATTAGTATATTTTCTGCATTGACCTTCTTAAAGGTTTCCTTAAGCATTCAAGTCTACAAACAGTTTGAAACAACACGGACTGAACCACGTAACTGCTGAAATTTTGCAATGATTTGGCTGATAAAAAGTGTGTGGGAACACACTTGGTTAATTTAGCTGACAAAAAAAGCTGTTTAAATACAAAAAGAGCTTTCCCTGCTGTGTGTGTGTGTAGTCCTGGTCTCCCACCCCAACAATACCTCACTCATCATGATTGATGTAAGGTAAGTTGTAAATTCTTCCCCCTGACCTAGAGAGAAATTGGTCCTTTCTGAGGTCGAAAAACTCACCGAGAAACCCCGAAATCGTAATCATCACGGGGGTGCTGAAAACGGAGAATCTTGAACGAATCCGTAAAAGGAAAAATGGAAAGGTGTCTGGAGAGATTTCAGAGTTCAGAGTTCATCGTCGCTGCTGTCCCAAGGCTCGGGGCCAGCAGCAGATCTCCGAGGTAGAAGCCTGAACTTCTGTCAGGATTCCTCCCCGGCTTCCAGGTTGGTCACATGGTGGTAACCCCGGCTGCCGATTGGCTCCTTCTGCCAACAGATGACGGCCAATAGGATGACGATGACCACCAGGAGCAGGAAGCCAGACACCACCAGGCTGATGATCACTTCTGTAAAAAGCGTGAATGGAGACGGAGGAGAAGAAGTAGAAAATGGATGCAATGGTTGGCACAGTCGATCATTTGTCTTCTTATTTTAGCAATTACAAATAGTGACAGCGATTCACAAGAACGCTTGTTGTCAAAATCAGCTTTATTTAATAGTGTGGAGAGAAACACAGTTGAAATGGGGAGATAGAGAGATGGGGGGATGACATGCAGTAAAGGTCTACAGATCGGATTTGAACCCGCGACCACTGCGACACTGAGCCCACTACACTACCGGGGCACCCATAAAAATCACTTTTTGACCAAGTAACTGACACAAGAAAAGCAGCGAGTGTGAGGGGATATTCACTGATTTTGACAACGAGCGCTGTCCATAATCGCCATACTCCACCTTGAAGTATTTTAGTGTGTCTGTGTGTGTGTGTGAAAAAAGTTCACCTTTATCTCTCCCTTCTGAAGGCAACTGACACTCTTTTTCTCTGTCGTCTGAAATCGAGGCCTTTGTAATTCTCAAAAAGTCCTCTAGGGGGCAGTCAATGGAGCAGCCTGGTAACTGCAGAGGGTAAGGTGCCACCGTGCTGTCGTTCCTGTATAACAGAGACACCGATGCAGAACTGGATGTACACAGAGGAAAAGAGAGAAAGAGAGAGAGAGGGAGAGAGGGCGAGAGAGAGAGAGTGTAAACTTTCAAAGTAAAAGTCTCATCTATTCATTCCACTTGGCCTTCTTTTTTCTCTGGAGTCTGTGTTTGTGTTTGAATATGTTGTTTTACCCGTCGTCTTCCCGGTATAGCTCAATGAACTGACAGGAGGCGTATGGCGGCTGCTTTCCACTGAACACGTTCATGCTGGCCTGAAGAGCTGCCACAGTGGTGTCGTGCTGTGGAACACACACACACATACACACACACATTAAAGGAATAGTTCAGAATTTTGGGATACAAGATACAAGGTATAGAAAAAAAAATCCCAGTTATTCTTATAGTCGTATTATTGTTATCTAGCTCACTGCTGAGAGCATCATCAGCTTCAGGCTCGGTTCGGAGACTGGCACGGCCATCTTGGAAAGATTCTTCACTATTTCACCCAATAGTATACCTAAAAGACAGAAAGAAAGGTTGATATGTCCCCATTGAATCCTGTATGAAAAAGGTCAAATTCTATAGTTGTAATATTGTCTATGGATTTTAAACACACGTACCTCCTTGCAGACGGCTTTTCTCTTGATGCCCGTGGACCCCGAACATGATCTGTGAAAGTCACACTGTTACAACCACACTAAAACCATTTCCAGATTCCCCCCGAAAAACGAATCTAAAGAAGCCACAAATATTTTTATATTTTACCTGGAATCCAAAGTCTTTGAGCACTTTGAGTTTTTCCATGACGTCCAGAGTCACCCAGTCAGGGGCCGACATGTTGTGACGGGACTGGATAGGAAAACATTAAGAAAAATAAGGGACGTAAGAAAAAGCATCAGTAAACAAACTGTTGACACACTGTTTGGTTCTCGGCTTCACTTCATAGGCCACAGTCCCTCTCCTGGTCCTCTCTTAAACCATTTCTCACACTGTTGCTTAATTCATTTTGTGGAAGCCCTCAACTGAGCCAGCTGGATGGATGCAGATTTGAAACTGCCACTAGCTGTACTTTCTGGTTCCGAAAATAGGTCACGGGTTCCTCAAAGTCGGGCTAGACTAGTTTAGGCCCTTTAGGCGGTGTGTGTGTGTGTGTGTTTTCTTACCTCACAGAAGAGTGTGTCTTCCACACTCCACACTGACTCGACAGTGGTCTTGTTCAGTCCTGTCTTATCCCTCACTAGCTCTAGTAAGTCCTGCAGAGAGGATTGTAGTTAGTTAGCTCTACGAATCCACTTCATCTTCAAACAACTTCAAAATCTTCAAGAATATTTCCAATAGAAAAATGTGTTCTTGGCACTATACACCGTGTATCATTTAAAAGGAGAAACATAAATCGAGGGAGAGTGTACCTTGTATTGAGTGGTGACATTAATAAATTCAGCTGTGTGTTGCGTTTCTATCATGAGCTGTTTATAGCGGGGACAGTCTCCCAGTGGAAAAGAGAGAAGCTGGAGGGAGGAGACACAAACAAAAAAAAGTTCAAACAAAGTGCATTGATTCTCTTATGAAACCATGTATTACACGGCACTGATAAAATCCAGTAGTTCTCAATAACTGGCCGCTGTTTAAAAGATAATTGACTGTTGCTATTGGTAGCAGACTGTTGCTACGGACATCGCTTTGATCCATCACTTCCCGTCAAATCAATCCGCCGACAGACGACATCGTAGTCCCTTCAGTAAACATTGGAATACTCCTTTAACATTACTTTTAATCAATACTTTGCTGTAATTCATTCATTCATTTAGTTAGTAGCCGTATAATAAGCGGGATAATGTACAGCGAATGTTCACCATGTCTGCCTTTATTTCGCTATACATTATCCTTCACTTATATCCTTCCACAACATACCCGCTCTTCACTCTGGGGCACCGTGTGAACAGGTATGGGCTGCCAATTCAGGTTCTCTGTGAAGACCTGCTGACCACTGGGAGGGTAGAGACCTAGAGGGCGGATAGAGAAAAACAAAGGTCAAGGCTGTGTTCGAAACGTCCTCCCTCCTACATACTCAACATGTATATACTACATACTGTCTACTTAATGATCGATTGTGTATGCGAGGTTCATCTGACCGTTTACAGTGAAGTATACAGAAGCAATAAAGAAAACTTCCGTGTCGTTTGAAAAGACGCAATGCCATGTGGGGCGGTTGAGTAGGAAAAGTAATCTATCAATCCATATACAAAATCTTCACGGAAGTAAGTACTCATCTGGGCATTTCTCGTCTACACAAACTCGCATACACAACCAAAACATACTCAAATTGACGTCAAAATTAGTGTGAGTAGGGCGTTAGTATGGCTTTTTTTCGAACACAGCCCATGTGTAAAAGCCAGGAAGAAAAAAAATGCTCTAGAACTAGTGGGAGGAGGAAGAGAAGTTCAGACCTGCCAGGTTGGCCTCTGCGCTCATCAGAGTGCGATCGTAGTCTGTGCTTCGAACCGAGATCTGTGGGGGCAAAGGAGTTACTGGTCATGAAGGCCTTGAAACAGACAGCTTTACATATAAATCCGAATATACTGCAGCAGGTAAGACCAAGTGTTGGTTCATACAACAGTGAAATCCACAGGACCTCTTTCCCGGAAAACACCTCTCAAAACATCAAGTTGCAAGGAATTTGCAGCACCCGCGTGAACCCTGTATAACACAGACATGGCGAGGGGGGGCCCTTCCATCCGCACAATAATACAATTTATTGCCTGTCTGCCACGGTGCCAGTGAGGGCATTGAGGTTACCTGAGTTTACCTGAAAGCAGAGAGCGAGAGAGAGAGAGAGAGAGAGAGAGAGAGAGAGAGAGAGAGAGAGAGAGAGAGAGAGAGAGAGAGAGAGACGCCTAGCCTACCTCGTGTCTGTTATAGGATTCGTTGAGGAATCCTTTGTAGCGGTCCCTCAAGAACTGGCCCAGGTTCAAGTGCTGCCGCATCCCCTCCTGAAACACACACACACACACACACACACACACACACACACACACACACACACACACACACACACACACACACACACACACACACACACACACACACACACACACACACACACACACACACACACACACACACACACACACACACACACACACACACACACACACACACACACACACACACAAAATGGTCAAGAAAAGGCAAAGCAAAGTCATTGGATATTAACTCTTTTACAGAAAACTGTCAAGTCAAAGTCCCTTTATTGTCAATTTCTACAATATGTGGAATACATACAGAGGAAGTGAAATCTTTTGTTTCTCTCCGACCCCACTGTGCAATAAGTACAAAATAATAAAATACGATAAGATGAAATAAGTAATGTATACATATATATGGCCGAACCTGTGACAGCTGGCCAAAGCCTTGTGGCCAGGCGCTCTCCTGGTAAGGGTCAGTGGGGTAGGCATGGACCGGTGACCTGTCGCCATGACGGAATAACTGCAGGGCAAGAGATATATAAAAGAGAGAGAAAGAGAGAGAGAGAGAGAGAGAGAGACGTCAGCTCTTCCACTATTGCATGAGACAATGTGACAGTATCTTTCAGGGTTTTCTAAAATGGAGATTTAAAAAGGAACATTTTCGAACGGGTAAAGCAAGTGTTAGACAGTTTTATTTTCATGTTTTGGTTTTCATTGTAAATATTACTTCATTGTAAACTGTCCACTTGTTTCATCATTCTATTTTATACTTTATCATTGCTTTTTTTCATCGTTTTCTTGACTTGTTTGAAATAAAAACATTTTTAATTAAAAAAACATACTGTAATTTGGTGATGACACGTATATGGTTGGAGCCACTCGTCAAGTGACTTGTGAGATAAATTGATAGTTGTGGTACACAACTGTGCTAGTGACAGTAGAAGTGACCTGCTGAGTGTGTTTATCAACCCCCCCCTCCCCCATGTATTGATTGTCAGTAAACTGTCACATTGTAATCACGTGATTTGTGTTTGATTTCACAAGCCCAACCGTAGAGACGCCTGTCTGTTGGTATCACTTCTAAAAGTGACCGTCAATAGGCATTTGAATACACAAGTAAACCAACAGGCACTTTTGTCTCAAGCAGGAGCAGGCACAAACCTTTGTCCTAGTATCAACTGTGTGGCGGGCTGTTGTTACATCCAGTCAGCTGACTGTAATGGATGGATGCTGTCAAGTATTTATAGTAGATGCTCTGATGTCATTGCCCGTCCAAGAAAAGGCATTTAGTGAGAGGACTTGATTTAAAACCACACTATACTAAACAAGCATAAAGCACATCACTACAGTTGTAAAAGAAAATAATAAAAAAAAATGTGCAGGGCCTAAACCGAGCCCTTTATTTCAATCTGCTCCGATGACAATAAAAAGAGAAGTAACACCTTGACAGTAATGAGCTATTGATACCAGAAAGCCACATCAGCCTGTTCCTGTTTTCAAGTTTCCCTCTGCCGGCTGCTTGACAAAAGTGTTGGCTTTCTTTTTCTGGCGTGAAGTGCTTGACTGATTCCATCCAAAATAGCAGAAAAAACAGTGTGTAAACTCTATTTGAAAGGGTGGATTATCCCCTTTAAGAGCGCCTAATCTCAACTCCACCACGCTCCATTCAGCATCTATCTTTTTCAAGTCAACGTAACCGATTCTGAGAAAATCTGTTGACCCTCTGTCCTGAAACACATCCCGGCGACACATTTCACCACCGTGTGACATGTAAGATTTTCATACCTCCATACACTCCTCAGGTCAGTGCACAATTAAAAGGTGCTACCTGGACATTTTAAAATATTTCTGAAATAGTCTAATTTTTCCTCTGGTGATCATAAATGACATGTAACAGCAAACATGACCATCAGTGCAAATAATTATATTTTATATGTTTTTTTCTCAATGCCTTTGTCATGAACTCTGAGATCCTATGTAGTATAAACGCGCAAACATTTTTGAAATCGGTTCATCCTAGCCTGAGAAAAGGCAGAAAGAGTGTTTTATGGTCTCACTGTCTAACCCAAAATGTTACTAGTGTGACATCACACTAGTTAAAATGTAGGGATAGGATTAACAGGACAGCTGGGCCAAGGGAAGACTAAGGAAAGACTGAGGGAAGAAAAACCTAATTCATTATATTATAATAGCGATTTTATAATGATTGAACGCTGGTTCCGTATGGGTGAAGTATTCCTTTAAGTGAAGCATACATGCAATGTTGCCGTTTTCTTTCCTAACAATGAGGGCTTTGCTGCTTTACAAGCATCCAGCGCGTGTCTCTTTACTTTGCATAAGGTATTTTTACAGCCTCAGGAAAAGGCACAAGACAAGTCACGGTGCTGTGACATGAATGTACATAGCTTAGAGTTTATCTGTTTGAGACAATAACTGCTCAGTGCTTGAACTCCTGTCTTGTTCCCTCGGGGGAAGCTGGCATCCTTGGGTGAAATGTCTAAATAGGTCCTGGCCAGGGGCCTGGGCAGGTGATCTGAAAATACTTGAGGAAGTGCTAACGTAAATACTGTGTCACTATGCTGCGAATCATGTTGAACAATAACAACACAGACAGAGGCAATGTTTTCCAATGGATTTGGCATTTTGTTTCATGCACGTTTTCGATCTCTCCACAGCTCCAACACAGCTGATTGAAAAGAGCCGTTTGTTATCGTGCAGGAGTTCATGACGAGTTGGACTCGTTTGCATGAGTGTTGGACCAGGGAGATAAGAAAACATGCAGGACAAGCTTGAGAATCATGTTTAGCTGTCTCCAAATTGAAAAACAATACATTTTTCTAAATAAAATATAATTACTTCTTAATAAATGTTACCATCATTTAACTAAAGTGTCCACTTTCGCAATGCCAGTTATTTTCTGACAATACATTTCTATCAAGCGGTATTGCAAAAAAAACCTAATAATAATATAATATAACATTTGATAGGTTGATTTTTTAAATGCCGAATTCACAAATGTACCCATATTGATTGTTTACTACTCATTTCGTGGTTAGACAAATTATCATGAAAACAGCTGAGCAAAGAAAAAAATAAATCTAACAAATTTCGAATAGGGTTACGTGCGCGCGCGTCCAGACGAGGCGAATCGCAAACACAGCTTCCGTAACGTTATATGCCATACATTAATGTTACTCACCACAGTCGCATATATTAGTTTTCTTTCTGCTGCAGCTTGTCCACACACAGAGGCCAGCGTTAAAAGAAACAGCACAGTTGCGGACGACATGTTTCCCGTATGTGTAGAGCGGAGAGCTGGTGCTTCGGGACTTTAGAGCTACGTCAAGTCAGAACTGGTTAAACCGGAACCGCAGCTAAGCCGGAAGTTAATAATAATTGGCGTATATTGTTTTTACAAAACAAAACAAAAACATACAAGACTGTGCAAAACCTGCTAAAATTGAGAGATTAACCTAGATATATTATAATATTAGACCTTTTCAAAAACAAACACATGCCTATTTTTATTAACATAAATTTGAATTCTTTAGTCGCGAAAAATACCACGATGCGGTTTAGCCATACTATCTATGGGTTTAGCATGCATTTTATTTTGAAATACACAGCCTGCGTAGTGCTAGTTGACTTGATACATAAAATAAGCGGAAGTGAAATCTATGGTGGTGCGTGCCTGTCAACCATGCTGTCAACAGTCCTTTCTTTAAAGGTGCATGGTCCTGACGATATGTTTGTTCTCCAGATGGATATATTTTAATTGTATTTAATGCTATTTTAAAAACCTAGGCCAATATATTTGTTTACCCACTAAACAATTCTGAGAGGGTATTATAAACTCTATGTCGATTTTCTTTTTTAAATAAGACACTTGTATCGATTAATTTTGACTTGGCATATTCCGTATTTTGTTTGCCAAAACTCTTTTGTTATTCCCTTGCAGTTTTTCTCCTCGTCCACTAGATGTCAATGTTGTGTTTGGCTGTAGCCTACGTAGTTTCACTCAGATTGTTGTTCAGCTTTCAGTATTTGTCCCTGACAACAACTGATAGCTCATGTACTCAGGGGAATATGTTGCTGGAAAATTTAGCCTTTACAGGTCCAAATAACTTGTCCATGGAAGTTCCTGAACTCTGCGAGTGAGACATAAACAAATACAATTCTCAGAAATCTTTTCTTTTTTAATACAAATAATATGTTATACAGTATATTCTTCTCGAACTGCAATCCGCTAAGTGATTGCAGTATCTGACTCACTGATACCCAGAAGGCATTGGGATCTTAACAGCACTTTTAAGCAATAATCATGGCGGTGCGAGAAGTTAAAGCGGCATGTGTATGTAACATAGACATTATAAAGACATTATCCTTTATAATGTCTATGGTATGTAAGGTTTTGAGGTTTAAAAAAAAGAGGCTTTCTTTATGCTTGACGGCAGTTAGCAATATGAAAAGACCTTTGGTTCTAAACTGACCCTTCTCACATTACCCTCTGCCACGCTGAGCTGTGTGTGTGTTGTGTGTGTGTTTACATGGTGAAAAGCAGCTTTGTTGCATGAGGATCTGAAATCAAGTATATCAACTGAGCCAGTAGCCTACCCTGGCCAGAATCTGACCTACACCTGACTTTTTTTCCTTTTCTTTTCTTTTTCTTTTTTAGTCAGCACTTTCGTAGCGGGTTCCTCGAAAAAATAAATTGAATAAACCCCTTTGGGAATATCACTACCTCTTGAAGTTTTGACATAGCAATTATTAAAGGACATATCTACATAGAGTGCTACAACTTTTCTATTAGCATAACCACAATTTGTACTACTACCGAGAATTCTGTTATAACTTTTCATAATAGGCCCATTATGACCATTTCAACTAGCTTTCACTGGTTTTGAGTCCTAAGAAAAATGATTGTTTGACAAAAATCATCTGGGGAAGAGAGAGGGATGCAGTTGAAATTTTGAGGAAAAGCTCTGTAAGTAAAGCCTTGGGTTGTTAAACGGTTAGGTTGTTAGAAGTATTTCCTTCACTCGCAGACTGGATGGGCTCCAGAGTATCATCTGGAAAGATGTTTTCTAGGAAATAAGAGCATCTGTCCTCTGGGTCTATTCACGCTGGGATAGTTAAATGTGGCGTTGTAATTGAAACCGGCGGTGGGAAAAGAATCCAAGAATATCCCGCCGAAGCAGACAAGCTTCTAATTTTCCGATACCATGCTTTGCTGGTGTCAAAATCTGCTTACACCAAAGGAACATATGAAAGTAAGTCACTGTAATTTGAATCAGATTTGCCAAAAGAAGTAGAATGATAGCATGGAAGAAAAGGGAGATACGGAAAGGAATATGTGTAGAGCCAAAGATAAAGAATTCAACCCACCTGGAATTGACCACAAATAACTGGAATAAATGCCTAAGATTAAGACGCAACACACCCATTGAAACCAATGTGGGAACATATCTGTGCAACACCTCCCATGAACCTACGGCCTGCAACACACAGTGCAGCGAAAACAACAACGTTTCGGAATTCAGAAAATATTCCCTCAGTGTTGTTGCCAAGGTATTGTAAATCCTTGCCAGCTATGTGTCAACAATAATCTCTCGGTGCCTTTGTTTTTCTTTGACCCGGGCTGTTTATAACTGCGATCAAACGCTTAACCGTATGTTACTCAATCAATGCTGGCTGGCGGGGGTATTCATGTTTTTTTTGCTCATAACTCAGATTATAGGAGGCAGCCCTAATGCTGGAAACACATGCTTCGGCTGAGGAAATCAACACTTTGTGTGCAAAAACAGAAAAATAGACAGCGACCAAATGTCACCGGGATCTCACACACACACACACACACACACACACACACACACACACACACACACACACACGCACACACACACACACACACACACACACACACACACGCGCGCACACACACCATCAACAATAACAATAAAGGGAACAATAGTGATTAGGGGATCCTGGGATTAGCCTTAATCCTGCAGTATCTGGGGTGTGTTTGGTTAATGGTGTAGATATGCTCATTAGAGGAGCAGGATACCCTCCCTTCATCTACACCATCTAATCCACACTGACACCTTATTGACAGAGGTGTAATCTGATTGTTGAGGGATTACAAAAAGCAATCCAGGCGTGTGTTTGGGTTGGTTGGTACGGGGTCCCATGGCCAGCTATAGGCCTGTCCAACATCGACACAACTAATGATCATGAAGATCACGCGGAGATGTATTAAACTTAATTGCCGAGATGATCTGATGAACAGATGTCTGCAAGATGTCTCCCACCCTCCCCCCCTCCCACTATGAAATCACACAGGCCCTTCACAGCCTGATGTTATCCACCCAGCACTACCTCTGGCTTGGCTCCTCTAAAATTGGGATCCACGCCAAGGGGAATGCAAAAAACAACAACTTTATTTAGTTGCTAAAATCATACGTGTGAAAAAAGTTGTGGAGGCTGCAGGGGGTGTAGAGTGAACCGGAGTAGCCAGGTGATGGCAGCATTTATACAGCTTTAACATCACTGCGCCTCCAAGCCTCTGACGCATTCACTTGAGTCAATCCCCCCCCAATTTCTTCTCTCTCTCTCTCTCTCTCTCTCTCTCTCTCTCCTCTCTCTCTCTCTCCGTCTCTCTCTGTGAGATGGCTGTTTTTCATTCACTGGGAAACATTTTGTAAATATGCAGCAAAGTGCAGCATAAGCATGAAGGAATATCAAATCACAAGCAAAACAGGGTTACCCTCCATCAACTGCTATTTTCTTTTCCTATCAATCTCTTTCTTCTATTTTTTTTATACACACACACACAAGCAAAGGCTACATGTTCCAGAGATGAGGAGCATAATCATTAACACATGCACACATAAGATGCTGGGAGTGAGAGAATAAACAGAGGCGCTGAAATAGGAAATGCTATAGTTCAAGAGAGGGATACCCACAGGTTTTAAAATAGGCCACAACACTGCTTAGATAATGAGTGGGACATGGGGGTTGTTTACAGTGTTGCTGCCTGAGAGATGGATGGCTACAATGAAGCATTATGTTGCACATTTAAAAATCCCCATTATACCAAATTGGCTCAGTTTGCCTGTCAATCACAATTTTAAAAAAAATCGATATAAAATCTGGTGTGACAGAGATGGAGGCATCATTTTTGCTTTATACAAATATGAGAAAAAGAGGCTTGGCTGGCTGTGTTTTTTGGAACGTG
Organism: Hyperoplus lanceolatus; assembly: GCA_026929865.2. NCBI lineage: Eukaryota > Metazoa > Chordata > Actinopteri > Uranoscopiformes > Ammodytidae > Hyperoplus > Hyperoplus lanceolatus. The sequence continues at coordinate 9,271,011 of CM049418.1, read as the reverse complement.
ACTTTCATTATTACAGTAGCCTACATTGAACAGGTTCTCGTGTTTTTAAATGGGCTACTAATCGTTTCTGTTTTCTACACTGGAGCTGTTTGGGAAAGCGATGGGGGGCGGAGAGGGGTGGAGTTGGGGGGGGGGGCGTTGAGTGCCTGGCTTTGAATTGTTTAAGCAGCCAATCGGCAGCGTCGTAGATGCGTAATGGACAGGCACGGCCCCCACCAGGACGCGCCGCCCCCCTATGACTCCGTGTTTTATTCTGTTTTTAGAGCAGCGGCGTCACATGTTGTTTTTCTCCGGGAACGGATCAGTCAGTCAATGCACTGGTACGACGCACTGCACTCACTGTCGCTTCAACAGGGAACACAGCTAGATGTGTCTGCTATGGACTAGATTGAAAAGACTAAACGGGATAGCTCAAGTTGTAGTTTTATTGCTGTGAGTTTCCTTGTTCTTTTATTATTGTTTTTTCAAAGGGACTTTTCGTATCTGGAACTTTGGGAAAAAGAGCAGTGGAGAGAAATGGCAAGTCCTCCGGCTACAGGAGGACACCTGTTATCTAATGGGACGAGCGGTGTGAAGAAGTGCGGCTACCTGAGGAAGCAGAAGCACGGACACAGACGCTTCTTCGTGCTGCGGGAGCTGACAGAGCGATGCCCTGGCCGGCTCGAGTATTACGAGAGCGAGAAGAAATGGAGGAACAAGTCCGCCGCGAAACGGGTCATAACTTTGGACACCTGTCTGTGCGTAAACAAGCGGGCCGACGCCAAACACAAGCACCTGATCGCCCTCTACACCAAGGACGAGTACTTCGCCGTGGCCGCGGACAACGAGCAGGAGCAGGAGAGCTGGTACGAGGTTTTGACTGATCTAATAGCCGAGGGGAAAGTGTACGACAGCCCCGCTTCCACCTCTTCTTTAGTTGGCTTTGAGGAGGCGAGCTACGGACTTATTACTCCCGCAACCGCTGCCTACAAGGAGGTTTGGCAGGTCAACTTGAAATCCAAAGGCTTGGGTCAGATCAAGAACCTCACTGGAGTGTACAGGCTGTGTTTGTCCAGCCGGACCATCAGCTTTGTCAAACTGAACTCAGAGACGGCAGCGGTTAGTCTGCAGCTCATGAACATTCGTCGATGCGGCCACTCGGACAGCTTCTTCTTCATAGAGGTGGGCCGGTCGGCGGTCACCGGGCCCGGGGAGTTCTGGATGCAGGCGGAGGACTCTGTGGTGGCTCAGAACATCCACGAGACCATCCTCGAGGGCATGAAGGCGATGAAGGAGCTGTCCGAGTTCAGGCCGCGCAGCAAGAGCCAGTCCGCCAGCACCAACCCCATCTCTGTGCCCACGCGACGCAACCTCAACAACCTTCCCCCTAGTCAGACGGGCCTAGTGAGGAGATCCAGAACTGACAGCATGGCGGCCACATCTTCAGGGAGAAAGTTCACCTCCTCCCGCATGCGAACGGCCAGTGAGGGGGACGGATGCGTGACCCGGCCTGTGTCCATGTCCATCTCAATGAACGGGAGCCCCACCACCAGTCCACACTCTGGACATCACCTCATCAGGTCCCTCACCCTCAGCAGCAGCGGACGCACCTGCAGAATGCTGGAGTCCTCCTCCAACCTGCATCACAGCCGCTCCATGCCGGTCTCCAACTCCCCTCCGTCTGCCTCCAGCCCCATCAGCATGTCTCCCAGAGGGGGGGCTAGTCACTACACTCCTGACAAGGCTAGGAGGCCTTTCAGCTGTAGCGCCTCCATCTCCGGCTCCCTCAGTGACACTGGCTTCTTGCTGTGTGATGACTACAGCTCCAGCCCAGGCGACCCCAAGTTCCTCCCCCTGACCCGCAGCGACACCCCGGACTCTCTGTCCAGCACGCCCCCGTCCCGGGACATCAGCGACCCTTGTGGCTACATGATGATGGAGAACGGTGGCAGGAGTGTGGCCGGTGGCGAGGGTCTTGCGTATGACAAGGCTTACAGGAAGCGTACGCACTCCCTCACCACGCCGCGTCAGCAGAGGGTGGTGACGCCGCTGGCCTCGGCCTCCCTGGATGAATACACCCTCATGAGGATGGCCCATGGACACAACTCTCACTCCGCCTCCCCTAAACTGTCCTACCCAGAGGATTACGGAGACATCGAAATCGGTTCAACCAGGAGCTCCTGTAGTAACCTGGGAGATGAGGGCTACATGCCAATGACGCCGGGTGCAGCCTTACAGCCTGGAAACGCAGACAACTATATGCCAATGAGCCCCATGTGTGTCTCAGCACCCAAGCAGATTGTAAACCCTAGGGTGCACCCTGAGACAGCTGCCGGCGGTGGCTTCAAGGCCAACTCGCCCTGCAGCAGCTCTCTGGAGGACAACGGCTACATGAGAATGAGGTGTGGCTCCAAATCTTCCATGGAAAGCCCAGACAGACAAGGGGGTGAATACATGAACATGTCCCCTGGAAACCCACCCCCCCTCCAGACCCCCCCTGACTACTACATGGGCCTGCTGACTGGCGAGTCTGCATCGGTGAGGCAGTCTTACCAGGCTGGCTCTCTCACGCTGCCTGCCAAACTTCAGGCTTCCAAAAACGAGGAGAGCAGCCAGTATGTGTTGATGAGCCCTCAGAGTCTGAGGCAGAGGGCGAGTGAGTCGGACTATTATTCGGTGATGCAGCCCAGTGCAGCAGCTCAGACATCACCACTGAGCCCCTTGGTACCCTCCCCATCAAGACACGGCCGATCAGAGAGCCTGCCCTACAGAGGGAGACTGGGCAGGCCTAACAGGCTTTCCCTGGACACCCTGAGGACCCTGCCTAGCATGAACGAGCATCCCACATCCTTGGAACCCCGCAGCCCTGGCGAGTACATTAACATTGACTTCAGTGGCACCAGATACTCTCCAACCTCTGTTACAGAGAGCCAGCAGGGTTCCAGCAGCGGGGGCCCGGGCAGGTCCTCTCTGACTGACTACAGCAACATGGAGTTCAGATCAAACTCACCCAAGGAGGCCCAACCCCCCGCCCGGCGCCTGGTCACACTGCCAGAGTTATCCATGTGCCCGTGCTCAGAGGAGGACAGAGTGTACCATCTGGAGGGTGAGAAAGGCTGTCAGAGTGATGACTACACAGAGATGACATTTGGGATGACCAGCTCGCCTCCACAGCTCGTTCCTCAGAACACAGCAAGGTACGTGTATATGTGTTAGGAGGGAGGGAGGGCGGGATAAATTCTTTTTTCATTTATTTAAAAAGCTTGGCTGTATGATTGATCTGAAAAAAAGGGATTCAGCTGTGAATTTTGCAGAATTAGCTGTCACTCAAAATCAAGTAGATATTTTAAGTATGAAAATGAAATTCTACTTATCTCTGAGGAATAAACATGACATATTTTGAACATTGTTCTCCAGCAGCAGCCAGACCAGCAGGGAGAGGAGGCTCTCTCTAGAGGACCAGGGTGTCCCAGAGAGCATTGGGGTGTTCCTGCTCGGGACCGCCTCTGCCTCCACCTTGGACCCCGACTGCTCCGCCAAGGTGATCCGGGCCAATCCGCAGGGCCGCCGGCGCCACAGCTCGGAGACCTTCGCCTCCACCGCCACCGTGACGCCGGTGTTCCCCTCGTTCGCCCACGGAGAGGTGGTGAAGAGGCACAGCTCGGTGGAGAACCTCTCGTCCCGGAGCAGCGAGGGCTCCGACGAGGAGTGCGGCAGCCCCATCAACCGGCAGAGCTCGGCCGGCTACCAAAGCGGACTCAACTATATTGCCTTGAACCTGCTGGACAACCGGGGGAAAGTGGAGAAGTGCGAGGACCGGGCCGGCTTCAAACCAGCCAGCAGCTGCAAAGGGGGTCTCAATGGATTACACAGCACGCCATATGTCTGCCTGGGATTCAAGGAGGCCGCAACTACTGCCAAAGGTGAGTGGAGCGGATGTCTGGTCTGTGTTGCTGCTAAATAAAGGATGGAAACTCTCAGCACATAGTGCTGCAGGTATTTCTTGTTTTTAAGTGGGGGGACAAAATGTGTATTCTGTATGAAAAGGGAGCTGCACTGTACAGGTGGCACTCAACTGGGATAGAGAGAAAAAAAAGGATAAAGGCAAACCTGCATTTCCTCTAGATTCACATTCTAACTGGCTTTGTGGATAAGTATGTGGTGCTGAAGTGGCCTTCAGGCGCTCCTACTTTGAGTATTTCCAGACCACTGTAACATCCAGTATCGATGTTTTTGTGTCAAGTTCTGGAAATAAACAACAAGAGTGGTGGTGGGAGCGTTGAAACGGAAGAAGGAAGCGGGGTGGCGATTGATTTTTTTCAGCTGCAGTTTTTTTTTAATCACTCAGGCTTTGGTAATTACAACCTTTTCCCACCGCATGTGACGCAGCACGACGCTGCTATGAAACGTGACTAGGCGAAGGGCTGTGAAGTAAACAAGCATCGTGACAGAGCTCTACACTGCATAGCTGCTGCTATTGGAGGGTGGGGAGCTGCAGATGTAATATATTATTAATACCCTTATTATGAATAAAGGTTATATGAACAAATAAGAGAAGTATGCAGAAAATATGAATTGATAGGTATTCAATAGGTCTACCACTTATATAAAATTAGTTTACTATGGCTTGTTATTAGCAAGCATGCTGTTGGTAATCAAAGGAATGCCTCAAAGCTAACATTTAAGGCTTCCTGTCCGTTGTACTGTCACACTGAGCCGCGGGCATTTCCGGTTGTTGTTTTTCAGTTGGGTACGCTTTAGGATGTGTTGCACATCGATATGACCTCTATATTGACCCCCTTTATTCCTACCACGCCAAGATCAATAATACCATGTCCCAGAATATATCCCCTGTGGACGAAATAAAGCTGTGGCATGGGGCAGCAGAAAGTGTAAACAAATAGGAACTCGGGGGACAGAAGAATGTGAGGACATGTGAGGCCCAGTACAAAGTGGATATGTGTTTGTGTCCTTGTAGGCAGCAAAGGGGATGGACACACACACACACACACACACACACACACACACACACACACACACACACACACACACACACACACACACACACACAACAAAGTGAGTTGTGAGTTGCTTTGCGGTCATCAGGTAACTGGATGTCACGGTCTGCATTCCTGGCAGAGAGGGCTTTGAAAAGTTGCTGTGCGTGTGAGAGAGAGAGAGAGAGAGAGAGAGAGAGACAGACAGACAGAGGGAGAGAGAAAGAGAAAGAGGGAGGGAGGGGGCGGGTTGTTTTTGTCCTATGTCCAGGGCCATCTGACTGGAAAGTGGCTTTTATTTCAACCACAAGGTCCCAGTGTATGCAGAGAGGAGCTATACGTGTGTTGATGTTTAATTTTTTAACACGTGGAACCGAAAAATGCCATAGAAGTTATGATGATTCTCACGTGTGTCTGTGATGTACCAGCAGCACCTTTTTGCCAGTGAAAATGTGCATAGCTGAGGCACAAACAAGACAAGTCAGCTGAGCTAATGCTGTTTTCTGCATCCTCTCAGAAATTGAATTTACCATCAAAATGACTTAACGACGTCTTCTTGCTTGTTTGTGTTCCTTGTTCACGTGGTCCTTGCTCACAGTTTGATCTAAAATGTGTTTTATGCCGCTACTGAAGGCTGCTTGAAAGTAATGTACTGTGGAGAGAGAGGGAGGGAGGGAAGAAGAGACAAACACATTCGTACATGTGGACTCTAGCACGTACGCATGCAGAGCTTGCGTGTTTTTTTTTTCTCCCAGGGATCTTTTTTCTTTTTCCAGCGGCGTTGGCTGCATCCCTGAAAACTTGGCCAAGATACGCACAGAGAGGGAGAGAGAGAGAGAGATGTTTTGTTTTCCAGTGCTGACTGTTTGCGGGAGAGCAAATGAATGCGTGCATAATGGGGCAGCATGGCACGCGCATGCCGCTGCCCTTCTGCCTCATTAGGTTGTTCACTCGCACAGAAGTAAGACAAGCAGAGAGATGGGGGAGATGGAGCGCGCAGGACGGCCGACGTGATGGCTTGTTTACTGAACACTGTCCATCTGCTGTGTGTGGCGAGGTGAAGAAGGGTCAAAGTGCGCAGCGAGGGGGGCAGGTTTTGGCACCGGGCCCCACTGTTGGAGGGGGCTGTGATTTGTTGTTTATCAGGACCGAGCCCCAGGGCTGCCTTTACCTGCCAATAGGCCCTGGGGCTGAGAGGTTTCGTAGCCCCCCCGGGCGGCGGTCTTACAATACAGATGCATTAAAGCCATATTTGTCTACACCACAATATCTCTATTGATGAAATACAAAATCACTTAAGGTAACATGTACTTAAACCCCTTCCTGGTCTAACCAAACACACATGGTTGGTTACAATGTTTTTCGAAGTTATTGAGGAGACAGTGGTGGGGTCCCAGGACCTTTTAGGTGGGTCCGGGGGCAAATTTGAACCTTTTAAAGTAAAATGCATCAATCTGGTGCACTTTGAGAAGAAAACGAAGGCTAAATCAACTGTGTCCTATGTGAGCTATTTTCTGGAATAATTTGGCACAGAAATACCAAAAAGCAGAAACAAAAATATACAGGTTTAAAAAATCCAGTCATTCAGCATTCCATTTTTTTTTAAATAATCCCTTATCCCAAAACTGCTTCTCTCTTTGAACTCTTTGTTTTGTTTTTAATGGCTCAACTCAATATAGGCCCTTGGTCTGCGTTGCCCCGAACAATGTTATTTTTTTTGAGAGGCCCCTGATCTTCGTGGGCCCTGGGGCTTCAGCCCAGGTAAGCCCGTGCATGAAGGCGGCCCTGCCGAGCCCCCCTGCTGTACCATGTGCCATCCTCACCTAGAGGTCTGCAAGGTTCTCTCTCCACCTCTGCTGATTATTTCCCTCTCGCTGAAATAAAGTTTGGCAAGACATTCTACAGCAGGTTGGGTGCAACGACTGTGGGAGAGCATGTGGCCGTTTGTCATGATCAGAGTACTTAAGCACCTTTGGAATGTAGCGTCCCCACCCACACGCGAGAAACATGACCGCACTGCTTCTAGTCAACAACACCCCTGAAGTCAAGCTGGATCCGTTAAGTGTTTGGTCAGCTCGGGTGTCCTAGCTAGCGGATGGCATCAGGTGTTGGTTTATATCTTGTTTGGTCAGCAGCGCGGGCCCATGTGACTCTTAGGTGGTGTTTGCCCCCCCACACCGCGGGCTCTGCTTAGCCAGGTGGGATGTTCTATACCGGGGGACAGATTAGCAAAGTCAGCCCTCTCTGTTTTCCAACCCCCGTTCAGATTAATACCTTTTACCTGACGGGGACACACAGCTCCCGCTCTGTGGCAGTTCATGGAGCTCAGGAGCTGGTTTAGCACAGCGAGATGTTAGGCTTGTATAGGCTTCGATGATGTGTTGATTTGATTGCTTTTTTACTAGGAGTGTTCCTAATCAATTCATCACCAGGAATCATAGAAGGTGAAAAATTAGGAAAAGAGGGAGGGGGGCCGGGGGAATTATAGGAGGGGGGTTCCAAGAAACCTGCCGGGACCCTCCTTGCACCTCCTGACTGCTAGTGGCAGATGGCCACTCTGGAGGGCACGTGAGTGTGTGTGTGTGTGTGTGTGTTTGTGGTGGTGGTGGTGTGTGTGTGTGTGTGTGTGTGTGTGTGTGTGTGGGGGGGGGTGATGGGGTGGGAGGGGGCTGGCGGTTGGCGGTAAACACCTGCCACTCTGCACTATATTCACACAAATGCAAACACTCTCAATAACCAGTGCCCAATGCCCATATAGAAAACACTATATTTCTCTCTTATGCACTCAAAGCACATCACTGGCTGCTGAGTATCACTTTGCTAATGACAGCACACCATCTGCCGCACCCACAGGCTGCGCAGGGCATGACCATCACCATGATAGAGTGTGTGTGTGTGTGTCTGTGTTTGTGTGTGTGTGTGTGTGTGTATGCGTGCGTGCATGTAATTCATCGGCCAGATTAGAGGCATTTCATGTCCATCTCCTAAAATCCCGTTTCCGCTTGACGTCATTCAGTGAGTAGTATTGTAGCGGGTGATGTCACCGCAGAGATGGCAGTGCAGAGCGTGTTAAGTGTGCATTTCCTGCGCTGTGTGTGTGTGTGTGTGTTTGTTTCCGATGTAAGAAGGGGCAGTGAGCGAAAGAGGTCTAGTTGCACAGCCATGCATCCCTAACTTGCTCTGAGCATGCTCAGTCGACGCGGCTGTCACAACTATGTGTTGATGACACACAGGGGAAAGGGGGAACTGGAGAGGAAATTGTTTGAGACTATACACTTTTCCTCACTTATTAAAATACAAGCTGTAACCATAAATTGATTACAGAATAAAATAATCTGTCAATGAACTTGATATGTCGATTAATCAATAACATAGGCCTAATATAATCATGGGAGTAACTGTTAAGGCAGCGTTAACAACCCTTTCTCCATTGCTGACAGCTCACATCATTACTTTGTGAAGGCCACGTGCATGGCTTTATTTAGCTTGTCTCCGTGGCACATTTTGTTCTGGCATTTGTGGAATTACGCTTAGAAGGTGACACCTGATTGCCCCCTCCCCCCCCTCTCCCCCATCAGCCTGATTGTCCAATCCATTGTGCTGCTCGCTTCATCCCTTCACACCAGCTCAGACACACGTCACACACACACACATACGCACAACCCATTGAATGGTTTATATACATCCGCATACGACCTGCACCAATGCGGAGATCTTGCAAACCTAACAAAGCAGTGCAAATAGCCGGAATCCAGAAATGCTGTGTTACTTGATAATGTGGAAACAAACGTGCACACATAACACCGCGGGCTCTAGTGTCAGAGTTTCCAGGCACCATGTGTGTGTCATTGGTAGAAGGGGGGCTAAAGTAGGCCGGGATGTTCCAGACAGAAGCGCTAGTTGCTAGATAACTGCGTGGCCAGCGTTCCCCACGTTTAGATTGCAGGCCAGATTACACGGCTGTGGGGGGTGGGGGGTAATACAGCTGGGTAACACAAAATGCAAGGTGTGGGCATTTGTTCGTCTGAGCCTGTCCAAATTGCTCAGTTCTTATCGTTATTGGTTTAAAATCAACAGTTTGCTCCAGTATGATGATCCATTTTGTCTTAAGAGTTGTATGTTTTGATAGTAAATAATGTAAAGATACAGGGACTTATCCATTGATTTACTGGTTTAAAATCCTTAAGTGTCCTCAGCTGCCCTACATATCCTTCTCTTACATCATGTTTATATAGAATTAAAGACTGTCTTTTCACGGCTGCTTCTTTATACAGTAGGTGCATCGGGTTGACAGCTCTATGGCATCTTCTCTGTAAAAGGCACTGAGGACAAGCGTGTAGTCCCTATGGAAGGCCACTAGCATCTCGTCTCCTTCGTCCCCTCCTTCACACAATCACATTCAATTGTGCGGCCCTCTGTTTCGCAGCTGGACTCCAGCTTTTCCTGGAAGCTTCCAGTTTAATGTCCCCTCCTCCCTCCCTCTCTCTCCCACTGACCACCACTCTGAATTAAAGTAAATCCTTCCGCCTTTCGCCCAAAAGGCCCCCGACCCCCTCCTCCACACATGTCATCAACATTTTTTTTTCAATGCAACAAAAACCCTGAGCGATTATCAATATATTGCGATGTGAATGCATCTAGCTCCTCTGTCTGTATGTATGTATGTATGTATATGAGAGATGCGGCAGCCACTGGGCTGCAAGAGGGGTTGTCTTCCTCTGCTCGGCGTGTGTCCATAGCAACACGGCAGCGCGACAGTAGACCCTTCGACCCCCCCCCCCATCCATGCGCGTCCTAGATTATGTAATTACGAGTGTTGAGCCAGTGAGCCCACCGTCCTTCCCGAGCACTTCAAGGCTAAACAGCTGCTGTGTTAAGAAATTGCACACACACACACACACACACACACACACACACACACACACACACACACACACACACACACACACACACACTCACTATCTATCTAACCCAGACTGAACGGAATCGGTGGTGGGGTTGCTGGAAGTAGCACAGTGAGTGGCATGCTTGTATACAGTCACACACAAACCCTCTCCGCGCACACCTAAACACTATATGTCTACAATGAACTAGAATGAATTTAAAAAAAAAATCGTCATCAAACCCCTAATGATAGACGTTCCAAATCCCTCCAAATGTTAAGCTTGTGTTCAGCACTCACTGTTCTGCTTATTTGAGCTGTCCTCTTTTGCCTTCCGGTGTCTCCTTGGTACTGTGGCACACAAACACAGACTAATCTGAGTCTGTAAATGGGTTCACGCTGTACCATACAATGTAAAACTGTTCCACTCCGACAAAGCTCACGTCTGCCGTCTGAAAGGACTGAATGGTTGGCACCGGCGTTGTTAGTGGGGGAATAGTCAAATAATTGGATTTGGGTTAGGTGTTTATTGATGCAGGTTGCAGGCATTGGATGTAATGCGATATTAAAGGCACCTTGGGAAGTTTTGACCACTAGAAGTGCTATGGAGCAATGTTTTTGATTTCTCACTACAGTATTTGATTTTGTACCTATTTTTACATTGTCTGTTTTCATACAGTAAAATCACTTTAATGATGGGATAGTGCCATTAACTCCCTCTTTTTCTCTCTTATCATCTCTTTCCAGATTAAAGGACTCGTTTATTCCCAGACCTGGGGTCTACACCAACTTGCTGCTCTCAAGGAAAAAGAAAAGAAAAAACAACTCACACCCGTCTACCGGGCTCCATGTTCCTAAAAGACTTGTCTGGACCTTCAGCGGCACTCACACACACACAGGCATACACACACACACACACACACACAGGAGAAAAACAAGCAGGTCACCCTCTAAGCATGTCATGAATTTTTCGCTGAAGGCAGGACAGGTGCGTCCATGCAAGTGGGCCGATTTGTGTGTGTTGTGTTCTGGAGTGTCTCATGTTCCCTGCGCATACAAAGAGGACCATTTCTCCTTTTTGGCACAAGCACAGAATCAAAGATAGTCAGACAATAACAAAGCTCTAATGGTACCCAGATACTATTTATTTACTTGAGGGTAGTTTTATGAATGCCTGTATGCACGCAAGTGTGTGTTTCTCAACACAAAGTACGACCAACCGGTATGTCAGTGGACACTGAAACCTACTACAGAAACAGCCCAGGGAGTGACGATACCAAGGCACACTGAGAATATAACTATATTTAGAGTAGATATTTTATTTATTTTTGGATGATGAATGTCTGAGAAGACCTGCCCGATGCCTTAATGTCTATACTGTCCTTATGTTTTCTATGAAATGAGAGATACATATTCTATTTCAGTATGTCTGTTTGGACCTACAGTACATCTCTATATTGTTATTCTGTTGTGGATAGTAAAAAGCCTAACTCACCATTGAAAAAATATATAATTTCAGAAATGTATAGTACAGTGGGGCTTCTTGAGATAGGATTTATCCCATTGATATTAAAGTATTTTCTTAATGACTAATTTCTTATTTGTTCTAACCTAGTCTATTTTTCGTCCAATCAAAGCTTATTATATATTTCTAACCGTCTTTAAGAGTCATGCATGTCTCTATAACTCAACTCAGACCCCGCAACACCAGGCATCTGAATGCACTGTCCCTCCCACAAGTTCCTCAGTCACTCGAACCTGAAAACCTCACACACTCCTACCTTCAAACCTACGGCCGGCTGCTATTGGCTCGAGGCAGGCCGCCCTACTGAGATATCCTTTGAAACGGTACAACTGTCCGCCTGAGGTAACTGCAGAGAGGTGGAGCCATGCAATGGTAAAATGTCAACGTGGGGGGGTGGGGCACAGTGGAAAGAGTGAGGGCTGAAGTTAGAGGGGTTTTAGGGGGGGGGGGCGCCACAATGGCTCTGCAACATGTATAAAGTAGAAATTGAGAAGCCAACAGCCACATCTGGCGCCATCATGGAGGTTCACATGGAGAACAAGCTGTCTGGAAAATATAACTTGGCAAACAGCATAACATTTTGTTATGTCTCAAGGGAATTGTAATGTAACAAGTTAAAGCTGGACCATGAAACCATGTGACAGCGATGCTACATGCATGCGATAGAAATGAATGCTAACGTGTAGTTTATCACAAGCATTAACAGATTTTTTTTTTTAAGTAAGCAAACTGATTCCATATTGTCGGTCGCACAGCAATATGTTAAGGATTTCTAATGTCTGCTAACATTCCGTTAGCCGCTGCTCATACTAAAGCTTTTCATGTGTTGGAAGAAGAATGCGTTATTTATTTCGAATGTTACAACATGTTGTCTCGTTTTAATCGGAAATTATCATCTCCAGTCATAAGTTATAAAACAAATACAAATGTTGCCAAGAGCTTTGAACCTCTAAAATGGCGGCCAGATGGTTTTGTTAGCATTGTCTTAACAGCCCTCTCTGTACTTCCTGACATGTGTGGTCTTTGCGTAGTCCAATGTGCCGACCCCAACTGGCTCACAACCCCTTTAGTGTAAAGTAGATTGTAAAACTTTTTAACCACCATGTCTGAATGTATCGAATGTGCACCACAGAAATGGTTTTGACAGAGTTATATTGGAGCAGCCAGGCTAAGTCGTGGTATTTATTAATCCTTGGGGTCTTGAATGTGTATATTTTGTACATAGAGAGTTTAACTAAAAATAATAATACATTGGAAATACTTAGATTTGACATATGTTGCAATGATATCCCTGTGTAATACTTTGACTACCGATTTTTTCAAAAGGGGGACAGGTTTTTTTTGTGGCTTTGGGGCTGTACAGTGAATTGTATGCTTTTCCCCCCATTTACAGTCTCCGATTTTAATTATATGAAAAAAAAAATATTTGTGTCTATTTTATTATAGAGAACTCTTTGCCTTGTCGACACACTTTACCTAATGGCATATGCAATAGTGACATGAATATCCTACAATCTAGTTTACAACCGTGGAACCAAACATAACATTGCATTGATTTACTTTTTCTTTTTGTGACTTGTACATTTTCTCTTTCTGCCAAGTGTTTTGTTTTCAACGTCACTGGGAAGTCTGTTCTCGACATCAAAACGCTTTTACCTTTTTTCTGTGTCCATGGTGAGACTTCTCTTTAACAGATTGATTTTTTTTGTGGATTGACTCAGTCCGAATGTTCTCGTTGTCTTCCATTGTACATACTTCAATATACTGTTTATTGTGATGCTCACACAAGGAGATGATTATAATGATTTATAAAATTCTGGTAGTCGATTATTGCTTTTTTGTCTGTATTGATTATGGATAGCAACCTACAGAAATAAATTAATTTATTTAAAGAGGTACAACTTTGTCTCCATAATTTATTTCCGTATGCAGCTTGAATAACATGTGTGTATATTGTGACATAAAGACCTTCTCAACATAAATATATTCTTAAGTTATTATGATAGTACATTTATAAAATATATCTTCCCCCTGGAAATTACTTTTCCAGTAGTGTTGAAAAAAATTTAAATTGAAATGTATAGTAAAAATGTACAGTAGGGGAGAGTGGCCTAAGTTGTGCAACTTTTCACTCAAAGTGACTTTAAAGTAAGGCCTTGACAGTAAAGTCTCCAACTCAAATATGTACATATATTTCAGGGTGTTGTGCATCCCTGGCAATAAAAAGTTTGGATCTGGAATAAACTGTTGAAGAAATATAGCTTTCGGAAAAAAAGTTGTCTTGATGCACAACTTGCCCCCGGTGTGGTGTAAGTTGTGCGGTTGGAGAGAATACCATGGGGTGAATTGTGCCATTGATATATATCTCATAAACTGTAATGCAAGATAAATCCATTAGACAATCACTTATTTAAGGTGTATTTAAAGTAAATCAAGTAAATAGTTGACAAAGATTGAAGTTCAATGTTCTTAAACAAGGCCTAGCAGATCTAATGGTTTAACCTGCAAAGCTCACAATGACAAAGTCACCATCATCATCTTTCTGGCCATCTGAACTCTCATCAGTGGTGTCGTTAAGTGGAATTGAGATGTCACTCTCTTCTGAGCCAGACCCGTCGCCAGACCTCAGTCTTAAGGGGGGCATATGAAATGCATAGGGGGGCACAATTATTATTAGCCAACAGTACGTATATTTTTAATAGTCCTATACTCTATTCGCGCAGCACGTAATCATCACGTTAAACTAACCAACAGCGGTAGCCTAGCCTATAACATCAGTCCTCATAATTTAAAGCAATAGGCCTACATTACATAGAAGCAATGTTATGAATATCCATAAAACACTTGACTATTCAACATATTAGATGTAGCCTAACACCAGACGCATATCTCAAACATTGCATTTTAAAGCAGTCAACAGAGGGATATGCATTGCCATTACACACACACACACACACACACACACACACACACACACACACACACACACACACACACACACACACACACACACACACACACACACGGTAGCCTACTTTGAGTGGAGGCAGGGCTGTGCTCTCTCCAGTCCCTTCTATCAGTACAGCGGGAGGTGGCGTTTCTCCGAGCTCAACCTCCTCATCAACATATATTTCGGCCTCCGGGTTCAAAGCAGCCAGTGCGCCAATGAGCTCGCTACTGCGCTCTCCAAAACGCGCATCCATCTCTCCTTGCACAGCATCAATAACACTGTAAAATATTCTTGAACTCAGTCTTTTCGTCTATTTCACTTTCTGACGGACCAACTGTTTCCTCAACTGCAAATCCGCGGAGGTTCTTGTAAATTGTGCGTCTTCTCTTGCTTGGACCGGGGTCGGTCTCCGGCACAGCCTCGATGGCCGTGGCTGGAGGAGCGCAAAGTTCCCACAGAGCAAAACTGTGGCTTTACGCAATCAGAAGTGTCACCGCGCTGAACAAGTCCATCATTTCGGATTGTAGTCTGTCATGCGGCTCGCAAAGTGACAACAGTTTGACGATCCGATTTGGCAGAGGAGACTGTTGGTGGGCTTTTCAACCATTACCGAATATGGATTATGATAAACTAGAAGTGAAATAGTAAACCGGCGAAAACTCATCCAGCTTCACTTTCAAAATGCGCGGTAACTGTTGAGCGGCTGCATTGACGTATTACGTAGGCCTACGTAGCCTTACTTTCTTTTCAGTGTAGATAGACTCCCATCAATCAAACAAAATCACACCATTGTTTATTTGCAACATTATTATTTATCAACACAAAATGAGCTACTATGATAGTATAAAATAAAAATGAAAGTAATTTTTTTGAGAGATCTGTGCCCCAGGTGGGGGGGGCACAAGCATTTCTGGGGGCGGGCCCGGCCCCCTATGGCCCGCCCATAGCGACGGGTATGTTCTGAGCTACTGTAGACAATCACTTTCTTTTGGTGACCAGCGCATACAGCCATGCCACTGGCACAGCTCTCAGAAATGTACTTTGCATTAGTTGCTCCGTGCTTGTGGAACCAACTGCCACCTGACAAATGTGATTCCCCTACATTTCTGCCTTTAAATCAAGGCTCAAAACCCATATGTACACCCTGGTGTTTCCTCCCCATTAACTATCTTACCTCTGCACTACTATCTGTGTTTATGTGGATGTATGGGCTTTACGTCTTTTATTCTGGTTATTGTTATTTTACCTTTATTGTTTACCTACTGAATGCACTATGTACAGCACTTTGGACAGTGCAAACTGTCATAAATGTGCTTTTATAAATACATTTTACTTACTTACTTACTTAGAACTCACCCAGGCCCTTTGGCACAAATCACCCCAATCCCAGAAATTTGGATAATAAGCATGATGCAGCAATTTAGGGCTGACATCGTGCTAACTGTATAGACTCAAAATGTAGCATACCAAAGCACTAAAACATGTGTCAAATGTTTTCAAACTTGTCTATAATTGTTCAGACACAATAATCAAAAAACCTTGATCATGGAAATTTTACTTTGAAAGGCAAAACACAGTTTTTTTATCTTAAATGTGCTTATATCTTATTCCTTGTGTCTCCCTTCTTTACACGATGAGTCAAATGGATGGCTCTTCTTAAATATGTGGTCACATTTCCAATTTCTTCCACGGTTTTCTAGAAACAAGGGGTGGCACAACTTCCAAAATGCACAACTTAGGCCACTCTCCCCTATACATTAGTAATGCTTTATACTAATACTATTGTACTTATAACAATACAAATAATCTAAAATGTGGAGTAAAATTACAAGTATGGAGTGATAAAGTCAGATAACTGAATCGAGACTCTCATTTATACATCAACTTTCATGTCAAAGTGGTTAACGTATGCTAACACTAGCCACCATTGCCGGCTGGTCATACCAGACCAATTAATGATGTGGTCATACCAGACCAATTAAAGATGTGGCAGCAGAACCTTGAAGTTTGTTACATTTAGCCAGGCTTTATTTTATTGCTTATGAATTTTAGTTTTCATTTGTAAGAAAAAGGTGTAATTTTGCCTTTAGAATGTTACAGTGTCACTTTAATTAATTTTTCTCTTGAAAATTGATTTAAATATAGTCAGTTTGATATGAACTAACCATGATGCTAAACAATGTATTCAGCCTAAAAGTGTAGGCAAACTGGTTTTAAATTATTGTTAATCCTCCTCTTAACCAATACTTACACACCTCACAAGACTATAAACCTTATCTTTTTCTTCCTCACACATCATGCACTTGGCACATAGTTTAATAACTTCCTGACTGTCTGTGTTTGTGTGTGTGTCAAAATAGGAGGATATCCTATTACCACTGTCCCCATTGAGAGTGTGGAGCTGAACACACATACTCTCTCTCTTTAAGTGTTTTTATTGCCGAGAGAGGCCGAGGGAGGAAGCTCATACTGATCCAATGACTTCCTAACCAAGCCACGTGTCTCTAGAAAAAAGACTGTGTAGTCACAGCCTGGGAGTCAGCGGGTTCCAAACAAGGGGGAAAAAAACAACTCAGTTGCCCTCTATCTCCCACACACTGATAATAAGACACATAGGAACACTGTGTCTCTTTACCATGCAGTGAACCTTACCTTACCTTACAGTGGACATGTAAGGTAAGGGACATATACATTTATCACAGTTGTTTACTTATTGATAGTTTAAACAAGGCACAGAGGCTTTAAGGGTCACAGACAATATTGTTTCACTTTTCCACTGCTAATTTGCGTTGGAACAACTTTTTTTTGGGCAAACCATCGAAGGTTTTGTTAGTATAATAAACAAAACACCTTCATTTTTTTTAAATTTCACTTTATAAAGGGTTCCATTTAGTTCTTATTTGCAATGTTCACCTCAGACTGGTTTTGCAGGCAGGCTCTTTGGTGATCCTCTAGCATCATAATCAGGTCTAAAGTTTGGTTAATGACCAAATACTCTTATAAACTCCAGTGTTATAAAGTGCAGCCTCACAAAGTCACTAGAATGGCTGCAGTATCCTACTTTTGTGAAGAAGAAAAAACTCAGTCGAAAAACAAAACAGAACCAAACCCAAAAGCATTCCTCTGAAAACTATCGATAGGCCATCGAGATACAGAAGCTGTAGTCCAAAATGCAGACAGAAGAACAGGTAAAACTAAGTCAGGCAGAGAAACCTCCTAAAGAGAAACACAATAGACGGACCTGGCAGTGACTACGTATAGGCTACTGGTCTGATGTGGAATGGCAGCAGGAACATAGAGGTTACTGCAGAGCGAGTGGGGGGGTTTGCTGGATCCAAAACGACAAGAGTTAGTGCGGGGAAAAAATATGACGGGGGGAAAATGTAAGAGTGGGGAATTGTCTGACGTTGTGCAGATGAAGCAGAAAGAAAGTGAGCAGCATCATTGCTACTACTACTACTCTCATTCTACATATACTATCAGTTTAATTTATCGCCCCTTGGTCTCCCCCAGTGTTCCACCCCTTGGAACACAGAATGAAAAAAACACTCCCACACTCACAATGGGATCACAATGCAGCATCAACTTTAATATTCTTCACGGGCATCCCTTCAGATAGTTCCTTGACTGAGACAAGATGAATGCACATACACAAGCACCCACCGAGGGCACACCTCTGGCTGCTGTGTATTAATTACCAGTGTGCCACTGTCAGTGGGTCTCTGCTCTGCTGCCAGGCAGAAAGCAGCCTTACATAAGAACCCACCATCCAAGCCACCAGGAGGGACACAATGTTCCATAGCCAATCTCTGCACTGACTGTCACATTGAAATAAAAAAATAACTCACTTTAACAAAAATCCGTTTCGGCACATTTCTGCTCAGAAGGCAAAGGCACTAAGGAGAGAGGACATGAAAAACAGACGTCTTGGTTGCGTGGAGCGTTTGTTTTTGCTGGTTGTCTTTCTCGACACAAAAGGGTACAGCCTTCTAAATAAAGTGTGTCAGGGATGCGGATTTCTCAAGCCTGCATGTGCAGCAGCCAGTTAAAAGGTTTCCGAAATACAGTTTACAGGATGCGCCTTTGAAGTTATTGTGTGTGTGCAGTGTGTGTGTGTGTGTGTGTGTGTGTGTGTGTGTGTGTGTGTGTGTTCTGTGGTTGTGTGTCTTTCTGGTCTATTCATGGATGCCCTCAATTATTCCCAAATTTAGAATCACATTGACAATCACATGCTCGTACACACACACACACATGTCGGCAGACAAGCGGGGGAAGAATTCATCATGTCTGAGAAAGCTGGAGCCGAGAACTAGGTGACACTTTCCTTGAGCTTGTGACATTTCTGGTCCCACGAGGTCTTTAGAAAATCGGCTAATGTCTCATTTCCGAGTGACACCGAGCTGCATGCATTACATTCTAAAGGGGATTATGTAACTAGACTGTCAGAAGCACGTTAACTGAATAAGTGGCCTTGAGTGGATTTCTTAATGTGATTACGTACAGGCACGGGGAAATATACTGCTACTACTATAAATTGAATCCCCACAATTGACAGTGCCAGTCAGGACAAAAACCAAGGCATGGGGTCCAAGGAACTGTCTGTTGAACTCAGTGATAATACTGTGGTGACATAGATCAAGACAAGGGTATTACGTTTTTCTTTCTTCAGCTTTGAGGGTTCCAGGTGCACAGTGGCCTCAATTATTGGGAAATGGAAGAAGTTTGGAACTACCAGGAACTACTCTTCCAAGAGTCCAAACTGAGGGAGCAAGAGGGGCTTAGTGAGGTGACTGAAAGGCCACTCTTAAGAGCTATGGAAGGATGACCATTGGCATGTGGAAAATGTGACAGCTCGTCTGGAGTTTTACAAAAGGCATTTTAAAGGACTGTGAGAGACAGATAATATCATCTGTGGTGAAGCACGGTAGAGGAGGCAACATCATGTGTTCAAAACAGAAAGGACAAGGAGACTGGCCAGAATTGAGGGGAGGATGAATGCAAACAAACACACAACAAGTCCTGGGAAGAATACCGTCTCAAGAGCGCACACAACCTATGGCTATGGGTTCACCTTTCAGCACAACAATGACCAAAAGCAGGCAACTACAGCAAAGGGCAATGCTGAAATGACTTGGGGACAAGTCTTCAGTGTTATACTGTATGTATAATATTGCATTGTGTTTTACATTTAAAATTCAACACTATAGTATTCAAAGTGTACAAACAACTGAAGGGGTCTGAATACTTCATGAAACCACTGTATCTGATATGATGTGACATTTTAATTGTTTCCAGTACAAAGCCAATACTTTTTCTCAGTGGATTTTATTTTGTGAATTTCTGAGCAACAATCAAATGAATATTTATAAAGATGACTACTAGGTACTACATCAACTCTGAAATCATTCACGGTGAATTGAGTACACAAGCAGGTCATCTGTATACGCATGAGACTGGAGTAGGAGTAGCTCCACTGGAAAAAATGAAACCGCGTGACCATCCAGCGCCCTGATTTGTTAGTGACTTGATCTGTTGAGAGCTGGGGGGGGACAAAACTGGAAATAATCAGGTGAAATTGCCCTTTGAACGGCAATGCCACTTCTGTAGAAAAATAATTGACTCGATGCACCCGCACTGTACTATTATGCACACTGTGGAGCAGCATGTGTGGCTGTGGAGCAGCATGTGTGGTATGCGTTGTAGATTAGGGTCTTAAAAGAGCTGCTCCTTTGGCAAACCTGGTCCAACCCCGCAGATCCACTGTGGCCTTCTTGCTAGCTTGCTGCCGTGCTGTGTGCTGCAGCTCTTGAGGGGATTGGGAGTTCGCTGGCCCCATTATTTCTCCCTGAATCAGCCTAAGGAGGGTTTCAGCCCAGGCTCATTCATCCAGCAGCAGCAGCATGGGCGGAACTGTGACCCACTTTACAGTAGCCAGGCTCTCTCACTGAAGAGGCACACAGCACTGAACACACAACATACTGACATATATATTTTAGAAATACGCCAAAAACAATTGAAAATATTGCGCGGTTATTATAGCTACTGTACCGTGCTTTATGTTACTGTGTGTTTGCTAATGTGATTTAGTTTGGCCTTCAGGAGATTAAGACAGCTCATCACCTGGGGAGCTGAGTCTATACACCGTGTTCCAAATTATTATGCAAATTGGATTGAAGTGTCATAAACATTTAATTTTTTTTCAAAGGAAATCTACTTAAGAAGGACGTTCCACACTATTAAGCAGGCCACATGTTTCAAGCACTATGGGAAAGAAAAAGGATCTCTCTGCTGCCAAAAAGCATCAAATGGTGCAATACCTTGGACAAGGTATGAAAACAATAGATATTTCAGAGAAACTGAAGCGTGATCATCGTACTGTGAAGAGATTTGTGGCTGATTCAGAGCACAGACAGGTTCGTGCAGATAAAGGCACAATGAGGAAGATTTCTGCCAGACAAATTCATCGGATAAAGAGAGCAGCTGCTAAATTGCAGACAGGTAGACCAGCAGACATGTATTTGAAGCCGCTGGTGCCTCTGGAGTCCCACGAACCTCAAGGTGTAGGATCCTCCAGAGGTTTGCAGCTGTGCATAAACCCATTATTCGGCCACCCCTAAACAATGCTCATAAGCAGAAACGGTTGCAGTGGGCTCAGAAGTACATGACGACTAATTTTCAAACAGTCTTGCTCACTGATGAGTGCCATGTAAGTAACCCTGGATGGTCCAGATGGATGGAGTAGTGGATGGTTGGTGAATGGCCACCATGTCCCAACAAGGCTGCGACGTCAGCAAGGAGGTGGTGGAGTCATGTTTTGAGCCGGAATCATGGGGAGAGAGCTGGTAGGCCCCTTTAGGGTCCCCGAAGGTGTTAAAATGACCTCTGCAAAGTATGTTGAGTTTCCGACTGACCACTTTCTTCCGTGGTACAAAAAGAAGAACCGTGCCTTTCTTAGTAAAATCACCTTCATGCATGACAATGCACCATTTCATGCTGCAAAGAATAGGCTACCTCTATGTCATTGGCTGCTATGGGCATAAAAGCCCATAGCCCAGTATTTAACCGCAAACTGTACATGCCCGGTTACTGAACACTGACTTACTGCCAATGAGATTGATGCTTTGTGACTTTTTATTTTATTTTTATTTTTTATTGTGTTTTGTGTCTTGTTTTAAGTGTGAAATTTTGTTTTTTTAATGTGAAACTTTTATGTTTTTATGCTGCCTTCTTGGCCAGGACTCTCTTGAAAAAGAGATTTTGAATCTCAATGAGTATATTCCTGGAAAAATAAAGGTTAATAAAAGGAGAGAACCTCATGGTGTGGCCCCCATCTTCCCCTGACCTTAACCCTATTGAGAACCTTTGGAGCATCCTCAGGCAAAACATCTATGAGGTTGGGAGGCAGTTCACATCAAAAGAGCAGCTATGGGAGGCTATTCTGACATCCTGCCAAGATATTCAAGCAGAAACTCTCCAAAAACTCACAAGTTCAATGGATGCAAGAATTGTGAAGGTGATATCAAAGAAGGGGTCCTATATTAACCTGCAACTTGGCCTGTTAAGATGTTTTTGATTGAAATAGCTTTTGATTTCATTAAATATGACCTCCACATTCTGCAAATTCAACAAATGGCCATTTTTAGTTCTTCACAACCTATACAATGTTTTGAAACTCTGTTGTGCATAATAATTTGGAACAGTGCATTTTGAGTTTTTTATTTTTGAAAAAAAATACTGTTATCATTGGGAGGTTTGTTCAATAAAATGTGAATCATACATTAACGGGTTGATGACTTAAATTATACTGACTGTCATTTGCATTGACTATTTAGGAAAATCTGAGAAAAATATAATTTGCATAATAATTTGGAACACACTGTAGTATATGTGTCATTGCTGCTAACTGCACAGGGTAAATACACCCAATATAAACAGTGGATTGCTTGCTCGTTTGCTGAGAAGCACTCAACACAATGTATAGCTGATGGGAATGCCTGGCTCAAAATGGAATGTTTAAGGGATCCAATGTTATTATAATTCATTCAGGTGATCATGAATGTATGAATCGTGTGGCAATCTATCGAATCATTTCTAAAGCTATTTTACTGAAAACCTAAAACTTCATGGTGGCAGAGGAGAAAAAACGTCAGAGGATTGCCTAAGTCAATAGGATTCCTCCTCTGGTTTTATGAGCTGTTGAAATACTTCAGTCTGGATCAAAGCAATGGAATAACCGACCGACATAGTAATTCCTGTGGTTAGCACACAGCTAAAAATTACAAAGTCGGCACCCGCAGTAGCCTTTTTTACTCAATGAAGCACATCAGAACTAGCCTGGTTCTACCAGACCATCGTACTTCATTTCATTTGTACAGAAGGTCTGGAAACGCTCAATTGACAAACGTTAACTCACTTGAAGGCGGGTGTCTGTTGAAGTTTAAAACTATTGGATCTGCCCAGTGCCACTCTGGATCTGCCAACCAACCATGTCATGCGCCGGCTTCAGAGCCACTCCTTCTGTTCGCTGATTTGACCGGCAGAAATCTTTCCGGAGAAAACCTAAGAATATACCGCACACCCAGACTGACTACTGAAGGGAAATTGAGCGGAAGTAGTAGGCAGGCGGTGCCAGGCTACATCAGAACCGTCCCAGGTTAAAAAATACAGTGGAAATATAAAGAGACTTTTAGTCACCCTTACCAGGCTTTTTAAAAGTGAATATAATGTAAAACAACATTTTTGTGAGGCTGAATTTTTCTAATTTCTGCTCCTGTAGTTTGTTTGTAACTTGTCAAAAAGAAGAAGTGAGAGAGAGGTCTTGAGGTAAACTGATCAATGAGGTCTGGCTGCATTCACTCCTTTTTTTTCTTTTTGGCTTTGTTCAGCCATCACTTCTACATGTTTGCCCAGACACAAAGCGGCCTCCAGGCACAAATCTGGATTGTTGGCTCCAGATCTGAAGGACAGGGTTTTTTTTCATTATGATCTGTCATTTTTTATTTTATTTATTTTTTCAGTGGGGAATTCTTTGTCACAATGCCAGTAAGATTCTGTGCTTGAGTTTTTTCCACATTTTTTTTTTTGACTGAAGAGCCTTGCGGACCATGTGAGGTAACATTAGTACTGTTCTTCTGCCTGCTCTCTTGGACTCGAGCCAATGTGGTTTAGGATGCCACAGAGTGCATTTAAGGATCACGGATGCTCTTAAAGCAGTATCCTTTGATTTGATTTGTTTTCAGCTGAAAAGGTTGTCTGTATAAATCAAAAAGAGAGGTAAACCCCCTATTCGCATGTCAAATGACATTCAATTCTATCCCTCCTCTTCACCTCTTTGCGTGAGATCTCAGGGAAAGCAGGAAAATTGGCACACATATGGCAGCCTTTCCTGGAGTATATAAAAGTGACCTCCATGACACCTTTTAGAATTTGAAATTTTTTGCTTAATATTTACCTTTTAGTTTAAGCAATGTCATAGAAACCTGTTGAGTGTAGTAGAGTACGTCATGTAAGTTTGTTTTATTTTGTCTTTTGTTTTTGTGTTGTGACAGTGTTCCTAAAAGTCAGTGAGGGAGGGGAGCCTGCACGTGTGAGTTTTGAGTGTGTGTCATTGGGGGAAAAAAAGTTCTCTATTTGCGTGCACCGCATTTCAGACTCCACGTGTTTGAACAGCATGTGGGGAGCTCCAGGTCACGCCCACAAACCCGCTTGCAAAACACTCCACTAGCCGGCTTGTTTACCACGTCGGCACTGGAGTGGAAGAGTCCAGCCTAAAGGATCCACATGCCGTCCTCTTATCAGCCACCGACACAGCTCACAGCTCGTAAACATGTTTTTAAAGAGAGAAAATTCTCTGTGAAAAACACTGTTGTAAAAAAGGAGCCAAACATTTTAAGTGGGGTTCATATTTCTGTGTCTCTCAGATGAGCCGGGTGTGAAAGCTTGTGTATGGGCTTTAGGCAGATATTATAACCCGTTTACTATTTTGGGGGTCATCATAACAGATCACTTTCCCCCTGTGACCTGACTGGCCCTTGGATGGCTTTCTCCCATGCTCTCCCATTGCTTCTGTTCATAGAAAAACAGGACCTGTACCCATTTACATAATAAGCTAACAACTTTTCATTTGCAACACAATTTATTGATTCAGAATTTAATCAAATGATTATTATGCCGGTAACACTTTACAATAAGGGTACATTAATTCAATGTTAGTTAATGCTAAGTTAATGCTATTTACGGTTAGTTAATGCATAGTTAATGCCTATTAAGCATTAATTGTTAATGTAAGTGTAGTAAGAATACACTAAGCATAACAGTAAGTTAATGCTTAGTTTAGGTTTATTAAGCATTTACTAAGAGTTCATTAACATTGAGGTAATGCTTAGTAAATGCTTATTAAGTCTCAAATAAGCATTATCTAATAGTTAATTAATGTACCCTTATGGTAAAGTGTTAACATGTTGCCTTTATCTTAAATCTGTATTTTGTTGAAGACAAATAGAATCCAAGTTCCTCTAAAAGTTTGTCAAACCAGAGGTATTGCCTCATTTGAAATGTGATCCTAGGACTATTTTAGGTTTTTTGGAAGTGTGTAAATTATTCAGATGAGAATAACAGGCCAGGAGAATGCTATGGGAACCTCTGGTGGAAGGCCTCCAGCACACATGAGTCACTGTAGGCGCCTCTGAGTGAACGTGTACACACGTTTGAAATATTTGCCAATAGCTTTTACTGTATGCAAATATGAGCGTTTGACAGGGGGTTGTGGCTCGTCAAAACCAGATGAATTCCTGTACAAAATGTCACGTCAATCCATCAAAAAGCGTTCTCGAGGCATTCTGTTTCATGCCATTTAATCCATTGTTTATCATTAAAAGAAGACCGCTTACCTCCTTTCCTGCAATGACCGAACAACTTACTACATTCATGCAGAGGCAGCATAAAAAAGCCCCTCGGACGTTTAATCCAAGCGTGTCAGGATACACATCCACTGCATGACATTGGAGATTTAAGCACGGCATTCTCCGTTACAATCAAAAAAACATAAACACGCAAGGGCCAGATTAGGAGTTATGGGGACCTTGATGGACAGCCACACACACACACGCATGCACACACACACACACACACACACACACACACACACACACACACACACACACACACACACAATGCATGCACACACACACACAGTCATGCACATAAACCTTGTCAGCTTATCCATCTTTCCATCTGTGTGACTCTGACCTTTTCCCAGCGGTGGAATGTAACCCGACATTTACTCAAGTACTGTAATTAAGAATTACTTTGAGGTGCTTCTATTTGCATAGCATGCCACTTTATACTTATACTCTAACATTGTACACAGTGGCAGATACTGAAGTCTTTACTGGACTGCATTTGTCAGGCCGCTTCAGTTAATAGTTACTTCCTTTTAGATAATTTTCATAATTTTCCTTTATGAGTTGAGAAAATTCTCATCCTTCTTAAGCTAAATAAACTGCTTTATACAGCAGTTGGTTCTGAGCGAGTGATCTGATTGGACGAGAGACCTTCTGAGCGTTCTGAAGGAGTGCTGATATTAGCGAACAACATCACTCGGACTGTTCACCAAACTGTAGACCAACTGTCAAAATCACTCCGCGGCTCACAGATGAGCCGGAGCTTCACTTGTGTGTTATCTGTGTGTGTGTGACTCCGGTTGACTATGGCGAGTCTCTCCCTTGTGAGAGGGCATCGCTGCCACACACAGACAGAGACAGTGTGCGGTAGTCGCTCACACTCACGTTACTGAAGACAGCAATAGTGTGTGGAGATAAACTCTGAATAATACGAGCGCTGCATAGCTTTAGCCTAGCCTAGCTTTCCCACCTCATTGTATAACGTTACTTCCCCCGGGCCGAAATACACTCATAAACTCTGGGAAAT
This sequence comes from Hyperoplus lanceolatus, assembly GCA_026929865.2. Taxonomy (NCBI): domain Eukaryota; kingdom Metazoa; phylum Chordata; class Actinopteri; order Uranoscopiformes; family Ammodytidae; genus Hyperoplus; species Hyperoplus lanceolatus. The sequence goes on along the minus strand of CM049418.1, from coordinate 9,244,750 downwards.
GAAGCGTGGGGGTTTGGATTGGACAGCGGACCTTATTACCAACTAGATTAAGATCCGCCGTTCCGTTTCTTTGGTGATTTTTACGGGACATCGGGCCGCCGTGGTTAATGTTACCAGAGTAAACAAAGCAAGACGAGCTCACTCGCGTAAAGTTGTTGCATAGCAACGCGCTCCGCTCTGACTGCTGTTGTCGAACTATTTGTGTTGGCGGAAGCAAATACATTCTTAAATGATTAAAGATCACATTATCACAAGTTAACTTGTGAATTTCAGTTGTAAAACTGCTGTATAAAAGCAATAGCACACTCGAGGTCGCATGTTGTCGCTCTATATCAGCACTGCTGTGTTTCTCTCCGGCACTCGGCCTGCGGCCTCGTGCCTACGACCGAATCACAGCAGTGCTGATATAGAGCGACAACATGCTCCCTCTCGTGTGCTATTGCTTAATAAACTCCCCTCCTTGGATAAGCTGGAAAATGCAATCTCATATAACTAAAAAGTACATGAAAATAGAACTTTCATCACAAAGATATGATGACCTTATACAATATAATCGATTGTTGATTAAACTACCCAACAGTATATAATTGGAAGAGAAAAAAATATCAACCTTAAACGTCTACAACAGTAAAATGCTAAATACACATTAAAGACAGCAGGAATATTAATCAGAGAAATGTAGTGAAAAACTGACAAGGGGCCGGGGGACCATTTTACTGCACTATGCTTGTCAAACTTCCAAGTATATGCTGGTGATAATGCATACATGTTTAAACCTGAGTACATTTCTGAATGCGGGACTTTTACTTGTAGTATAGTATTCTCACAGTGTGGTATGTGAATAGAAGCTGAATAATTTTGAACCGACCACACCTAACATGCCTGATGTCAACACACCCTCCAGATGCACATGCAATGTCAAAAAAAATTCTGTCACAAAACTTTACTAGTTAAGATTGCTATTGTGAAGGAGTTCGACACTACACATTCGGTGCTTCAATACTAGGTAACACTTTACAATAAGGTACACAAAATTGTAGTAGCTACTACATACCTACTACATAGTTTTTTTTTTTTTGCGCTACCTATGTGTTAGGTAGCACAAAAAAAAACCTATGTGTTACCTACTACATAGTTTTTTTTTTTTTTGCGCTACCTATGTGTTAGGTAGCACAAAAAAAAAAAACCCTATGTGTTACCTACTACATAGTTTTTTTTTTTTTGCGCTACCTATGTGTTAGGTAGCACAAAAAAAAAACCCCTATGTGTTAGGTAGCACATAGGGGTTTTTTTGTGCTACCTATGTGTTAGGTAGCACAAAAAAAACCTATGTGTTACCCACTACATAGTTTTTTTTTTTTTGCGCTACCTATGTGTTAGGTAGCACAAAAAAAAACCCCTATGTGTTACCTACTACATAGTTTTTTTTTTTGCGCTACCTATGTGTTAGGTAGCACAAAAAAAAAACCCTATGTGTTACCTACTACATAGTTTTTTTTTTTTTGCGCTACCTATGTGTTAGGTAGCACAAAAAAAAACCCTATGTGTTACCTACTATATAGTTTTTTTTTTGTGCTACCTAACACATAGGTAGCGCAAAAAAAAAAAACTATATAGTAGGTAACACATAGGGTTTTTTTTTTGTGGTACCTAACACATAGGTAGCGCAAAAAAAAAAACTATGTAGTAGGTAACACATAGGTTTTTTTTTGTGCTACCTAACACATAGGTAGCGCAAAAAAAAACTATATAGTAGGTAACACATTGGGTTTTTTTTTTTGTGCTACCTAACACATAGGTAGCGCAAAAAAAAAAAAACTATGTAGTAGGTAACACATAGGTTTTTTTTTGTGCTACCTAACACATAGGTAGCGCAAAAAAAAAAAAAAATATAGTAGGTAACACATAGGGGTTTTTTTTTTGTGCTAACTAACACATAGGTAGCGCAAAAAAAAAAACTATGTAGTAGGTAACACATAGGTTTTTTTTTGTGCTACCTAACACATAGGTAGCGCAAAAAAAAAAAAATATGTAGTAGGTAACACATAGGGTTTTTTTTTTTGTGCTAACTAACACATAGGTAGCGCAAAAAAAAAAACTATGTAGTAGGTAACACATAGGGTTTTTTTTTTTTTTGTGCTACCTAACACATAGGTAGCACAAAAAAAAACCCTATGTGCTACCTAACACATAGGGGTTTTTTTTTTGTGCTACCTAACACATAGGTAGCGCAAAAAAAAAACTATGTAGTAGGTAACACATAGGTTTTTTTTTGTGCTACCTAACACATAGGTAGCGCAAAAAAAAAACTATGTAGTAGGTAACACAGGGTTTTTTTTTTGCTAACTAACACATAGGTAGCGCAAAAAAAAAAAACTATGTAGTAGGTAACACATAGGGTTTTTTTTTTGTGCTACCTAACACATAGGTAGCACAAAAAAAAAAAACTATGTAGTAGGTAACACATAGGGTTTTTTTTTGTGCTAACTAACACATAGGTAGCGCAAAAAAAAAAAACTATGTAGTAGGTAACACATAGGGTTTTTTTTTTGTGCTACCTAACACATAGGTAGCACAAAAAAAAAAACCTATGTGCTACCTAACACATAGGGTTTTTTTTTGTGCTACCTAACACATAGGTAGCGCAAAAAAAAAAACTATGTAGTAGGTATGTAGTAGCTACTACAATTTTGTGTACCTTATTGTAAAGTGTTACCCAATACTATACTATTGATAAAAGATGGGTAAACATTATCTCAGGTGTTAAACATACATTTGAAACCAAAACCTTTAATTGCACTTTTTGGGGTCACTGACGAGGTGGTTGGATTAACTGCAGTTAAGCGACGTACTATAGCTTTTGCCTCTCTTCTGGCCCGGCAAGCCATTCTGCTGAGGTGAAGGGAACCTGTCCCGCCCACTCATACACAATGGCTGAGAGATGTTATGTCTTGTCTTAAGCTGGAGAAAATTAGATATTCGCTTTGTCAGTCCAGTGCAGGGTTTCAGAAAGCATGGGGGCCTTTTTTGGGCTCATTTCAAACTTTGTGAACTAGTGACTTGGGAGGGATTATTTTTTTTTATGTCTCTCTTGTTGTTTGTTTTAAAGTGCCATAAGTTGTTTTTTTTCTGTTCTTTTCATTTCAACCTGTGTATAAAAATTAACATCTTGGCACCTGTCATAAAATAAAAATAAATAAAGAGATTTTGATTTAAAAAAAAAAAAGCTGGGTGACTTCTTGTGCGTCTAGTCCTATGTGATTGGGCAGTGATGCAACAGGTCTCTCTGTAGTGGAATAGGATGCTGTTTCAGAGCGGCAGAGTCACAGAGACACTGATGCTAATGAGGCATTAGCTTAAGCCTATAATGCGGAGCATGGCAAGTTAAACATTGAGGGCGGGCCCCTCAGAACACAACCAATCTGGCTCAGTGGATTTGGGATGATACGGCTGCTGACCTAAAAGCTGCACATTCAAAAACACAGATTCACAAAGCCACGGAACTTTATGCATCATTTTGATTACAGAATCAAGCATGAATCCCATTCCATTTGTATTATTAGTATTTATTTATTCGCTGTATAGCGTCACAAATACTAATTTACCAATGGAAAGGCCTAAATACAGTTTAAATAAATACAAGCACCAATCGATCAACAATCTATCAAAGTGATTAATGTTAACAGAAAGGAACAGATTAGGGGATGGTAAGATTATTAGGGGATGGTATGATTGGGCATGCAGTGACACCTCATTGCTGAGTTATGACTGAGAGACTCAGAGCATGCAAACGGTCCAGCCTTTCATAGTTAAAGTCCCCAGCCTCCCCCCTCCTATACATTCCTCTAATCTCATCTCTCTAAATCTATTGGAGAGGTGCCTGCATCATATAGGATAGCAGTCAAACCGGCCTCTGAGCCTGTTCTCCAGCCATTACTGTAGGTCAAACGATTAGAAAAAGTGATTTGTGTCAGTATGCATTAAAGCCTGAACGCTCCCGGTGGTCCCATTAGGGCTGTCCCTGTATTTAACATTATCCTAATCAGATTGCTGTCTTGTCATGTTACCTGTCTGTCGTAACCTGTTCTGATGTTTTGTTTGGACAGCAGCAGCAGCTCTGTGCCTGAGCTAACTTTTATTCCCTCCTAAATTGATTTTATCTTATCTTTCCATTAGGGTGAGTGAGTGAGTCGCCTATGAATGAATGAAGAGAGGAATGACGTCACGCCGACTGCCCTTAAACTGCAGCCCATCGGGTCAAAATTCCCTTTCAAACCCAGACTTTCATGAATTTTGCTCCAAACGTGCAGTGCTCACTTGCATTTGCCAAATGAGGAAAAGCTATTTTAATCCATCTCCTGAAAACTAACATCAAAAAAGTGTATAAAGACTTCATTCTCTCAATCAGACAGCACATGTATGACCATAAACAACACTGTTGTACCCCATGCTCATAACTGTCATACGTATTAAATCACCTTCACTACTGTATATCTCCGTCAACCTCCTCAACCTCAAATTGACACTGCCACTACTACACACTGGCAATGAACTAACTAAAAGACATGGATGCTTTTCAGTTCTTGTTGAGCTTTCTAAGCCGTGCAGATTTGAATGACAGCTTAAGTTTATGCATGCAGCGGGTCACTGAACTAGAGTACGCGTAGTATTTTGACCTTAGCCCCCAGTGGCTTGTTTACCTGCTGAGTGCAATGTGGCGTTATGCAACATTTAAACTATCTGAAAGTACATGTCCCTTCTCTTACCTGGACCGCAGGACAACACACACACACGCGCACACACACACACACACACCCACACACTGACTCACACAGATAAACAACGTATTGATATGGTCTTTCTGGTGTCGCACAGGGTATATCTATAACTGTGCTTAAATAAAGAAACATAGCCCTGTGTACACACCGCAGAACTTTATGACACACGCACACGCACATACAAACACTCTGTACACACAAGTGCTAAGGTCTTACATCCCTTCTGAGTTTTCTGTGTCCTGACGCGTGCACTTTTACGACCAATAACTGGGCTTTTACGGTCGCACAACAAAGATTAAAGGCCCACTCAGCTGTCTCATACTGAACACTCTCACACACACACACACACACACACACACACACGCACACACATGCACACACACAACAGACACACAGTGGAAACACACACCTCAGGCATGGCCACCAAGTCTGGGTGTGTTGCAATTGTAGAACCAGCTCCAACTATGGAAAATGTCCCCTCATGTTTGCTGAAATAACACCGCTGACGCGTGTTTCCGTCATATGTGTGTGTGTGTGAGTGTTATTGACGTCAAGGCAGCACAATATTTATTTCCAATTGTTGTTTTATTCATGGAGCAAGCAGCCCAATGGTCTCCTGCTTACTGTTAAATGGTATGAGATGGATGGATAGATTTGCAGGATTTAAGCACAGGAGCTTGAAAGCGACACCAATCCTATTCTTGGGACCAGGTTAGTGGTCAGAGGCCCAGCAACACCCACCCCACCAACGAGGTCACCCGGGGGCCAACCTCGCGTGCTCAGAAGCCCACTAAATCATCCGTCAAATATGCCAGCCACAAGGCTAATGCTTACAGAACAGGACAGGGTCAGGAGACACACATTCAGAGGGGGGCTTATTGCAGTGCAGTGGCACGCAAAGATTACAACCAATCCACACCAACACATCCTCTGTGCTGTCTACAAACACGCAACGTCAAAACATGATTCAAAACACCACTGAACACACAGCAGGTGCAATATACACTATTCTTCGGTAGATGTTATTGGCTGAACCAAGGTAACCATCAATCAAAAAACAGGGGGATATCTTAGTATTATTGACAAGTGTGCAGTAAACACAGCCTAACCTTTCATTTCGTGCCTTATTCTTACACAATAAAAGACACCCCTTGCATGTGTTATGAGCGGATCGTCTCAATGGCTGTTTTGCAGTCAACGTCCAAAGTTCACTTATTTTTCCAATGAAACATGGACTCAATGCTTGTTTTTTTGTCGTAATGGAAGAAAGAGCCAAGGGCTGGGAGGTGAGCTGAGGGTTTCAGACAGCTTCTTGTTGAAATTGCAATATCAGAGCAACAGTAAAGGTAGGTACTGGTAGCCTACTTTAGTGGGTCCTTTGTAAGAAGAATCTGAAGGAATCACTCACAGAAAGCATTTCTATTTTTTAGTTTTATGCATTTTTTAGTTTTATATGTTTTTACCAATTTGCTTTTTGGAAAAGTGCTGCAGAGCCTCTGGACCAAAAGGAATTTATTAAGAAACTCAATAATCACATTTTGCACAATCTGGCAACCCTTTCTGCCTCAAATGTTGGTGAAGGCTGTAATCAGATGCTTACATACTAATCATTTGTGCTGTTAAAGACATTATATACTGTATACAGAGCTGGTTGTGCACATACTCGCAATTCCAAAACAGCGGATGAGTGCTCACATTTATACATTGTTGCTCCGGACCACAGAGAGCTTTTGAGTAAACGTTTATTTATAATTGAGCAGATTGTAGTAGCTCCGGTTGCTCATCGGCTTGGCCAAGTGTCTCTGCTTGACATAAACATGCCAATAACACTGCAGAATAAACAACATCAATGGGAGCTTGCAGGACTGTGTTGAAGAAATAAATCCTGCCATTAGAATCCTAAAGGGGCCTAAATGACCTGAATTGATGCTTTTGTGGGGAAATAGTAGCGGGGTATGAGTGTTTGACATGAGATTACAGTGTGAAAGAATGAAGACAATTCATTAAAGTATCAAGATTTTAAAAGAACCTGACGGGACTGTAACCGTATCGGGCACGGCGGGTCCAAAGCTCGTGCCTCATTTTAAAGTAAAGATCAAATTCCACAGCTTACTGTCTTGGCACCATTCCACAACCCGACCTCCGGTGTCCAACATACATGCCAAACTCCCCCCTGGAACCTTGCCCTGGTCATACATTTCAAACTCTATGTGATTAGTTGTTTTTGAGTAGAGGCCACCACATAGGGGCTGACGATAGCAGACGGTTGTATACGACGCCTCAGAGGGTGCTGTTTTGCGTTGCGTTGCGTTTCAGGGCCATGGATCAGAATGGGCGCGGTCATCGCTCTATCAGCCACTGAGTTCATACAAAGCACTTGGGATAATGAGACCGCAACAAATAACGATTACAGCGATCACAATGTTCAGAAGCCAGGGCAATAAAAAATGCCAACACCGCAAGTGCATGTTTCAGGTTCAGAGTCTTCATATGAGCACACTGAGGACACTTTCACTCAACTGCAAGGCGTTGTAATTGCATTATAAATGCACTCAAAATCTTGGTGACTTATTTTAAATATGAAATATCATAGACACTAGATCTAAAAGGGTCAATCTGACACCACAAAACAGAATGAGGTGTATGTCACAGGATCATCCATATCATCCCTCCTCTTTGAGCCAGTTGCACAAATATTTAAGATGTTGAAAAAATGCCCATGTGGATAGCAACATATACAGCACTCGCATGTTTATTTAGAAAACTTGTAAGTCTGGTTTGTACATGACAATAAGCTGACGGATTTAACAATGACTCATTCAGGTTTAAACTGTCAAATATACAGTAGTTAACTGTGTATTCTAAAACCCTATTTTAGCAGCATAAATGATCATAAATACTCTCATTAAAGAAGCTGGAACCACTCATTTGTCATGTTTTTCAAAGAGAAATACTCAAATGTTAATTTATTCTGAAAATGGTTGACTATTCATTTTCTGTTAATGAACCTATCCGTTAATTGACAGATTTTTCTGAGCTTCACTTGGCTTACGCAATGTTTACCAATGTTCCACAATCAGAAGTGACAGTTATTACCCCATTTAAGGGACACATTTCAAAATAATAACAATATGAGTGAACTATAAAGTTGTGTATCATCCACATACAAATAATAATAAATGATACAAACAATGATAAATAAAGCTAAAGCTGTGAATAATTAGGCCCAAGAGAGGCAGATAGAATGGCCCGAGAACAGAGCCCTGGGGCACACCACAGAAAAGAAATATCGTTCCCAGTGGAGACTACAACCCCTTCAAAGAGGCAAATGCAGATCCTGCTATGTCCGTAAAGCGCGTCATAAGGAATAACTTATGTTTGCGTGCATGATTGGCAGCACGAAGGGCTAATGTGTCAGTGGAAAGAAGCATGTAGGTTTAAGCCGACACCTCCCTTCGCACACAAATCCATCATGCTGATGATGGACCAAACAGTGTTTTCCATGCCTTAATTAGCTCCAATGACACCTGAGCCTCTCTAAATGGGCTAATTCGACTTGGCATGGTGATATCTGGACACGTGTTCAGTATTTCCCTTTTAAACCAAACAGACTTAAGGAAGACAGAAAATTATCTTCATGCTGATTTCTGGTGAACTTTAATTAAGGATTAACGTTAGGGATTTCATTGGAAATTCGGTGACACTTTACAATAAGGTACACAAAATTGTAGTAGCTACTACATAGCCTACCTACTACATAGATATGTTACCTACTACATAGTTTTTTTTGTGTTACCTACTACATAGGTTTTTTTTGTGTACCTATGTAGTAGGTAACACAAAAAAAACCTATGTAGTAGGTAACGTATATCTATGTAGTAGGTATGTAGTAGCTACTACAATTTCGTGTACCTTATTGTAAAGTGTTACCTGAAATTCTGTGTCATAGCAACGGAGCAGGAGCTGTTATTACACAGCGTGTTATGGCACAGGAGGAAAAAGAGGGCGACAGACAGACAGCTATTAAACAGGTAGAGAAAATAAGGCCGATCCTGCAGTGTTGAGTGGCAGTGATGTGTGAAGCTGATCTAATTTTAGTCGAAGGTCACTGGGTACTGTCTGGCTCACCGTGCTGGATGAGAAAAAAAAAAAAAAAGCCCAGCACAATATTCTGCGCTCTGCAATTTAGGTGAATAGGATCTCCCTGTCCTCTCCAACATTTGTGTAAGATTATGCGGTAAGGAGTTCAATCATGCCTCGAGGCGGCACTGCATCAAAAGTGGCTTTGGCAAGTGCAATGAATTCTTTCTTTTTTTCTTCTCAGCTCTGTTTATAAAACAACTGCTGGGAAAACAAATTAGCGTATGTGCGGGAACATACTGTACTGAAAACACTCCCTTACGCACACTGTATGTATCCGTGTTATTTTGGTAATTTATGTCAACCTTAGCCTTCTGGACACAGTCGGCAGCTGGTGCACTATATTTCCTGATAATGGGTCGACATGCCGTACTTCATTTTACAAGGGTGTGGATGTGCATTGAACAAGAAAGAAAAATATAAATGAAAATGACAGACAATAATAGACAATCAAAATGTCAAAAAGTAAAAAATGAGTAGGCAAGCATTACTGGACATAAAGTTACCTTGACCCAAAGTTACCTTTCATCATATTTCACCCATTATATCGTATCTGGCTTGTATTTAAATGAAAGATTGTATTTAAATGCAAGTGCAACAATTATATGATAGAAACAACAAGAACAGTGTTTATTTGCTAAACCCTGCGTTCAGTATCTTTTAAACTTCCAATACCAAGTTTGTGACTCGCTTTCTGTTAAAAATGTGAAATCTCATACCCATTACCCTGATGACATCACTAAGAGTTATTTTCTCAGACTTAGAAAAGCTTCTTCCAGAACCACACAATACATTACACATCTGTTTCGACAGAGGTAAAAAGAAAAGTCCCTTATCTTCATCTATTTATCTTCTTCTGTCTATATTGGCTTTGACGTGTATTCGCCACATCTCCTTTATGCAAAGTTGTTACAAGCAGCCCTGTGAAGTATCAATGGAAAGCCTTTTTGGAAAAAACCCATCTCTCAATGTGTCAGCAGCCATCGGGGGGGACAGGAGGTGTTTACGGGCTGTCTGTGCAAACACACATCCCCGACAGCTCACTGTGACGCACGCACCGCATGTCAGGGGGGATTTTAGCTGCTTTACACTGCCCAATTCCCTCTCCTCCGCTCTATGCCTCCATGTCAAAATCTCCTTCAGTCCTACTACACCCAAACACTACAGACACCGCCTCCTCTCCTTCCTCCTCGGTCCCACAGCGAGCTGATGCATGCCACGGAAGCAGTGACGTCAGTTGTTTACTGGTTTGTAGGTCGCCGCTCGTTGTAGTGCAGCAGCACATCCAGCAGGGCTTATGTAACTGTACACTGCCTGCTGCATGACAGCATGACAGGCCCCTTTACTGCAGTGTGTGTAGCCTATGTGGTGGCGAGGGGGGTTGCACCATGCACGACATCACACACACATAAGCACAGGTGCATGCACACACTGTACAGCAAACATACTGTGTGAAAAAGCCATTCAAGTCAGCTCTCCTCTCCACTGCGCTGTATTATATGTGTGAAGTGAAAACACAGCGGAGTTCACTGCTGGAGCACATAGTAGCTCCGGATAAACCTCCTCCCTTCACGCATGTATCACAGGATCCTCCTCTGCAGCAGCAGCAGCAGCAGCAGCAGACAGGTAAACAACTCTGGATGGCGTGTGACTCAAGGCTCTGTGCCTCTCCTCAACCTGCACAGGCAGAGGCCGCCCCCTGTTGGTGACAGGGAGCAGCAAAACAATACAGGAAACAGAGTTTACTGTAAGTTATTGTTCAGATCAGATGGAAGTCCTTCCCTAGACTTCAGCTTTTCTATGAAGGCTAAGGGACTTATATGTATTTTTTATTTAGAAGAAATCCCTAAGGAAAACACCTAACAAATTACAGGTCTTATAGGGCCCTGTAATTTTCACTTTTGTTACTGCTGCATTAAGTTTAGTTTCTATTTTCGAATAAGAGATGGTATACAACAGAAAGGAAACTTTTGCTGCACAAAGGTTTTAAAAGATTTTTTGTTTTTAAAAACATCCTACTTTCAAGCTTAATTAAACAACCATGGGATGCATGCATGATTGATCCATGTAGTGAAACCCTCCCACACACACACACACACACACACACACTGTGGAAAAACAAGCATCATTCTTTATGGGATCTACGTCAGATCCTTTTGATCAGGATCAAGATGTCCCTGGAATGATTTGCGTGTTGCTCTACAAGTGACAGCGTGTACTTGGAAAGACACCCGCAACAAACTAATGGCCTAAGTGTCAAAACAAGTTTGGAATGGAAACAAAGCGCAGGGTTAAGAAGTTGTGACGATGCACAAACATGATCGCCCTTAGATGACCGAATCCACTATGTACTGGCACAGCATAACAGCTATTGTGCTCAGGTCAGTATTAGCCCATTTATAAATCATACTAATTCATGACATGTGGATATCATTTAGATTTTTCTCATAATAATGTTTTTTTGTTAATGCCTGAAACCAATTTGCAAGTGTCATTAGGAGCATGAAGATGTCCCCTGCAGCTCTTATCATTTGATGTCATTACCAGAGTCATTAGTTTGGAGTTTGTCCTCCATGTTCTCCTCCATCTTCTAACACAGCTTTCTTTTTTTCTCCATTTCTGCTGAGTTCTTGGCTGATTTTAATGTGGCATTGCAGGGCAAGAGTAAAAGCATGTCATGTCAACTTGTGTTAGCCACAAAATCATTATCACACACTCATCGTTACTATCGATGCAATTAACTACTGCATTAATGGTTGAGCTTATGACATCATTGTGGAGAGACACCTTTTTGATGTAAACAATTATGCATTCCTATATTTTACTACCGGCTTACTTACTACTGACTCACACTAGCTCCAGGCCCATCATGGTAAACAACTTCACTGGCTGCACCTCCTCCGCACTGAAGTGCCCCAGAGTCGCCCCCTGCTGGTGCATATAGTAGCAACAATATATAATATAATATAATATAATATATATATATATATATATATATATATATATATATATATATTTATGTTCAATGTAGAAAATCTTTACTTTTATGTTACACTACATTGCATATCACAAACCAAAAACGTTGGATATGAAACAATATTTACAACATAAAAAGTTCTAAAAACAATATTAATATTTTACACCAAATAAACAAAACGTGATGTATTTAAGTGGGACATTTTAGCTTCATGAGACTTAAGTTTGATTCATGAATAGAAAAGTTTTCAAACACAAATCCAAGATCGGTAACACTTTACAATAAGGTACACAAAATTGTAGTAGCTACTACATACCTACTACATAGTTTTTTTTTTTTGCGCTACCTATGTGTTAGGTAGCACAAAAAAAAAAAACCCTATGTGTTAGGTAGCACATAGGGTTTTTTTTTTTTGTGCTACCTATGTGTTAGGTAGCACAAAAAAAAAAACCCTATGTGTTACCTACTACATAGTTTTTTTTTTTGCGCTACCTATGTGTTAGGTAGCACAAAAAAAAAAACCCCTATGTGTTAGGTAGCACATAGGGTTTTTTTTTGTGTGCTACCTATGTGTTAGGTAGCACAAAAAAAAAACCCCTATGTGTTACCTACTACATAGTTTTTTTTTTTTTTGCGCTACCTATGTGTTAGTTAGCACAAAAAAAAAAACCCCTATGTGTTACCTACTACATAGTTTTTTTTTTTTTTGCGCTACCTATGTGTTAGGTAGCACAAAAAAAAAAACCTATGTGTTAGGTAGCACAAAAAAAAAACCTATGTGTTACCTACTACATAGTTTTTTTTTTTGCGCTACCTATGTGTTAGGTAGCACAAAAAAAAAAACCCTATTATGTGTTACCTACTATATAGTTTTTTTTTTTGCGCTACCTATGTGTTAGGTAGCACAAAAAAAAAAACCTATGTGTTACCTACTACATAGTTTTTTTTTTGCGCTACCTATGTGTTAGGTAGCACAAAAAAAAAACCCTATGTGTTACCTACTATATAGTTTTTTTTTTTTGCGCTACCTATGTGTTAGGTAGCACAAAAAAAAAAACTATATAGTAGGTAACACATAGGGTTTTTTTTTGTGCTACCTAACACATAGGTAGCGCAAAAAAAAAAAACTATGTAGTAGGTAACACATAGGGTTTTTTTTTGTGCTACCTAACACATAGGTAGCGCAAAAAAAAAAAAACTATGTAGTAGGTAACACATAGGGGTTTTTTTTTGTGCTACCTAACACATAGGTAGCGCAAAAAAAAAAACTATGTAGTAGGTAACACATAGGGTTTTTTTTTTTGTGCTACCTAACACATAGGTAGCGCAAAAAAAAAAAAACTATGTAGTAGGTAACACATAGGGGTTTTTTTTTTGTGCTACCTAACACATAGGTAGCACAAAAAAAAAACCCCTATGTGCTACCTAACACATAGGGGTTTTTTTTTTTTTGTGCTACCTAACACATAGGTAGCGCAAAAAAAAAAAAACTATGTAGTAGGTAACACATAGGGGTTTTTTTTGTGCTACCTAACACATAGGTAGCGCAAAAAAAAAAAACTATGTAGTAGGTAACACATAGGGGTTTTTTTTTTGTGCTACCTAACACATAGGTAGCGCAAAAAAAAAAAAACTATGTAGTAGGTAACACATAGGGGTTTTTTTTTTTGTGCTACCTAACACATAGGTAGCGCAAAAAAAAAAAACTATGTAGTAGGTAACACATAGGGTTTTTTTTTGTGCTACCTAACACATAGGTAGCACAAAAAAAAAACCCCTATGTGCTACCTAACACATAGGGGTTTTTTTTTTTGTGCTACCTAACACATAGGTAGCGCAAAAAAAAAAAAACTATGTAGTAGGTAACACATAGGGTTTTTTTTTTTGTGCTACCTAACACATAGGTAGCGCAAAAAAAAAAAAAACTATGTAGTAGGTAACACATAGGGTTTTTTTTTTTGTGCTACCTAACACATAGGTAGCGCAAAAAAAAAAAAACTATGTAGTAGGTATGTAGTAGCTACTACAATTTTGTGTACCTTATTGTAAAGTGTTACCCTAAGATCTAACATCGTATAGGAACTAATGTTCTGCTCTTGTTTGCAGGGGAACGTTTTCCTTGGCGGTCCCTAAAAGTAGAACGAGGAAGTGTTCACCAAGTAGCATGTAGCTCAGGAGTCTTGTTTTTCTTTTGGAGGATTAAAAGACCAAGGTAACACTCAAATCAATATTTAGCCAATAATCTACGTCCTTGTTTTGCTAACATGTTCCTCATATTGAGTTGTTGGGGAGTTTCACTGTTTTCAAATTAAAGGCGCAGCAGACATTAAACACTAAATTCATTTAGGGTTTGGTTTTGTGACATCACATAAGGTAAGGCTGCCATCGAGAACACAAAATTACTCTAAAACATTCCTTAGTTTGTCGGTTAATGTCCGTAACCCTTCTGGATCGACCTGTTTGTCCAACACATACGTCGTAAGACAGCAGTGACTTTTATTTTGAAAAGTAACTAACCGGCATTAGTTTTCTGTTTACCGCAGCAAATGATCTCGTAAATACATTTAAATGTATGATTAGTTACTAATAGTCATTACACGGTGTGTTACGATGTGAATGTTTAACGTTGTGTTACATTAATAATAATAATTATTATTATTATTTCCGTGTTTACACAGTTCGTGTTCCTGTTTATTTAAGCATGTCTGATGGTTGTCAAAATAACGGCTCTTGTTTTGAGCCCCTGTACTAAAAATTAGTAACATGTCAACTGTGCGATGTGCTCTGTACAAATGTAGTATGGTTGGTAGATTTGCCTCTTAATCAGTGATTTTAGTTTCGTGGCGTAAACAAATTGGATGAGATTTATTCTTCAGAAAACGGGGATGCATCTAGATGAGCTCTTAAAAGACTTAGGCAAACTATTGATATTTCCTGATAGGGAACACTATGTTTTTTTTATACCTGATAACGTAATGAACCATAATAAAGATGGTCCACTTGAGTGGCAGAGGAAACATGAAAAATGACTTAAGATTAATCATATAGCAAGAGATAGATGATGATTATATGTCTATTGATTGACTAAACATTAACAAACTGTTTTTGCTCCATTTGATTCATTAATTTATTGGAAAGATCTATTTCCGAATACTAACGTGCATTGTTGGTCTAAACTACTTGGCTGATTTTTTATCTTCGCCATGCATTGCAGATTTCACCATGGAGGGAACTTCCAAAAGCGATGCTGAAAGTCCGCCCTCTGTTGCTGACCAGGTTCCTTTCCTCCACCTGTGCAACACTTTAGAGAAAATCCAGAAGTCTAAACTCCGCCCAGATAAATCCAAGATCCTAAGGGATTTTATTGAGTCCTGGAGGAAATTTCATTCTGTGCTCCACAAAGATAACCCCAAAACAACAGACTCTTTCTACTCATCTATGCGCCTCATAGTCCCCTCCTTTGAACGAGAGCGCATGGCGTATGGCATCAAAGAGAGCATGTTGGCTAAACTCTACATTGATGTATTAGGCCTCCCAAAGAATGGCCTGGAAGCCATTAAACTGTTGAACTACCGTGCTCCGACAACATCTCAAGGAGAGGCTGGGGACTTTGCCGGCATGGCTTACTTTGTGCTGAAGAAACGGTGCGCTAGCCAAGGAAACCTCAGTGTCAAAGAGGTCAATGACTTTCTGGACTCGGTGGCCATCAACAACGCCGGCAAGCAGAAGGATCTGGTGAAAAAGAGTCTGCTGCACCTCATCACCCAGAGCTCGGCCCTCGAGCAAAAATGGCTCATCAGAATGATCCTGAAGGACATGAAGCTCGGGATCAGCAAAGAAACGGTTCTCCAAGTCTTCCACCCAGATGCAAATGACCTTTACAATGTCAACACCGACTTGAACAAGGTTTGCCAGCAGCTCCACAACCCCTCTGTGTCCTTAAGCGACATCTCCATCGGCGTCTTCTCTGCTTTCAAGCCAATGTTGGCAGCAGTGGCCAACATCCGCGGTGTGGAGAAACAGATGGGAAACAGCCCTTTTTACATCGAAACCAAGCTGGACGGCGAGCGTATACAACTGCACAAAGACGGGGACGTGTACAAGTACTTCAGCCGAAATGCCTTTGAATACACCCAGCAGTTTGGAGGATCCCCGTTGGAGGGCTCGCTGACGCCCCACATCCACAACGTGTTTAAAAGCCACGTGGTTAGCTGTATCCTCGATGGTGAGATGATGGCGTACAACCCGACCACGGAGACGTTCATGCAGAAAGGGAGTAAGTTCGACATCAAAAAACTCATGGATGACTCGGAGTTACAGACGTGCTTCTGCGTGTTTGACGTGTTGTTGGTGAACGGCCAGAAACTTGGCAAGGAAACCCTAAAGAAGCGCAACGACATCCTGCAGACAGTCGTCACCCCAGTCAAGGGAAGGATTCTGGTGGTGCCGAAAACCGATGCCAGAACCATGCAGGAGGTGGTGAACGCTCTGAATGACGCCATTGATAACAGAGAAGAGGGGATCATGGTGAAAGATCCTTTATCCATATACAAACCTGACAAGCGGGGCGAGGGATGGCTTAAGATTAAGCCTGAATATGTGGATGGCTTGATGGATGAGCTTGACCTGCTGATTGTCGGCGGCTACTGGGGGAAAGGCAGACGAGGCGGTATGATGTCCCATTTCTTGTGTGCCGTCGCCGAAGCTCCAAAGCCCGGTGAGAAACCCTCGGTTTTCCACACACTCTGTCGCATCGGCTCCGGTTACACCATGAAGGAGTTGTACGACCTCGGTTTGAAACTAGCCAAGAACTGGAAAGTCTATCGGAAGAATGACCCACCGGCGTCCATCTTGTGCGGAACCGAGAAACCGGAAGTCTACATCGAACCGTGTAACTCCGTCATCCTCCAGGTCAAGGCGGCCGAAATAGTTGGAAGCGACATGTACAAAACCAACTGCACCCTGCGCTTCCCCAGGATAGAGAAGATCCGCGACGACAAGGAGTGGCACCAGTGCATAACCCTGGCCGAGCTGGATCAGTTCCGCAGCAAGGCTTCTGGGAAACTCTTCTCGCGCCACCTTCACATCGATGACCAAGAGCCGCAGAAGAAGAAGCGCAAGGTGCCGGCCAAACCAAAGAAGGTGATTGGGATCATAGACCACTTCAAGCCCCAGGACCTCTCCGGGGTCACCAAGGAGACAGATATGTTCGAGGATGTGGAGTTCTGTATCCTGAATGGCACCGAGGATCACCCCAAGGCTGATCTGGAAAAGGGTGTGGCCAGGTAACCTAACGCCCTTGAATCTTTTGTGCTATTGCTGACCTAGACATTTGAATCAGAACGATTGGCCACATGGGGGCAGTTGAAATAAGTTGTGATCACTGCACAGACGTATTTCAATATTTTGAAATTTCATATCGCCACAGTGTTACACATTCAGCAGACATGGGGCAACATGAGCATGCATTTGGGGTTTTGTTTGTATCCAACTGATGAGTCCTTAGTCCAGTATTAAGTCTGCTTTTAGCTCCGTTTTGGTTTTCACCAACTCATAAGCGATATATCTGGCTTTTCAGCTGCAAAATTATTCACTATATCATCCGTCATGGCTGTAGCAAAAACCCTGAATGTATTGAATTGAAGAAAGGTGTGCATTGTGTTGCTAATGAGTTAAACTTTTCATTTTTAAGAGTAATCTTGTGTCAATGTTTTCTTTCAAAAGTCACAGACACGCTTTTCGCATCCTATCACAAATAACCGATCACTGAGATGTCATTTTGTTCTTGTTCTTGTTAGGTGTGGAGGTATCGTGGTTCAAAACCCCGGGCCGGACACCTACTGCGTGGTCGCCGGTGTGGAGAACATGCGCGTGAAGAACCTGGTCTCCTCCGACCAGCACGACATGGTGTGGGCCGCCTGGCTGCTGGAGTGCCTTGGTCAGAAGCTAGTGGTCCCGTGGCAACCGCGTCACATGATCCACAAGACCCCCACCACCAGGGAGCACTTCGCCAGGGAGTACGACAGCTACGGCGACAGCTACTTTGTGGACACGGACGAGAAGCAGCTGGAGGAGGTGTTTGGCCGGATCAGCAGTGAAGAGGTGAACGCGGCGGTGAACGTCGGCCAGGTGGAGCAGCGTTACGGCTGGGAGGACCTTCCAACCAGCATGTTCAGACCCTTTGAGGTTTACATGGACCGCTATGCCGAGATAGGAGACCCTAACACGTCCATACCCGCGACCTGCTTGGACATCAGGGCGCTAGAGTTTCGTTACCACGGAGGGAGGGTGGTGGAGGAGTTGGAGGAAGGAGTTTCTCATGTCATTATCGCAGACGAAACAAGACTTCTGAGTTTAAGGACTCTGAGGCGCGACTTTAGGAAGAAGTTCAAGATTGTAAGAGACTCCTGGGTGACTGATTCAATGGAAGCTGGGTACACAATGGATGACACCGAATACTTGGTTTGAGTCTTCTGATGGTTTTTAAATTGACTGGAGAGAAATCTTTTTTAAACTTGGCATGTTAATTATATCCTAAAAAGATTAATATATGAAAATAAACTATTTAATAAATGAGAAATAAAAAATTCCAAAACAGTGAAAATCACCATAAAGGGTGAGATATAAGTAACATTGTATAGCAGAGGGATGTTACTTATCAGGGGTTTAATGCAAACTTCAGTTTTATTTTTTGGTGTTCTGAATGAGTGATAAATACGACTGCTTGTTATTCGTTTTTAATTCATAGGCTGAAAGTCAGAGATGCAAAGATTGTTTTTCTCAATTTTGAAAGTTAGAAATGTATCATGAAGTATTAAAATATTAAAGTTGATTCACATTTTTTCAGCAATAGCCCTTTAACTTTTAACTGAGCATTTATTAACACAATTTATGGAAGGGAGTTTTTTCACTTTTCCAAAATGAAGGGGTTTTCAAAACGATGATGATTATTATTATTGTGCAGAGTTTGTGTCAGTTCAACCTCTTTTTGTGATGTCCTCTCATGTCATACATGACGTCTTATATTTAAAAAAATAACTCTAATAAATATTTTTAATTGGTTGAAAATACGGGAAATTTCTGAAGTGACCCGGGTGAATGATTGTTTTCAAAATTTGCCTGGGCTCTCCAGCTGTGGGGGGGGGGAGAGAGAGAGAGAAAGCGAGAGAGAGTAAATAAATATTCTGAATTGGTTGAAAATACGGGAAAAGACAGTTGTGACCCGGGAGATTCATTTGTTTTCAAAATTGGCCTGGGCTCTCCAGCTGGTACTCAGCTGAGAGAGAGAGACAGACGGACAGACAGACAGAAACCATGGGGGTACGTTAAAACTGGTTCAGCTCAAGGCCTTATAACAAAGATGTCTCCATGTTTTCCTGTCTTCAAAAATGTCACCAATGTGCCTTGGGATTCATTGATATGTTATAACCTTCATTAATATTGGCCTCGAGGGTGCAGGTAGCCACCTGTGGCGTCCTGGGCATTGTGTTGCGTAAATGCCGCATGAATACATTTTGAAAGTAAAAGTGATGAGGTACCTGTTCCTAATCATATACTGTGAATAATCTCTCTAAATGACATGTTGTAGTGTACCCTGTAGACTCTTTTCTTTCTGATGTTCACATCATCGTTAAAAGGTAGAATAAAAAAAAATAATGTATTAAGAAATCCTTGGCAGTCTAGGCATTTGTCCAAAACAACACAAAATCCTAAAATGGATGGGAACAAACTGATCCTCATTACTGGTCAAATAAAAAATAATATTGTACCTCGGTAAGCATTCTGTAACCTGTCGCCCACTCTGCACTATTTCCAGGTGATGCGGCGTGAGTGACAGGCTTTAATTAGTGGCCCCCAGACAACCAGTGGCTGCATGCGCTCAGCTGAAATAAATAAGCTCCTGTAGAGACCAGGCAGAGGCTCGTGACTGCAGGCATCCTCACCCAACTCCAAATGACAGTGTCTAGCACATTTTCCAAAAGCAAAACAATTTTTAACAGTAAGAGAGGTTGCCCTTCCCTAAACTTATTTTTCACCAGAGACAATAGGATCCCACGCTGATAAACAAACTGCACGGGTACAAATGAGATGATACGTGTAAAGATTTAGAGGTGCCTGTTTGACTCAGAGCCTCCTAAATTAACCATCTCTAGCTCTAGATTTATTTAACGTCTAGACGTGAGTGGTTTCAATCCTCTCATATAACTCTTGTCTTTTAAACAAAGCGATACCTCATTACCAGTTTTTGGCAGTTGAACTGAATAAACCAGAAAAGGTTAAATGGTCCAGTAATTTACAAAAAAATATAAAAATGTAAATGAATGTCTTAAAATATATATTTTTTAAATTACACGAAAGTCTTGAAAATATAAATCACTTTTTTTGTGTAAAAATACCGTATGTGTTGTTTGGTTTCAATCCTGTTAAAGATTTATATCGACCCACTGGTTTTTGACCACATTAAAACACATGATTTACTTCTCCTGGAATTGAACAGAAGTCATCGGAATCAGATATTAGAATAAGAAAAGCTACAAATCCGGCTTTGATATGACATTGAGTTGAGAAAAAACTTTTAAATCAAATGACCATAATTGTGTTTTTACATGTTATAACACTCTTCTTCTTTCTTTTTTTAGTCCATTTAAGACCAATCACTTACAATGTACTTTTATTAGTGCACGACACTGAAGTTGGCAGGCGATTCGGCAGTTAAGGAAAAGTTAAGGGATTCTTAAAGGCCTACTTCACCGGTGGAAATATGAAAGTGTATTGAATTCTGAGATCCTATGTAGTATAAATGTGCAAAAAAAATGTAGGGTTAGACAGTGAGATCATAAAATACTTTTTCTGCCTTTTCTCAGGCTAGGATGAACCAATTTATTTATTTTTTTGCACATTTATACTACTTAGGATCTCAGAATTCAATACACCTTCATATTCCCACCGGTGAAGTAGGCCTTTAAGGAGCGGCATGGAACCTCAGCGTTGTGATTAGTGCAGGGAATTTCCACGGGATGCTCTATTGTCTCTGATTTTTCAACTTTATTTTCCCGCTGCCATCAAGCTAGCTGCTGATTGTCAACCCTTTTCTCTGCCGTTTTATAACTCACTTAGCGGAGAGGAGACCTGCTTGAATTTGGCCATCCATCACAGTGAACATTATGTCGGCTTTAATTCTTGTCAAAGCTGTCCCTGAGTGGTGATGAAGATGTCAGCACTCATTGCATTACAGCGCAACAAGGACATAACGTAAAGCAGAATAGAATGCAGGACATACCGTGTCTTGTACTATGATGGATTACCTGTCTTGAGTATGTGAGAGTCCCAAGTAGATGGATTTCCACAATGTTTTACAGAAATAAATGCAAACATGTGGCCATCAGGAGAAAAACATTATGACGTGGCAACTCGCAACAACAGCCTTTGCTTTTGAAAACGGATGGCTTAATTGAGGTGCGCTTGATTTTAAGAACATGCACACACATTTTCATTGTCCAAAGAGAGCACAGGTTCCTCTGATGACAGCATCTTGCCTGAGGATAAAACCAGGTGAGTACCAACCTGTCTGACTGATCCAGTGTCAAGCCAACTACAGTAAAGCCTATAATAAGACTGAAAGTGGGAACATTTTCAAAATAAAAGTGATATGCTCTATATACGCTATATAGTCAGTACATTGTAATCTTTTGTACATCTGCATATTTTCATACAGCTTCTAGTTGTTGTTTCTTTATTTTAATTTTTTTTTACTATTTAAATCCACACGGTGGAGATAGCATTTTTGGGGGAGAGCGACTTTCATTCTGAAGACAAAACTGCAACATTTCTGGTGACATTTTATCTGACTCTGTCCGGCTTCACTCTCCACAGTACTGAGGGATGCGGTACTGCGGTGCGCGCGCATAACGTCAGAGATGGAGATATTTTGTCGAGCTAAAAGGATCAGGTAGCACAATACTGGAGGTTGATCGATTTGATTTTCAAAATAAAATCATACATTTTATGAACTATAATTCAGTTTTGGTTTAAAATACAGTAGTCAATTTATTCCTTCTTTATTTAACCGAACAATGTGCATCTGTAAATGCAACAATATTGCAGAACCTATATACAACCACCTGTCATTTTGGTTTATAAATATTTAGATTAACAATAATTAAACAATCTAAAATGCACTTTAGACAAATGAAGAAGCTAACTCTGGTGTGGCCTTCATCAGTGGTTTCTTACCTGAAGATCAGGAACCCAAAAGGGTCTACAAATTAATCACCAGAGGGTTCTAAGAATGTATTATTATTATTATTATTATTATTATTATTATTATTATTATTATTATTATTATTAATAATAATAATAATAATAATAATAATAATAATAATAATAATAATAATAATAATAATAAAGTTGATTTTCTGTGACTTTCTGAACACAAAGGTTTTTACTTTTGAAATCACTGGGTGGTTTCACCTCCTCTGACCTCTAATAAGCCTTCAACTTTTTAGTCAGAGTAGAAACAAATCAGTAGCCTATTTGTTTAAACTGGTCGTGTGAAACTGGGATACTGGGTCACAAATAAACATGCCTTCATTATGAAGGTGAGGTAAAGGTCGCGGGGAGGAGAAAATACCTTTATAAATCACATACAGATATCTCTGGCACAAAGCAACAACAATCAGTCTTCGGCCTTTATTTTGAATGACACGACCAGAAACGCTGAAGCTTTTTGCTGATGGCTTAACGCAGCTTCCTGCAAACACCGTCTCTTGGCGAACATGGTGGCAACTTGACAACGGCAGCGAGATGAAGACGGTGAGGGCTTGAAAAGGAAAAAAAGAGGTCTGTTACAGGCTGTAGGCCCATCCGCTGATAAAAAAGGCAGACAGCTTCGCCATGTTGGAGGAGGATAGCGCCCTTGTCCCTGCACGACCGAGGCCGGGGAAAACGTAAACGCTTCGGTGAGGGGCTTTCGAAAAAGGGATTGGAGGCTACGCAGAGGAGCGGAGCGGCGCGGCGCGGAGCTCTGGGCGGACGGGAGTACGGCGGCTTCACCGGTCAGCCATGGAGGATGCGGCCCGTGGTCGCCAGCGTCTGATTTGCCATCCGGCCCACGCTCATTTTAATGGGAATTACCGCTGATCGCAAAGGCAAGCCGGGACAACCCACCAGCTGACACGTGAGGGGAGGAAAACGCGAAGCGGACCCCCACGTCAATGACTGTTGCGGCAGAGGAGCCCCCACGGTGGAGTCGGCCGGTTCCCAAAATATGACCAGGGGTGCTGGGACGTGTTGGCAGCAAGAAGATGACGACGGCTTCCAAATCTGGCTAGAGCCTCCCCGCGACAACCAAAAGCCATTCACAGACTCCGAGAGGGCGCAGAGATGGCGACTGTCCTTGGCATCCCTCTTGTTCTTAACCATCCTCCTCTCTGATCACCTGTGGTTCTGCGCCGAGGCCAAACTGTCCCGGACCCGGGTCAAGTTCACCCCCTACTCCCACCTCCTCTCACCCCAGACCCACTCAGCACACAGCAGCCTCAGAGGAAACCCAGATGCTATTTTTATAGGAAACTCTACCAAACATTTGTGGCGGCTTGAAACTTGCCACCAGGATAGTCTATCTCCAAACTGCTTCACTTTCGCAGATGCCGACCATTTGTGCGGGGGCCTTTCCGACCAAGAGGGGACGCGGGCTGTAAATATGAGCAATTTGTACCTCTCCTTTTGTAACTCCTACTCTCTGCTGGATTTGTTCCACGGGTCGACAAGTCCGGACAATTTGAACTGCAGCCTCGACGTGCTTGGCGATAGCGACCCCGCCAGATGCAGCCTTTGCGTGCAGGCGTACCAGCGCTACGACCAGCACGCCCAGGAGAAATACGAGGACTTTGAGCTCCTCACTCAGAAATATGAGCCGGGGGCATATTCAGTGAGGACGTGCATGGAGCAGTGCAAGGTAGGATGCGAGAGGGAAGGAGGCGGGGGAGGGAGGTGGTGGTGTTTGGAGGTGGGGGTGATGTGGTGGCCATCTGTTGATTTGGGCCCGGATAGACGCCAGTTTTGGTCCTCCTCCTCCTGTCGCCATGGAGACGGATGACAGATTAAGGAGACTCCCGTCTCCGGGCCTCATGGTCATTCATCTCCTCATTGTGTTTAGGCCCCATGCTAATGTGCAGATGGAGGTACTGATCGTTTTTTTTACCTACATTCCTACATCTCCCCTTCTTTAACTTCACGATATTGTTCTTTAACATTGCAGACCACTTCGCGCTTATCTGGCTCCAATCGATAACACACATAGGCTCGTTAGAATTGCACCATTGCATGAGCTTTTATAGCAACATTTTAGTGAGCCGCGAGCTGCTGCTGCTGGCATATGCAAACAACTGTGGAAGGCAGCCAGCCCGTGTGTCCTGTGTGTGTTGTCGCAGTCCGCCAGGTGTTCATCATGGCCGCCCACTCCATATCGAGAGCGTTTCATTATAGTCAAGAGGTGGTTTCCCTGCTTAATGTGGCGGAAGGCTCTTTTCGCTCGGACTCCTGTTTGCTCACACCAGGCCGGCACGCAGGCGGCCGCCTCTTGGCTAGGCCTGGGCTCGCTGTTTGATTGCCTGCTACTGTTTGCCAGCTCATAACAGACGGAGGCGGGTCTGAGTGGGGCTGTGATAGGTGTCCCGGAAACCGCTGGCCGCCGCTGTGAGCACACAGAGCCATAAAGAGCTGCTTTCAGCACCGCGGACAGCTCCGTACGGTAGACGGCCGTGCGGAACTCTCCGCGGTGCTGAATGGCGCTCCACGGCTCCATTCACAGAAGCGCTGGCCAATCCCAGATGGCCTCCATTCACCCAACCAGTGGCAAAGACACACGCACAGGCGTCAAGAACGCGAATCTAATGAGGCCATCTGCCCGCTTATACAAACCCAATGCATTTAGATATAACCTCGTGCATATGAGCCGGGTAAAGCTTAAACACACAAAAATACCAAACTTGTGTGTGTGTGTGTGTGTGTGTGTGTGTGTGTGTGTGTGTGTGTGTGTGTGTGTGTTCATCAGACAAGTATTTACTTCCTTTTATATTCTATATATCTTTTGTAGGCATGATCATTCTCAGGCTAATACATTACAGACTCAGACACAGACTGCAGGAGACTGATGCACTTGAATGCATGCAGTGCTCAAACATAAAACCAGGGTTTTACAATAGCTGGCTTAATGGCCTGCTAGACAGTCAGTTTTGAAGGACAGTTGTCGAGTTGTTCAGAGCTTTCTGTGTGTTTGCTCTACTCTTCTGGCTAGAGCTCAGCTGACACATATCATTGATTAAGTTGACATACATGTGTCAGACATACAATAGCCAACTGTTCAATAATCAGTCTAAGTAGTTTTTCAAGCAAAATTTGTAGTACACCTTCTGTGCATTTAGCTGCTATTCACGGTTATATATTGGAAAACTCCATTTCTTCGGAAGACATTTAAAAAGCACCACCTTGGGGCTCTGGTAACCTTCATAGACTTAACGCCTAATTAAGAAAATGATCAGCTGATGAATCGAATATGTTAATGTAAAACATAATCATTTGATGCAGCAGGCCCTAGCTTGGATAATTCTCACAACTCATCATTGCTGGAAGCGTAACTAAATATCCCTTCTCTGCTAACTCCAAATACTCTAGAAACCAAATGTTAAGGAAGAGTAGAATGAGACCAACGCTACTTCAGAGATTCACTTCGAGATTGTCCAGTTTGCTTTACTGTAGCTTTTAGAATACGAAATCATACCACGCAGGGAAAAGAAAAAGACAGGGTAAATGAACGCAACTGAATGCAAGGTTTATTTCTAAAATTGTATAATTGCCATCCAGCATCGTATCAGCCATTGAGGAAAGCTCCCATTGTCAAGTGATTATGCATAGTCTGTACACACTCTACACATTCTCCCCGTTTGCCTGTGCTTAACTGAAGCTCCCACAAACACAAACACACACACACACACACACACACACACACACACACACACACACACACACACACACACACACACACACACACACACACACACTAGAGTCACCTCTTGACGCTCAAAAAAGAATAAAAAGTCATTTAGTCAAGCTGCTAATTTTCCTTTTTACAGTGACCCTTCTCTGACACCTTCCTTGATAATAGGTTTGTTTATCTTCCTTCACACGTGTGTTATGGAAAAGAGCAGCGTGAGACAAGCGCTTATGTCTTGCTTCTTGTGGTGTTAATGGCTACCTGCCTTGCTTTGACATATCAATTTGGTACAGTCGGACTATGTATTCTTGGATTGGTCTTTCATGTTTCAAGCTGTAGTAAGTCCTCTTTACAAATAGATGTTATTTTGTATGAAGGGTTTGCGAAAAAGAAAGTGTTGTATTATGAGAAGTAAAAGCTGTACAGTGGTTCAACCAGACTGACAAGCTAAAACAGAATGAATTAATCAACAGCCGTTGCTAAAATAAAAGCTCAAACATCGAAGCCCACACAGATTTTAACAAATTCCTGTTTCATTGTCAAGGGCAGAATAAAGTCTCTAGCGAGCTGGAAATATCAGGCATGTTGTTTCAGCATAGCTACTGGTAAAACTGGTCTGATAAATCACAGTTTAAATCTTTTCCATATAGAAAGTAGAGGGCAGAGAAGCTAGGTTCCCAACATATTTAAGAGAGACCAATTTCACTGTTGTGGTTCAATAATCTAGGGTCACTTACTTAAGCTTTTTATGGACTGGAAAAAGCATTCATAATCAAAGTGTATTTGGGAGAACAATTTGGACATGCAACACTGTGGGGAACACTGACTAAAATTGAAGTTTTAATGATGTTATTATTATCATTTTGTGGTTGGAGCGGAAAAACGACATGGGGTTATATAATAGACAAAGCTCTCTCAAAGCACCAAGGAGCATGCAGGAGGAGGGGCTCCTGCCTACGCTCTGCCTGTTCCCGCCTGCCAGATACTTTTTTCCGGACACTTTTACCTGGCACACTCGGCTGGAGAACCAAGCTGACAACTGTGCATTCTTAGCTCTTTTATCTTCACACATCGAGTTAGGTGTCAAGAGTTATTAGAGGATGATATCGGTAAATAAGGCCTGTTAAATACTGGCTCTTCCCCATACACACCTCCGGATAACCCCCGCTCGGCTTTAGCATGCAGCTTGTGAACAGGCATGACCGGGAATGACAGGTAGCCTATGTGCTTAAGGCAAACATTGACATGTCACTAGTAGCCATGTTATCAGTCAAGTGTGTTCAATGTTCGCTACGTCACAACTTCTTTGAAGAAATGTGTTTCCATCTCCCTTTTTGCGCATTATCTCTTGGTCGCATTATGAAAAACCTTCTCAAGCGTAAAAACATTGTTTTGAGAATTTGAGGATTTTTTATCTAATTTTGGGCATTTCCATCACCGTCTACTGTTTCTATATTTCAAATTTCGCATAAAAGCGGGGATGGAAGAAAACGCAGTTAGGGTATGGAGAAAAGGAAGCCAATAGATCCCTCTTCCTCGCCATCTCATCTCAGCCTTCCAGATGATTGTAGTGAGTGCTTGGTTACCCATGGCCCCAGGGATGAGCTCTGACATGTGCCAGTGAGGATATTTGACATGGAGAGTATAGCGTTTGTTGTGCAGGTGTGTGTGTGTGTGTGTGTGTAGGGGCTCCTGGGGTCCGCAGGTGGTGCTTTGATTCCTCCAGCCTGAGGGGAGACAACACACTGTGGACATCGGCCGGTGTGCTGTTTCCCTCTAACAATGGGATTCTCCATCATCTAACTCTGTTTAAAGTGTAAACCCCTACCCACCATTCATCTTGACAGCAGGGCCGGGCTACCAACATTTAAACCTGGGCTGATGCACTAATGCTGACTTGAAAGCTGTGGGGTTTTTTTTTAACCAAAATGTCACACACGCTAAGTAGTTTCACTGGACACAAAAAGCTATAACAAACTAGGCCTCTCATGAAAGCATGTCTGCGCTAGTACAACAACTGTCAGCCAACAAAGGCCTGGGTGTCTCGCCACACAGTAATATTCACATTATTTAACACAGGGTTGCCTTCCCGGTATGCCAAAAGGCTGCAGCCATAACTATTTAATGCAGACTCTACAGTCATTATTTCAATTATTAGGTTGGCTGACATGGTAGTCATATGCTGCTCAGTGCTGTCACATTCATAGTAGTTATGAACTGTTAAATTGACTTCTTCCCACTTTAGACTGCTCAAGTCGCTGAAGGGGGAACTAAGTAGACATATGTCTCGCTGCCTCAGGTCAACAATAACCAAAATATACTCATTCACAAATATTTACATTTAAAAAAGGACCGGAAATCATTTGTGTCTCAATTCGAGAAGGTGTGGGTGGGGCTAAGGTGATGTCAATCACTTCCATGCACCAATCAGGATTTAGCATTGTTTGAATCAAAATCTGGTGGGTTGGTTGGTCACTGTCAATCAAATCGGAGCAGAACACATCCACCCAATCCGGATGAAGCACACTAACCAGATGTATTGAGTGCCATACTTTTTATCTAACAATACAAAGATCTTTGTTGCCACTTTAGTCATGGCTATGTAACATAGAGACAAACTTGAAGTCATGTTTCTGGGGATTAAGAAACTTGACCCAGTGAATGTAACGTTTATTGCATATTGATTTAATGCTTATCATATGTTTCAGGATGCTGCAGAATCGCCTTAGAACAAACTAATTAAGAATGACTCAGTAAACATATATAGGGATGACTATGAGAGACTAGGGAGAAAGACTCTCATAGTAAGCTCTTCATTTTGGATATTTCCGTGCAGAAAACAGCCCAATTCCCACCTGACAAGATCCCAGCACCAGACAAAAATGTGTTCATAAAAAAGATATCTCAGTTTCACAAGAAGAAACTGCAAATGGTTTGTACATGGGTGTCTGCACCCCTGTTCTTGGCTGGCTAATACTTCTATTATTACCTCTACCTCTTTGACTCTTTATGACCTCCACTCACAGCCCTACTACGTGTAATCCTGCCACTTCTTACCCCGCTTCTTTTTTATACATATATATACACCAGCACCGCAATGATGTGTGAATTTGTTTAGCAAAAAACACAATCACGGACAAGTCTGTGCAACAAATCTCCCGTCTCCCCCCTCTGGGTGCAATTGTATGTCTAATCTTAGCTGGTGTTGTGTGTGTGAGTGGAAAGGAGGACAGTGTCCACACAGCGTGCTCCCAGCCTAAGATCCTTGTCAACCGCACACATCTGCATTGATCCAAGCTCTTTTTTTTGCCAGAGGGACGGGTGGCAGTAATACCAAGAGGTTGATCCCTATTGATTTGCATCAAGCCACCCGCCATCACTCGTCCTTCACTTGATAGTGGGGGCCGCTGCTCCCAACCGATGTAGAGGCAAACGCCTGAGCCCAGTCAAGGTGTCATGTCGCTGTCTAAACCTGTTTGATTGTGCCGTAAGACCTGGGAGAGAGAGTGTGTGTGTGTGTATTTGTGTGCGTGTGTGTTTGTGTTTGTGTTGTGATACAGTTTAGGTAGGTTGTGCGCTTTTATCCAAAGCGTCTTACAACTGGAGCACACATTCATACACAGATAGTAGCAGCTACCACACAGGGTGCTGGCTAACTATCAGGAGACATTATATGGTTCAGTGTCTTGCTCAGGGACACTTGGACATGTGGCAGGGAGACTGGGGATCGAACCACCGACCCTATAGTTGTGGGTCCACCACCCTATCCACTTTGCCACAACCCCCGAGCTCAAATCGCTCTCTGTTCATCTGTTATCTCCCCACCTACAATACAGACAGGCATGTAATTCAGCAGTAAATGATGCGACACAACAAGGACATCAGTTCTTAGATGAGGCGGGCGCTGATTCTAAGTCTGAACACAGATGGAGCCATGTGAGGTGATGCATCTTCCTATTAGGGTCTATGAAAAGGCTTGTGAGCAAATCTGTCCCTTCAGCAAAAAAACTCACAAATGTTCTTCACACGTAGCTGTGAGCTCGTTTACATGCCGACATTAGCATAATAGCATGTAGCTCAAGAACAGCCTCAGAGAGCCGCAGGACTGGCACCATTGACCGATAGTTTAGTTCAATCTGGGGTTGGTTGATATGACAGCAAACATGCAGCAGTAGACTGTGATAAATTTGGCCAAACTGTAACACACTAAAAGCCGCAATATCTTTATATCTTTCAGATCAATGTTTTATTTTTTTGCTCGCAACTTTTTACTGTGAGGGTTCACTCAAGGTGAGGTACTGTTAAAAAAAATTATTGAAAATAACCTACCCATCCATCACTCAAATGCAACAAGGAAAAAGACAGCTACTTGCTGGTGAGCATAGTGGAGCAGCTAAAAAAAACAGCTCTTTCCCACAAGGGTTGCTGAAGACAAAAACCAAGCGAAAGAATAGTCAATATTGGTCCAGAAATGAAAATAACACCTTTTATAAATAAAATAGAGAAAATCATTAAGCCATGGACAATTGTGGAAAACCTGATGATCGGTATGTCTTAATACAATCAAATGATATAAATTCAACATGTCTATCCTATGCAAGGAAAAGAGTCCACACCAAAACAGCAGGCTCATATATGGGTACCACTGTAGCTTTGATTTGCTCCCTCGCACATCCCACAGTCCCTCCTACTTGACAACAAGATATACACACCCGCAAATCTATCAGTTATCTGTCAGTCTGAATGTGGGCTATCTCATCTACATGAATATCCTGTGATCATCCATGCTCTCTTATATAGTTGCCTTTGTTGGCCCTTTTTTCCATTATGCACATCAGACCACAGTGTGCACTCACGTGGGATTTCCATTTGTGAATATTGTATTGTGGATACAGACCTTGGAGAGTTTATTTTTTATTTTTTTGCGTCCCTTCAAGATGCCTGACCCACTCCACGACGCAGTTTGCTTATGAGGCAGGAAGGAGAGAGGGGAGGAGGGTGGCTGCTTCCATATTGTCTCATAACTGTGAACTGCTACACTGAGAGCAGATCGGATCACATGAGATAACAGCGGGGAGTGGAACCGCACCGGGCCAAAATGCCTGTTATAGTGGGTTACCCTGTTAATAGGCCCTCATTTAACCTGGCATTTCCATTATGGTTGACATGTGAAGTAATGTCTTTGGCAAACAATGTTGTCAATCAAGGGTGACGTTGCATTTGCAGCTACGTTGTCTGTATAAGATAGGGTATGAGCAAACATTAGCATTCTGCATATTAGCATAGTAACAGAGAATGTTAGCATGTTGATGTTAATTAAGCTCAAAGCGCTGCTGAACCTAAGTGCAGCCTTGTACATCTGCTGGCATGACTGTAGACTCTGGCTGTGTTCCAAATCTCGTACTTGTTATTTTTTCTATTCTACATAATACATTTGACCATAAAAAATGATCTAGTTAGCGTGCAGTAGGCATACAATTGGGATGTACTTTTACTTATTTATTTCATCATAACATTGTGCCTTGATCTGCTTTTATATCCATCGCATCCCCAGTTGTTTTCATACAGAGGCTCCGTCGATGTGACATCACTTCCGGTGCGCAATGGATTGTGGGTCACAATCCCCTAAATAGCATGCTGATTTCAACGCTAAAAATCTCGCACAGATGTAGTGGTATTTTTAAGCATACTAAACCTGACCACAAGAATTGGGACATTCAAAATATTTTTTTCTACCATACTAAATAGCAGAAAGTATGGGTATTGGAACGCAGGGTTAGTCTTGCTATGACAAAATAAACAAGTTTACCAATATTTTTATTTCATGATCTTTTCTTGAAAACAAGATGCATATTTACTTTTATAGATAGAGAGCACAACAGCCAAGTGGGGTAAACATATCTTACTGCAGTGTCTAAATTACTTGTGAATTTACTGCCAACAATAGACGAGTAAATTATTTGTCATTGTAGGGCAGGCTACAACCACTAACAATGTAAAGGAATTCATACAACTTAAGACACAAGTCGAGAGAGACTACGCATGCATGAAATTATTGCTCAAAGGTGAAGGTCAAATTTCATGTCCGTCAAAAGCGGGTGAATTCCGTTTATGTCTTCTTTTGAGCAAAGATCGCTTTCAACATGTCAAATGTTTATGGCATTGCAACTCCGTACATATGGGATACTCAACAGACCATATTAGATTGTGCAGCAGAGGACAAACCTACATTTCCCGCAGTGCAACATGTGGACTTATTAGCCCTTTCATGCATGAATTTTTTTTTCTCAAGTGATTTTATACTTCTTTAGGCATGAAAATATAACTTCATTTTTTTAAACACACATTTTTCAGAGAGTTTTACACATGTCCACTCAGGTGGACTCCATGCGTTTTGAGTTCTCAACTTTGCACTTATTTATTTTACAAAACAGTGAAAAATTGATATATTCTGTTCACATATATTAACATATTCCAATACTTCAATCTAATGCAAAAGCGTGGAATAATTTTTTCAATCAAAATGTTCTATGAAAATAACAGACAACTTTTTCCTTGATTCTCCAGTTTCTCTTTTTCAGGTGTAATTCAGTAGTACAGTACATCACTTCATCAAAGCAATTTTAATATGAAAATTGGCATCATAGTGACACCAACTGTTTTACACATAATGGAATAATCTAGAAAAAATG
Organism: Hyperoplus lanceolatus; assembly: GCA_026929865.2. Taxonomy (NCBI): domain Eukaryota; kingdom Metazoa; phylum Chordata; class Actinopteri; order Uranoscopiformes; family Ammodytidae; genus Hyperoplus; species Hyperoplus lanceolatus. The sequence goes on along the minus strand of CM049418.1, from coordinate 9,212,170 downwards.
TTTTTTTTTACACAAATACTTCAAGTTGCATTCTAATAACATAAATCTATTGATTTTTAAACCAAAAAGTTACAGCAAAGTAAGCTTTATCAAGCACAACACATCTGCAGTCATAGTATTTATTGAAGTTGGTGATGCATGATGTCCAATTTAGTGGACAGGTGATTAAACATAATTTCCTCCCAATGTAAAATCAATAATTGGAACTTTTAACAACTATATGACTCCTAAGATGTTACTTGATGTTGCCATATTTTTTTACCTGACAGGCTCTCCTATTTTAGAAGTATTTACAGGATATTCCTGAGCTACATAACTTTTCTGCTCCCTGTCGGCCATCTTGGTTTTGACTAATTGTGGCTGCTCTTACAATGGTTGGCCACTGGTTGGCAATGCATTGGATGACACACAAGAGTCCACTGTAGTGGCTGATATGCAACTAGGCGATCTACACCCATGCATATTCAAGAAAACAGCATTTGAATAGCTGTCCACTGTAGTGACCACTATGCGTGAAAGGGTTAGATTTCTCAAACCACATGGGAAACAGTCACATCTTTCGAACCAACCTTAGGCTTTCTGTTATAAATAGACTCAGAGTCAGGGCCAATGGAGATACAGTTACTCTGATGACATCATCATCAGGGTTTATCTCCACTTTGACTTGATGGTGACATTGGTGTTACATTGGTGTTATCTATAATTGGGCTTGAGATTTACAACAACATGACAAGTAATCCCATCTTCATCAAAATTACCAAAGCGCATATGGTCCCAAAGCGCACACACACACACACACACACACACACACACACACACACACACACACACACACACACACACACACACACACACACACACACACACACACACACACACACACACACACGCACACACACACACACACACACACAATATATATATATTTTTTCTTCTTTTTTTAAATCTTCCCTGGAGATGAATAGCATTTAGTTACTGAGCTGTTTTGTTTATGCAACAATGGAGCAACCAGAATGTAATTATGGCAAAAAAATCCATTACTTTGGCTTCATAATTAATAAAGATAAATATGTTACAAACAGGATGTTTTTTGAAACACCTAAGGGTCGGACTAATACCTCCGTTCAGTTATGGGCATGGCATCAATTAGTCTAACGGACCTATAGTCTACTCTGCATAGGTATTTGAATGGATTATTTCAATTATAATTTTTTCTAAAGGGATAGATATAAGCCTGAATGCATGTCCCAGTGTGTGCATTGAATGTTAGCATTAAACCCAAGCAGAACATGTGCAAGCAAGGTTGGAGCAGGGTTTGTGCTCTTGAACTCCGTATTTAAAAAATACATATATTTAAAAAACTGCTGACAGGGCAACTCCTAGTCATATAAGATCCTGCTGCCTTGAGATGATCACATCTAAATTCCCCACCCCTTGGCACTAATGGGTTTATCTGACTTGCCCTTATTACCTACAGTAAGGTATCTCTCTCTCTCTCTCTCTCTCTCTCTCTTCATGTGCCCTTTTGCAAAGATGATTTTTTTTGGTTGTAAAACTCAATCTGCATGTATACAGTGGACTGGGTAAAAGGTTACGTTTGGATCTCTGTTAAGCTCTGTGTGGCCCATTAGGATGATTGAGGGGATGATGTTTGTCCCGGTAAATGAATTGTCTGTCACTGGACGTGGATGGGGAGTTTTTGCGACTGGGTATGCCAAAACAACATTGTCTGCACAACACCTACAGTTCTTTCCATTAAAATGCTTAGCGTGTGATTTACACTGCTGTTTTATGCAATGAGTTGATTTACAGTGTGGCATACTGCAACCCTGAGATTTATACCATTGTATAAGGTTTTTAGTGTATTAAAGTGCAACACCCGGGGATACTGTATTAACGGCGTGTGTCTGCTGTCTACTATCGGCCGCAACAACACAACAAAACAGATATGTACGAGCGCTTTATAATGTAGGCCTATTTTATAAGTATGCTATTTATTTTTTGCTATAGTCAATAATATACTGCCATCTTTAGACCTAACAGGAAAGTATAGATCTAAGAGTTTTAGTAAAACCAACCCAAGTAGCCTACTTTGGGAATTGTATAGCCTACATCCAGACAGAAAGCTAAGTTTTGAAAGGATTTAATTATAGATGTCAGTGAAAATGTAAGCTACTCTGAGTAGGCTAAGCACTGTCTGCATCACAATAATTGACAAGAAAACAGTCTAAACTCTGACAATTTGACTAAAATAACAGAGGAACTTCTATTACAGTCAGCACAATTGAACATTTGTCTTTGAGAAAAGAAGCTAGTAGAGCTATGGACACCACGGCGCGTGAAACGAGCATCACGAGGCCTGGCTAGGCAACAGAACTTTACAAAAATAGGCTACTTTAAAAGCAGCATAAAGTTGGGCAACCAACATGGGGATGAACAACAGAAACTCCACGGAGATTGCAGCAAAGTACACAAGCAAAAAAGCACAGAGTCACAGTTGGTGGGTCTGTGTTGAGGCCTATTTTTAACCAAATAGTAGCCTATTTCTGTGTGTGAGATTGGGTGTGTCTCCCTTTTCTAACCTCTCCCTGTCACCTTACCCTAACCACCGAGCTGTGATGCCTGAACATAATCGCCAATTTCAGGAAAACATAGGGCCGAGGTGGGACCAACAGGCTGTGGGAACATATTGCTGACCCCGACCAACACCGACAACCGTGTCACGGTGACGGGGCGGGGTTGAGGCGTAATGCCGAGAGCCGGAAGTTGTGAAACAGCGGCGTTCTGGATGAAGTTTGGCCGACCAAGAGTCACTGTTAAGGCCAGGACACACCGATCCGACTACCTGAAAATGGAGTCTGCCGTTTCTCCTCTGTGAGAAATGGTGTGACAATTCTGGTTTGATAGTGTATAAATAAACGTGATTTGATAGTTTTTTTTCATTACTCTGACACAAATCAGGTTACATTCCTGGCTGATTGCTTGTGCCAAAAAGTCATGTCTAAGTAGAGCTTCTGGATGGGTTTTTAAAACATGCTGAACCTAATGATTCAGAATTTGAATATTTCGGTTTTGAATGTCTTTGCTGCTCAGGATAGGTCTAGGCCTAATTGATAATTGTTTTGTATTATATGTTTTACTTTGAGGTTTGAAAATATGTAAATCTTTAAGAGCCTCTGTTCTTGTATGAATGTAGGCTTTTTTCTGCTGCGGATAAATCCACGCACACGCTACTGTAAGCCTTTATCAGGTTTTGGATACAAACAATGGGGCCAAGGCTTATCTTGTTATTTAGGGTATTTGTTTAAAAAATAGTATAAAATCATCTAGGAAGGAAGCTTTCAGGCTCTTCAACTGCATTGTTAGAGGAGACGTGACGTTAAAAGAAAACAGCAGTTAACATGTCATTTCTAACAAACGAGGAACTCTTTGGACAATCAGCGATTAATGTCACACGCTAGTCAATTTTTTGGAGAGTGTCAATACACAGCAGCGAGCTGTTGAACCTAGATCTCAGACATTGCCAGGGATTGAGGGTGAGGTTTTCCTTCATGTTGTTCCGTTCCTGTTAACAATATAGCTTTTAACTGAGGGTGAGGCTGCGTAAACATAGAAAAGACTGAAGATAAAAAGGAGCAGATGTTGAGACTGCAGGGTAAGCAGGCTACATCATGTACATGGTGTTACAATAGGCTACTTACAAGTAAATATGTTGTAGCCTATGAGTGAATATACTCTCACTGTTTCGACCTTGTATATTAATCCTACACTGCCCATACTATTTATTCAACCTTGTTCTTGTTTCCTGAGTTATGGTTTGACGCCTCCATCACTCCATCTTCGTCACCGGCCAAGTCGAATGTTCACGCCGACCCTGTTACATAAGAATTGCAGTCTTGACCACAGTTATCTGCCCTCCATCACTCACACAGTGACCCTTTCACACACACACACACACACACTCCCTCCCTTTCACGCCAATAAATCTATATGGTGATTGCTCCGCCCCCCGCCCCCCTCTGGCCCCTTGATTACTGCCAACACTCTGCTGGCGATGATGGTCACCGACAGTGTTTACCTTTTAAAAACCCTAACCCTCTCACCTTATTTTCTATTGACGGCACACGGTGAATGATAAAAACAAATGAAATTCATTATTTTCATTGTGTCATCCTTGACAAACAGATTAGATTCGCTTAAAGGTGCAGTGTGTAGTTGAGGTGTATTTTGCCGTCATCTATCGGTGAAGAATCCAGATTGCAATGTTCCATGGACATATAAAGAAATGGACACCGGATTGAAACACGGCACCCATTCATTCCTATGAAAGCTGCTCAATGGCGCAGAGAAGCAACAAGGAAGCATAATCCGGAAATTCCATGCGGCCCGGAAGCATGACGTAGCATAGATGTAGCTGCATTATGGACCTATCAAGAAAGAGGGCGGCAAGCGTAGCGGACTGGAGGCGGGTGTAGAATCATTCTTGTTCTGTAGCATCTAGCCTGGCGAAAACAAACTGAAAGCCGTTGGGCTAATAAAACGCTTGAGGTGGCCTTTTGAAATGAGAAAACTTCCATTTTAATAGTATATGGTCTAAAGATAAGTATGAGCCTATGATTGATATCCAGAATTTTTTTGCAGAGACACAATCTTGTTCGTCTCTTGTACTGTGTGGGCAGGGAAATCGAGAGGCACCTATTTGCAGACCCATGGGGAAAGTGGAGCTCCACCGGAAGCCACGCCCCAAACTCATTTCATTGGTCAGAATTGTAACCTACTCTGAATTTGTTGTCTTCTTTTTGTTTTACTGCCGGAGTTCACCTGGCGGTGAATAATAATACAGTTTCCACCGGTTATATGGTGCTAGTAAACAGTAAAATACGTCAGTTTGTTAAGGGTCCCACGTGGCCAGGACAGTGGTAAAAAGTAGATGTTGAGGTAGAAGATGATTGAAGCAACGAAGCTTTGGGTACATCTTCCGAAATCCGTCTCTTTAATTCACAATTATCACAAGTAGATCACTCACATACAAATATCAACTCTTATAAATGAAACACAAAAAGTTGAACTTTTATCTTAGAAGTCCTTGAAACAAATGCTTGTCTTTTCCTCTTAAACGAAGCTGTAAATAGCCTTTACGTAGTGTCAGTTGGAGCCTTGTTGCAGCAGTGCAGGCTAATGCTAACTGTGTTCGGATTAATAAACCTATTGTATTGTAGCCTATCTCATTCTGCGGCTGCACGCGATCGTTACTGTTCACTTGCGTGATCACAAAGTCACAGACGAGCCTCGTTAAATAGCCTAATATGAACATAGGCTATTTATGTCTGGTTGAAATGTAATTCTGCGGCTGCACACGATTGTTACGTTCATTTGCGTGATCACAAAGTCACAGACGAGCATTGATCGTGCAATAGCCTAATATGAATATAGAAATGATATAATAATTAAAACTGTGATCACTAGAGGACAAGGGATCTGGTAATAAATCAATCAGGATCTAGAATGAAAACTGTCACCTTATGTGTCAGACGTTAATGCCTTTCACCCCGCTTTTTAAAATGAGCTGTTTATTTTAATGTGGTGGCACTTTTTGTGTTTTATTTATAGGAGTTTATATTTGTATGTGATTGACCTAGTGTGATAATTGTGAATTAAAGAGACAGATTTTGGAAGATGTACCCAAAGCTTCGTTGCTTCATTCATCTTCTACCTTAACATTTTACCACCGTCCTGGCCACGTGGGACCCTTAACAAACTGACGTATTTTACTGTGTACTAGCACCATAACCGGTGGAAACTGTGTATTATTATTCACCGCTAGGTGAACTCCGGCAGTAAAACAAAAAGAAGACAACAAATTCAGAGTAGGTTACAATTCTGACCAATGAAATGAGTTCGGGGCGTGGCTTCCGGTGGAGCTCCACTTTCCCCATGGGTCTGCAAATAGGTACTCTTGGGGAAATCTGCCACAGGGCCGCATGAAAATAAGCTCCTCCCCTAGCCATGCAGTACCAATGGCTTGGCCACATGTCCATGCTGGCTGCTCGGAGAAGGCACAGTCCTGGGGGCCTGCAATGTTCAGTCTCTCTACCCTTTCCTGTTGGGAGAATTTACAGAAGCTACGGTGGACTTTCGAGGACAATAAGCTAGTTACTAAAGATGGCATCATCCAATATCAAGTGATGAGGTTAAGATGTATTAAGTTATTCATTCTTACAGTACTTTGTCTTCCAACATATTTGGTGACAAACTCAAACAAGTCATTTATGGGGAAGAACGGGAGCTGCTTACATTGCTGACTGTGTGAAAAATGTGTACCTTGGAAAAAACTACAGCTCCACTCAGCATTTATCCGGGGCTGTGTGCAGCGGTGGGTGGGTGGGTGTAGGAGGGTTCAGTCAATATGGCTTAGGTCGGTCCCTCGGGTAGTGCAGCAGGCCAATGCATCAATACAGCAAAAGAACAGCCACCCTGACCCCTTCAGCAGCCTCCCACAGCTGTGGTCTAACTGTAAAACCAATTCTTTAAACCTTTTAGAGGAGAGAGAGCTGCAGCAGACCACCAACTCAACCAAGAAAAAAATCTCTCTCCAACCACAGCAGATGTGGGGGGAGCCAATTAATTCTACGAGATCTTACTTACTTACTCCTCTTCGTCCCCTATGGGACATAAGGCTTCAATGAGCACTCTCCATTGCATTCGGTCCCTGGCAGCATGTTGGGCCTCTCCCCATGACAGGTTCATCTGTTGCAGCTATTGTGTCACAGTTCTGCGCCAGGTGGTTTTTGGCCTCCCTGGTTTTCTTTTGCCTGGTGGTGTCCATCTTAAGGCGACTTTTGTGATGCGGTCCTGCTCCATCCTCAACACATGTCCTAGCCATGTCAGGCATCTGTGCGTGATGCTCCGGTTTCCCGTTTTTTTGTGAAGGTCATTGTTGGAGATCTTATTAGGCCAAAAGATCTGGCATATTCGTCGGAGGCATCCATTATGGAACACTTCCATTCTCCTCATTTCTACGAAATATACCTGTTTTCTAATCAAATGGATTTGTGCTCATCCAGGCTGAAAACTAATCCTGCCATATACATTCATGGCCATGTTTTTCTCCGAACTGATCAACAAAACATGGAAAACGCGGGCGCCATCTCTGGCCTTTCGCGTTCCCTTAGGAGGTTCCCGGTTGGTCAAGTCGGACCTCACGCCCACGACGTATACCGACAATGCTGTGCGCTCTACAGGGGCAATTCCAGTAAAAATAAAAAGTTATTTCTGGAAGCCTGACAATCCTATTGATGGACCATTAAAGGCCTACTTCACCGGTTGGAATATGAAGGTGTATTGAACTCGGAGATCCTATTTAGTATAAATGTTCAAAAAGAATTGAAATCGGATCATCTTAGCCTGAGAAAAGGCAGAAAGAGTGTTTTATGGTCCCACTGTCTAACCCTACAGTTTCCTTCTTGTGACATCACAGTAAGGGTTAGGATTAACAGGACAGCTGGGCCAAGGGAAGAAAAACCTCATTCATTATATTATGATAGTTATTTTATAATGATAGAACGCTGGTTCCGTATGGGTGAAGTATTCCTTTAAGCAACGTCTCGAGATGACAGTGTGGCTCTTCATGCTGTGCGTAGATCAACTTTGATTTTCAGGATTGTAATGACAGACTCTAAGCTTTAAGACCATCTTATTTATCTTCGCCGCTAACAGTGCAAATATAACAGGAGCAGCTGTGGGGAAGAATGATGTGAAATATTCCCAGTTCATATATATATATATACATATATATATATATATATATATATATATATATATATATATATATATATATATATATATATATATATATATATATATATATATATATATATATATATATATATATATATATATATATATATATATATATATATATATATATATATATATACATATATATATATATATATACATATATATATACATACATATATATATACACATAAATATATATATACATATATATATACATACTATATATATACACATAAATATATATATACATATATATATATATATATATATATATATACATATATATATATATATATATATATATATACATATATATATATACATATATATATATACATATATATACATATATATATATATACATACATACATACATACATACATATATATATATATATATAACATATTTAGGCCTATTTTGTCTTCAGTTTGGGCTTCTCCTGTGTGTCCATACTTGGTGTGGCCGCGAGCGGCAATAAAAAAAAAAGGGCTAAAAAACATAATGTAACAGCAGGGCGAACTCTGGACGCCCGTCAATACCATTGATGGATCACTAATCGAGACAACTGTTCTCACCTTTTAAAACATCAGATCCTTCAGGCTTGTTTGCTTCTGAGAAAAAGTTTCTTATCTTTGTTTTTGTGTTTTTTCTGTCTGCTTGTTTATAGCAATCTGCACGATAAAGGAGTTCTGATTAGTGTTGTATAGCGGGCACCTGAAAACATTTTAGGGTTATACAGACGCTAAGCTTGACGATGTCATACAATTAAGTTTGTATGGTTTGTTGTTTGGTGTTGTTTGACAGTCATGTTTAAGACGTTACATGCACGGTTGGGACACTGTTATTTTTTTTATTATCGGTTTTTTTACATATTGCACTGTGATGACTGGGGTGGGCTGGGACACAGGTGGGGACCCAGGGGTGTCTGAAAGTTATCCCCGGAGGGATAACCACTAAATCACAAAAGCAACTACAGGGAAGGGGAGAAAACAAAAATGCACCGAGCTGTAAAGGGCCACACAGGCTACCTTTTTATATAACAAACTAAAGGGCTGAAATCTTCCGTGTCCTCACATTGCACATTCTGTAACAAGCAGCTTCTCTTTCTAGTTTGTGATTACTACAAGAAGCAGTAATGCTTCTAGTCAATGCAAACTAAACTAAAAGAACCACTGCAGACCCACTTGAATATGTCAAAGGAATCATTCGATAATTTAAAGCAAAACTAAAATGGTCCTTATCACCAAGAATTAGAAGATTACTACCACTCGTATGTCTGTGCCTTCAATTTAAAGTTAAAACTAGCAACAACTAAGTCTTAGCTTAGGATAAGCTTGCTTTTTATTTATTTATTAGAAAAATACATTTTCTAAACCATGGGAGACCAAGCTAGTCTTGTGTTAAGCTAAGCTAACCACCTCCTGCAGCTTCATATAAAGGTATATTGGTACAAATATGAGAGCGAAATGTATCGTAGTAAATTTCCTCAAATGTCCAACAGTATGGGGGGCGCCTTTAGCTCAGTTGGTAGGGCGTCCCCCTCCCGGGCCGGGCCCAGCAGCAGACCCGGGTTCGATTCCCACCCGCGGTCGTTCTCAGCATGTCACTCCCCTCTCTGCCCCATTTCACCTCTGTCTATCTGCACTATCCTCTGTCTCTCTGCACTATCAATAAAGCATAAAAATGCCCAAAAAATATCTTTAAAAAAAAAATGTCCAACAGTATTTGTAAATTATTTACTCCATACATACATTTAGTCCTATGTGTCGACAATTTAGACCTTTTCCTCCACACATTTGACATTATATCCAATTATTTCTTATCCTTAAAATAAAAATGTAAAGGTTGCATGAGCTGCTTCGGATGCATGAGCTCTAAGGGATTTCTAAGTAAACACACATGTTCACTTGCATAGGCTAAGTGAGTTAACTCAGGTTTGTTTGTATAGCATTAACTCATACGTCCCAAAGGAAATTACGCTGGATTTCGAGCTACATAGTTTCCTCTGAATCTGTTGTGCGTGTTGTAGTGAGAAAATGAGATCATAAGGCTGTAATAATCAAGCAAAGAGTATTTAATCAAACAACAGAGGCTTCATGTACTTGGCTCCTAAGAACATGGAGGTCTATCCGATTCAGGAATCCCGGCGGTGGCTTTCTGAGAAGAATGGCAAGGAACAGTACAGGGCTCAGGTGTCTTATCCTGGCAACAACAATGGCTTCAGTTCACCATAACAACAATGCAATGCTTTCAATTGGTCAGTCAGGTGAGGGGAGGCAGTGGGCGGGACAGTTTGAAGATACAGCAGGGGGAGTTGAGCATAAGACGATAGAAGAGGTGTGACAAGTCTGAGTGGTTTGTTGGATACGCATTTGAGGAATCTACATTTCAGTTTAGAATTAAACAACATGCAATATATCTCATTACACCTTATAAGTCTATGCAAGATAAATACAATGTTTCTAATTGCAGATATAAGCATTCTAACATTTGAGTCCGGATATACAATATCATATGCAATATTTGCCATTACATTGTGAAGGCATAAGTGCAAGTGGTGGACTCTGCCACTAAACAAAGAATGATTCAAAAATTAAACCTTGTGGAAAGCCTTCCCAGAAGAGTTGAGAGCTGTTATAGCTCCAAAGGGTGGACCGACGTCATATTAAACCCTATGGATTAAGAATGGGATGTCACTTAAGTTCATATGCGAGTCAAGGCAGGTGAGACAATACTTTTGGCAATATAGTGTTGTATATGTGAATGCTTTTCAGACTGGTATTGTGCCTCTATGTTGCTATAATAAATCCTCAAATGCCTTTTCAAGTATAGGTCTGTTGGGGGTCCGTCAGCCTGCCTGTGTGTGTGTCCTAGGTGTCATTCATCTCTGTAGGGAGTGAAGCTTGTACTGAGTTCCCCCCCTTTTCCAGATTTGAACCCTAAGGCCTTTTGCTTGCCAGGATGTTGATGTTCATAAAAAAAATATCACTAGAAACCATTTTGAAGCTCGGTTAGATTTGTAGCCCTCCACCACAGCCTTTCTTTGACCCTGTTTTTTTGTTTGACACTGATATTGCAAACATCATTTCAGAAGCACACACACACACGCACACACACAGCGCCTGGATATGTTACATCACAGGGGGATGGGATGTAATAAACCCGGACATCAATGGAGCAAGACAGACACCAGCATGCATCCCAGTCCTGCTGGATTATCCCAGGGTTGCGTCAGTGACCCTCAGGCTGCCGCTGAGATTTGTTGTGTCAGTGCATCAAAGTCGTGTCAATAATTTTTTCCCTGGATTGACAGTGTTTCTTTGATGTGCACTGTAATTAGTTTATAAAAATACCAATTTTATTTTATTTCTTTTGTTTGATATTTATTTCCGCGCAGTAAAAAATTTCCAAAATCCAATGTTTCCGGAATCCATTTTTCAATATTTTGCACACTCATCATTATATTATAAAAAAAAATTCATCAAACCAAGAAAAAGTGTCTGAAAATAGCCCAGGTAGAGTGAGAGTTACTTCCCTGCCCTACGCTCGGGCCTTGATTTGTGTGTGTGGTAATGATCTGTGTCATTCAGCTTGCTAACCGGGATCTCACTCTGCCGGTGCTGACTCACACGCTTTTTATAGCCGCCGTGAGTGTGAGTGTATGTGTGTGTGTGTGTGTGTGTGTGTGTGTGTGTGTGTGTGAGAGAGAGAGAGAGAGTGAGAGTGAGAGTGATAGCGACAACACCGTCCTGCTGGGAAGAAAGAGAGGAGTGTTGATACTTGATGCAAGTTTTCTTTTCTTTTTTTTTTACATACCCCCTTGAGCTTAGACCAACATGAGTACAGTCAACGTGGCTCGTGATTGTAGAAGTACACTCAGGGATAGAACTGCTATTGGCTGAATATTTGATTTTACAACTATTATTTTGGTGTACATACATACTAAACAGAACTTCACATACTCATTCCTGCACATTCCCTCCAACTCCTTGAGAAGATTCAGATGAATTTTGCATATTTAGTGTGTGTAAAGTTGGTGGTAATAAATAACTGGATGTGTATATTTTAGCTATAAACAAGCAGTTGTTTAGTACGTCCTAATGTAAATGCCCCGGTAATAATCATTGGAAGGAGAATATCCCATTATTTCTCCAATGTGTGCTTTTGCCGTAATTTCTTCACTGAAATTTGTTGTCAAATGATTGCAGTTATTTTGCAACAGATACTAACACATTTAAAGGTGGATTAGTAATGCTTTTGTTGAGATATGATTCTACCAGTCCTTCCGTCCTGTTTGAAATTACTTGCATTTTTTCAATTTGAGTATGTTCTGGATGTGTATGCGAGTTTGTTTAGGTGAGAAATGCCCGGATGAGTACTTACTTCCGGGAAGATTTTGTGTAAGGATCGATAGGTTACTTTCCTACTCAACCGCCCCACAATGCATTGCGTCTTTTCAAACGACACGGAAGTTTCTTGTAAATTGCAAATGTCGAGCAAAAAAAAGGTCCACTCTTTGTCGGTGGCTCCCCTTGTCTCGCCCGACAATCTCCCCCCCACAGACAGTGCTCCTGTGTGCCGGTTGGCAGGCGTCAGAATAGGGGAAGCGTCAAGAGGAGGGAAGCCCCCCGCGCAACAGGGGCATGACAGAATGGAAAGAGTTGGAGAGAGGGAGTAAGGAAGAGACATATTTTGTGTGTCAAGATTTACAGGTAGCTGTCAAGCCTGGAGACGGTTTGCTGACCAAAGGTGAGAGGCTTTAACAACACAAAGGGGGCATAATATCCGTCTATGCTGAGCCGTGGATCCCCCCCCCACTTGAAGCCAGAGAGAGAGAGAACAATTCTTCTTTTCAGCTTTAAACATGGGTCACCTCATTACCTCATAAACATGACAGTTCTCGCTCCGCAGTGGCTAATTTATGTTACACCGGGCCCCCGAAATAGCTTTGGTAATGCTCCTCTTCTTTTTTACACGTAGCACAGCTTGTTACCTGCAGCATCAGTACATTATGGAATAGCCTGACCGCCCAGAAACACACACACACACACACACACACACACACACACACACACACACACACACACACACACACACACACACACACACTCAAACACATACACTCCCCACTGAGACACAAATTCCCCTCCATTTGATTTGAGGGTGTTTTTCTCCATTCTCAAATTGAGTGATGTCATACGTGACAGCACACTGGCAGAATAACATTGTTGCTGCTGCTGCTGCTGCTGTTACTGCAGTATATTTGTAGGACATATATAACCTTTGCAAAAAAAAGTTAAGAGAATTCACATTTCAGTTTGACTTTGATAGTCAAATTTACAGGTTTTTCCTTTCTTGCCAAAAAGATGTCAGGGTTTGAGGGGAGTTAACAGAATATAAAAGGAAAATCTCTGTTCTGTGCACAATATATTCCGTCTGCTTTCGGCCTCACGTTTGGAACTCTACAGGGGAAAAAATGCGAGGCTGAGTTCACCATGGCTTGTTCTTCAAGTCCGCTTCTTATGTAATAGTAATCTCTGTGGTGAAACTCGGATGCCAGCGCTGCTGCCAAAGCAACAGTGTTTGAATCTTAATTTTTGGAATGTTTATTTTTAGGCTTTAACAGATTTGCAGGCAAGCATTGTCAGCAGAAAACTGTCTCGTTGGCATATTTTGCATCCCCTTATGTTAATGCAGATGTCCAACACATAGGGACCACAATCTCCTTTATTTACGTTGGTTGATGCGTCACATAAAAAGGGCTTCTGAAATCAGCTGCAGACATAAACGCTGGAGGAGGAAACAAGCTGCCAGCTCGGTGTCACTTCTGTCTGCTGCTCCACTACGATTGTTTGAAGCGGACTCTAAGCTGCATGGCGAACGCAAGTTTTTTTTTTTTGAGTGACAGGTTCCCCATTCACACTGATCACACATTAGACTGATCAAATTAGACTCCAGGCCTGCTTCCTGACAAACTCGATTTGCTCTCATGCGCTTCCCTTTTCACGCCGAGCACATGCGCACACACACATGCACACACACACACACACACACACACACACACACACATATATACACACACACACACACATACACATGCATACATACATACATATACACATACACACACATGAATACAGTATATACATACACACACACACACCTAGAGAGACCGGGATGCACGTTTTTCAGCGTGTGCACACAAAACAGGGAGATAACCAACAGAGAGCGTGGGGCAGTACCCACTGAGCTCTAATGAAAAGCAGAAAAAGCCGTTACCTTGGCAACTGCCGGCACACATCTTCAGGAGGACCCAGGCTTTTCCCCCTGTCTGACTGACTGCCATCGTATTGTTTTTGGTTTCTCGTTTAACGGACGCTCACTGGGATTTTTTTTGCCAAATCACTGTGAATTAAAAGAGCGCTTGTGCTGAGGAGGGCCTGGAAATCCTCTGTCGTGAGGGGAAGAAGGCCTCAAAACTCCTTAAACACAAATGTAAATCGACCATCTAAAAAAGATATTATCTCAGCCTTGAGCCACTTTTTGTCCTGACATGGGTTCAGCCATAGAGAGCCACTTCTATGGCGAGCACACATTGTCTGTGTGATTCATCTGAATCACCCCTTCGAAATACAAAGACAGTGCAGTCACTACGGTATAAAATGAACAAGTGTATTATGACAGAATATCCACAGCAGAACATTTCTTTTGAACCCCGCAGCACAACCTGAAGTGAGAAATGGAGACAGATCTATCATCGCAGCAGTAAAGCCACAATCACAGTGTTGACCTTTTTTTCTTTTTCTTTTTTTTCTTTTCCGAGGTATGAGTGTGTTTCCCCTGAAACATTAAACCCCTACACGGCTACACACACACAGTTAGCCTACTGTATCATCACAAAGTCATATGCTACTACGAGTCTGGAATATATTAGATTTTCGCAAAGAATTCGGGTCCATGCTGTCGTCGACATTATCGTCCTCATCACTCTAATCACATTATTATAATGATTATAATTCCCCTCTGGAAACTAATTGGACCTGTGTATGTTTTCTCAGCACTTGGAAAATGCATCGGGGATAATGGAGGAGGGGAAAGAAGATTTTTTCCAATTTTTTAATATTTTTTTTTAAAACAATCAAAGTAAATCTTGTTCAATTTGCTCATGTTCAGATTTTAAAGGCCCCTAAAAAATTTTTTTTTCAAACTAATTCCAATGGGGTCATATACACAATGACAGAAAAATAGATTTGATATAATCAACTAACTGATCATTTTATGAGATTAACTAAAATTATTGATGTGATCTAAATGTTCCTTATTCAGATACACATGCAATGCAGGACAGGGAATATAGAGAGGAGACATTCTTCATGTGGGAGAGAAATGCCCTTGAGGGACAGGAGTATATTCCCAGCATGAGGGAGAGATTTGTAGCAGCCAACAAAAAGTAACACTTGATGAAACCTGAATCATCTGACAAACCCAAGGCGGATAGATACAATATACATCTAAGGACGCAAAACGCAAGAAAGAAGACAACCAATCATGAGAGACGACTAACGTAATAACTGCATGAGCATTTGTAACCAGGCTCACTCTTCTTTCCCTGAACTTGATGTGATCACATCAACTTGCCATGTCATTTTACTCAAATAAAACTGAGGCCTGGATACCGAATTTTAAACCTTTCTCCATGGCATTTATTCCTTCATACATAAGGCTAAAGAACATGATTTATTATAGTTATCAGCACACACCATTTCCCGACAAAGTACAAACTATTTTGGTCATTTGCCATGAGAGATTTCTGTGTTTGCGATTTTCTTTTTGTGTAGATGTGTGTATGTTCTATCTTTGGTTGGAAGTAGGCGGGGCTCAGCTGGAAAAAGGTGATGTCACGTATTTTAGTGCACCAATCAGACTCTAGAAACATTGGAATTCAAATACGATACACGCTTGGTGAAATTGTTTGATCGCTTCCAGTCGCATTAGATCAAAGCAGTTGCAAGTGGATTTGCCCGAGTTACTAAGAATGTTTGTAACTAATTTAGTCTGGAATATTTAATTTAGCTCTTTGGGATTTGAAAGCAAGTTTTCAAAGGCTTTTACACAAGACACCTTTTTTTTCTTCACAACATTGCTTTTGTGTGTGTAAAACTCCCTTTTAATCCTGAGCATTTTATTCATCTCCCTCTTGGTAATTACCTGGTGCGGCTAATGGTTTGTTTTCACTGTGATTCATGACTTGGACGTGGCTGTTGTACTTCTAGTGCCTGAATGTGTCAGGTAGTCCAATGGCTCTCCGAACACCTTTCTTCACTTATCAGCGTTAAACATTTCTTCTGTTGTTTAATGGGCAGACCTTTCCCTTGTGCTGAGAGACAATAGGTGACATACTGCAACCATCTGGTCACAAGAAACACGGTCAAGTGATGCAAGCTACTATGATGCAAGCAGTTACTGATGTTGACAATAGTGTAACCTCACACATCTCAAAACAGAAGAAACAATGTGGTAAATTGATGATACATTAATATATACATACATACTGTATATAATAATTATTGGTGATTTTTGTTTGGCAATGCTAGCAGTGTAGCTCCAGCAAATATGGCTAATTTACACAAATATTAAATGCTTAGTGCTAATTAGCTATAGGGGAAGGTGGGGTGATTTGTGCGTTTTGGAAGTTGCAAAACCCCTTGTTTCTAGAAAACCGTGGAAGAAATTGGAAATGTGACCACATATTTAAGAAGAGCCATCCATTTGACTCATCCTGTAAAGAAGGGAGACACAAGGAATAAGATATAAGCACATTTAAGCTCAAAAAACTGTGTTTTGCCTTTCAAAGTAAAATTTCCATGATCAAGGTTTTTTGATTATTGTGTCTGAACAATTATAGACACGTTTGAAAACATTTGACACATGTTTTAGTGCTTTGGTATGCTACACTTTGAGTCTATATAGTTAGCACAATGTCAACCCTAAATTGCTGCATCATGCCTATTATCCAAAATTCTGGGGATGGGGTGATTTGTGCGCAAGGGCCTGGGTGAGTTATAAGTAAGTAAGTAAGTAAAATGTATTTATAAAAGCACATTTATGACAGTTTGCACTGTCCAAAGTGCTGTACATAGTGCATTCAGTAGGTAAACAATGAAGGTACAATAACAATAACCAAAATAAAAGACGTAAAGCCCATACATCCACATAAACACAGATAGTAGTGCAGAGGTAAGTAAGTAGTGCAGAGGTTAATGGGGAGGAAACACCAGGGTGTACATATGGGTTTTGAGCCTTGATTTAAAGGCAGAAATGTAGGGGGAATCACATTTGTCAGGTGGCAGTTGGTTCCACAAGCACGGAGCAACTAGTGCAAAGTACATTTCTGAGAGTTGTGCCAGTGGCATGGCTGTATACGCTGGTCACCAAAAGAAAGTGATTGTCTACAGTAGCTCAGAAGAGAGTGACATCTCAATTCCACTTAACGACACCACTGATGAGAGTTCAGATGGCCAGAAAGATGATGATGGTGACTTTGTCATTGTGACACAATGACGCACAAATCACCCCACTACGTGGGGTGATTTGTGCGACAAGACAACTTTTTTTCCGAAAGCTATATTTCTTAAACAGTTTATTCCAGATCCAAAGTTTTTATTGCCAGGGATGCACAACATCCTGAAATATATGTACATATTTGAGTTGGAGACATAACTGTCAAGGCCTCACTTTAAAATCACTTTGAGTAAAAAGTTGCACAAATCACCCCACCTTCCCCTATTTGTGAATTTGCTGCCTAACCTGGAGAATACTTAGTGGTTGTGGTTGATTGCCGGCGTCATCCCTATTCCCACAGCCCTATGTTCCCACAATTCTAAGATTATCTTCTTTTTTTTTAGGTTCTCACCATAGCATTACAGAGCTGCTGGCATGGCTGTGTAGCATTAGCCTTAATCAAAAATCAATGTCATGATGTTCATAATCATGATGTTCAAACTACTTTATTGGTCTAACCAGTGCCACTGCGATTTTAAATAGTTTATTTCATTTAATATAAAATTAGTAGGCTTTATTATCGTTGTCCAGCTATTGTGTTTATTTTTGTTATATATCAAATCAGTTTAGTTTTGTTCATTCACCCCTGTTGTGACTGCTGTTTAATGATAAATTACATGTTGTGAATGATAAATGTTGAATGGAAATTATGGAAGCGTGGCTCTTTATGAATCACAGCGGTTATTATCAAATCAACGTCCTATCTATCAAATCACATGCACTTTTATCACATCCATTTTTTAAAATAATTTTTTACCTCCACGCCTCATACATGGACTGATTAGGCTGATTTCTGCCCCAGCGACCTAGAAAAGGGGTCACAAATTCTACTGTATTTAACTGGCACATTTTCTTATGTTTGAGTTGTTGCTTTTCATTTGCTTGCAACAGCCCTTTATTTTTCATATTAATTGATTAACTCTATTTCATCCTGCTCATTTACAAGCCCATGTGGTGAAGGTCTGGCTGTTTGTCGGGCTTAGGCTTTCGTCCCGCCAGCTTAGTAGAGATGTCGCCATCGGTAAAGCTGCGTTTCTAAACCAATTTGATTACAGTGTCTGTACGATGGAGTGTCTGTAATTTCCTTTTTCTGATGTTAATCCCATGTTAAAAGAAGGCACACAAAAGAGAAATGCTAAAAAATCAGAATGAATCCAGACTCTGCCTAGATAATTTTTATTTTGCTAAGTTTCCCCGATGCCTGAGGCTTTTGGCTATAACTTGTCACCATCTGTCTCCTTATGCACACATACGTCTGTGCATTTTCTCTCACATATTGCCTCGGAGCGAACTGCAGCAAATCGAAGAATTGATTTTGATGAGGGTTATATGGTGCCACTTCATTTTTTTGAATTGCATTGTTGTACCATGCCAAATAGTATCATATTAAAAAGATTTTTTTTAATAATTTGGACCTGGGATTTGAACTGTTTATTGTAATATGATAGTCAATTAAATATCTGTTTGACGGACAAAGCCAGAAAATTGTGACTGGATCACCTTGGAGGACTATTCTCTGAAATGTTGTCGCCCCAAACATGACTTAATTGAGAAAAACAATGAACAGATAAATTGTATCTTTAGCTGTGGCCCTATTCTGGTTCCCAAGTGCCTTTAACCTTTATCACTGGGAAAAGTCCTTGTTAAAACTTCCAAACCCTCTACCTCCTCCTGCAGCAGCCTCTCAATCCATATCCTATAAATAAGCAAATCATTACACTGTATTTGGCGTAGTTCGCTTTTATGTTCGCTCTGCAGTACAATTGATCCAATATCCCAATGTCTCTAGACCGGTGACTTGGGCTTGATACCTCCCTGAGCTTCCATTATTCAATTTTCGGAAAGGGGTGTTTGTATCTATTGGCCTAATGTTCTGTGATTTAAATATATGGGTAATTACAGGACCAGGTGTTGGGATAACCAAATGGATAAATGACTCTGGTACAAATCTGCTATCGATTGCGGAGGGGAAAGCCTGTAAGATCAAGCTGAGCCAAAATACTTTCACCGAGTTGAAATGTGAACCATCATCTTTCAATGCCACCTTCTTCTTCTTCTTCTTCTTCTTCTTTTTCCCTCATAGACGGCCTATAAGCCCTGGCTGTGCGCTCAGTATTTCCCCACCACGCAGCAGTCGTGTCAAAAGAGGGTCCCGTGCCGCCAGTACTGCCTGGAGGTCCAACAGAGCTGTCCGTTCATCTTGCCTGACAACGATGACCTAATCCACGGAGGCAGCCCCAGCTTCATCTGCACAGGTCGGTTCAAATGCTACTTCCTGTTTACAAAAACAACAACACAACAGCAACAGCAGCAGTGGTGGCTAAGTGCAGATCGCTTTGCATGCGTGGGTGTTTTTTTTTTCTTTTTTTTTAGTGCGGCCTTGCGTTCTCTCTAATCGCCTGAAGAGATAACCCTCCTCGTTTAATTTATGCCAGTAAATAGCGTCTCGTAAAGAGGATGCACAATGAGTGTCTCCACATTTAACTGGATGGTATTCCTCCAGGAAAAAAAACAAAACAGCAAGGTGTTTCTGCAAGGCTTTCTGATGACACCTAGTGGCCTGTTATGGGCACAAGGACCCTTTTTTTTATTATTATTTTTAATTTTTTTTATACAATGCACTGACACACTGGATTTGTCCCATCTCTCAATATTTACTGCGATTTATACACACCAAGGACTCAAACGCTAGCTGTAGGAAGACAGATAAGTTGCCACCAGAAGTTTATGAGCTAAGGGACTGTGGAATAATTATTATCAGGGGATGGGTTGGTTCAGAAAGGGGCTAACGGAATAATTTTTTCCCTTTTGACCCTGTCATGAGAGAATCTCTTAGTTTTTACTTACCCCGAATGATTTACCAAGTCTGCACTATATTATAAAGTATTAAAGGTGGAGTCAGTGATTCTGGAGAATGCTTGTTGCCAAAATCAGTAAATATCTCCTCACAATCCACTACCGTACTTAGTGTGCTCCAAATAAAAAAAATACAGTGTAAATACACAGCCTAGGCTCTGTAAACTGGAATGTAGACCAAGGGTATGTAAACAAAGGGGGCCCAACTTAGTTAGCAACATGCCCGTTTACAGAGCCTATAGGCTGTGTATTAACAGTGGATTTCAGCTCTCACACAGTATACACAGGTAGCTGCTTTTGAGGAGATATTCACTGATTTTGACAAAAAGTGATTTTGACAACAAGGCAAGTGATTTCTCCAGAATAGCTGACTCTTCCTTTAAGGGAAGCTTGCAGGTTTTGTTTTTCTTCAAATAGAAGCGAAGATTACAAAGAAAGTATTCGTTCGGATCTTGTGTTTTCAAAAGAGTTTGGTCTCAAACTCCTTTTTACCTTAAATAAATAGTTTTGATGTGTGTCTAGTATAGATTAGTCTGGCTTGACCACTCCCGCCAGCGTCTATTAAGCGCTGGCGTCGGCAAACAACGCTACGCCTCCATTGGCTGCTTCCCGGGGTTAGCCCCGCCGTAGATGATTGTGATTGGTTTAAATAAATAAAAACAGGCCAGCCCAGTTTCCCCCCGAATAGACGGCTCTAAACGGAGTGCTTCCAGACCATACTACTTGCTGTAGTTTGGTCTGGCTTTGCGAGACTAAGTATTGATAGAAGCTTTATCCATGTGGGATCAGCCAGTCCTAGATCTGCTCTCTCATCCTCTTCCAGCTGCTCTAGCCCCCTCCGCTTTGGCTCCTAGGGAACTGAGTGAGGGTTCTTATCCCCTCAGCAGTTATATTTCGCTAGTGGCAGCTTTTTCTTTTAACACGCCGGGCAAAGTTTAAGACTTCCAGAGTCATCAACCGATGCAGCGATGCATCACAACCTCTCTGTGCGGCCGTGGGACTTTTATTCTGGGTTCAGCTGGCGGTCACCGTGTCTGGCCCTCCGTGTCTGTTGTGATTTGGAGCCGCAAGCTGTGGTTC
The DNA here is from genome assembly GCA_026929865.2 of Hyperoplus lanceolatus. Taxonomy (NCBI): domain Eukaryota; kingdom Metazoa; phylum Chordata; class Actinopteri; order Uranoscopiformes; family Ammodytidae; genus Hyperoplus; species Hyperoplus lanceolatus. Next base: position 9,190,872 of record CM049418.1, on the reverse strand, counting down.
CACTGGCCTCCATCCGTCTATGGGACATGTGGGATGTCAAAAACCGACAGCGAGGGTTGATGAGAAATAACCCCCCTCACTGTGCTGCAATTAAGCTAGCCAATGCAAGTAACGATTGTTGTAATTAACAGATGCAGCGTTTGATCCGGAAGAGTTTTCCAGGCCCTATTTCCATTTGATATCAATTTCGCCTGAAGACGGGCTAAACTAGATTATATTGTTACTCTGTATCAGTCTGGAACTAGCCTTTAGGATTTTGAAATTTGAGTTTTAAGGGGCTTTAAGGAGCTACTGAAAGATGTTTCTAAAGTGAGATGATGTCATTTTTATCGGACATTTTTGTTCTACGACATATGAAGAGGGAAATTTATTTGCAGTCAAATGCACCCACTCAGGATCAAAACACTCAGAGCAGGCCTTGCCTGGTCTGGCAGGACCAGTAGCCAATGTAAGCAAACCTTAAAGCTCCCATATTATACACTTTTCGGTACTATTATACACCATATTATATGGTCTTAGTGGTCCCTAATACGTTTTTCTTTAATTGTTTGCTGAAAAAAACTTTCAGATAATTTATTGTACTATGCTGATGTTCAGCTAATCTCACAATGGCCTATTTTTTAAAAAGAGCTGCAGCTCCCCTCGTAAATATACAATCTTTGAGCTGCCCCCGCCCCCTGTCCGGAAGCGAAGCCAGATACGCCTCGCCCTCTGTCTGTCAGGGCCGTGGACCAATAAGAAATAGGGGTGTGGGCTGCACAGTGGAAGTTTCTGGCTTTCCAGTTTGTGAGGTCAGAAAAGGGGAAATTCTGACCGGAGTATATTGGGGGGGGAGGGGTGGGGGTTTAAGAAAGGGGGAGTGTGAGAACAGGAGAGATTGTTATTTTTTTTATATTTTGGCAGTCTCTAGGCACACCGTGGACCCATGGATATGTTAGAACACATTTAAAAAGTGCATTTAGCATAATATGTGACCTTTAAAGGAGATATTTGTATGAAACAGATGCCATTTAATCATTTTGCCCATTTTAATTCTCATCCCCTTCTTGTCCTATAGGCCTACTGTTAAACCAAATGTATAATCACCCCACAAAGCTCTCTTGTGGCCACAGTGACTCTGGCAGATTTGTACCAGAGTCACTGTGTCAAATTGTCTCGCTTTAAAAAAAATGGCCACTTATTTCAGATGATGATTTCTATAGCTATCAGCTTTCAGATGACCACATTACTTTGACACACACTATACAGCATGCGGGGGGAAAACAAGTCAGTCAGCATTCTTCTCTCTGTGTGTCATCACTTTTTTTACTCAGGGCTCGTGGGAGATCGTCTATCAGACAGCGAGGCGGCGGCGGCGGCGGAGTGCTGCGACGTGCGATGGGACTCCAAAATGGACAACCACCCTTCAGGCGGGACACTAAAAAGGACTGCTTCTTCCTGCCAGCCGGAGGGGGCCTCGGTCACCTCCGCAGCCAGCCCCAGACTGTGCAGCGGGCGGCTGAAGATCTGCCTGTTGGCCCTGGTCCTCCTACACACTGTCATCCTCATTTCGGCCTCGAACAATTCTACGTTGGTGGGCGTGGCGGCCATTTTCTCGCCGGAGGAGAGCGCTTCGAACGAAGAGTGAACCCTCTGTTGTCGGTCGGGAAAAAAAATCGGGAAGTGATGTCGCCTCGATTGGATTATGGCTTTTTACAAACGTCAAAGCGGGGCCTGCCAGGGACACATCTGGCCAGACGTGCTGGGAATGCCTACTACAATCTGCCACCAATGAACCATTCCACCACAGGGAGTGGGAGGGTTTAACTTCAATTGGGCTATCGACCTGAAAGCGAGGTGTTTTGAGGACCACCACCAACCCCAACCCCCCCGCCCCCCTAAAGAACTGAACTCTTGCCACCTGGAACCTGCTCATTGTTTCTATTCCATCCAAATGTTTTCTAGCATATTGTCCCCCCCTCCCCTGCCCTCCCCTCCCCTCCTCTCCTCCTTCCCTCCCTCCCTCCCTCCCTCCTTTTGACAAAACATTGACGAAAGCGTGCACTCTCCCTTGTCATTACCTTTGGAGAATGTTTTGCTGCATTATTTCCAGGTGCGGGAATGTTTTTTGACATATCAAACGCGGGGTTCCACTTCCTCCTTCGCCCCATCACATCCGAGGCATCTTCTTCTTCTTACTACCTTTGTATGGGCTTGCCATTGCTCAAAAGGGGGGGGGGGGCTGCTAGGACCAGCACATCCATCCATCCATCAATCCATGTGGGTCTTGTTTCTCTGAAAGCAAAAATGTATGTGACTCTTCTATATTCTAATGTTTGGCTTGTATTTTTGTCCCACTAGACTTTTTCTTTTTCCTCTTTCTTTTTCTTCTACTTCTCCACCCCTCTTTTTCGACGGCACATGCCTACACATTCTAGGACCTTAAGTGCTCTGAGACTCGCTCACGTTTCTCTTCTAACTTGTTGGGGGCCATTGAGCAAAGTAAGGAGCGAGGAAGCGGTGAAGAAGGTAGTGACGGTTCAAGCAAAGGGGTGTTATGCCGAGTTTAGTCGCTATGCGGTGTTGCTCCCCGGACCGGAAGTGGTGTCTTCTCTGGGTTTTTAAGGAGTTCAGTTGTCTTAACACCACAGTGAGTGTTTAGAGTAGCAGTACATGAGAGTGCAGGGACAACCTAAGGGGAGACTGGAGAACAGTTGCACCATGCCAAAACACCAGGGGGCCTCGTTTATCAAACCGTGCATACGCCAGTTTCTAACACAAATGCTATCTTTAGCTTAGGCTTCGGCTTAGTTTACGAGAGATTGCCATCAAATCCTACAGATTTGATTGAAAGTTGGCATAGCTTTAGCCGACACAGTGTGGTATGGAGAGCTTCAGGAGGGCAGAGGTCAATCCCATTTTATGGAAGTGTTTCGGAGTAGTTTTTCCAAGCTGAACTCCAATCACACAACTCCTACTTAGACATTGCTCGGCTAGCTACCCATTAGCTAACGGTCAGGTTTGGTTTATATACGACCATCTGAATGGAAAAGTGTGTGCAACCGGCCACGAGTTCAACAGAAGTTATTGGCAATATTTTCAAATGGATGAGCTGAACAAAAGAGAAGGATTGTTGTAATATTAATCATTATCATCATTGTTGCGTAGCACGTAGAAGCATGTGGTTAAGGGGAAATCCAAATAGATGGTTTGACATAATAGTCCTTCAGTATATTTCAAGCCTATTCTTTTTATATATTAGGGTAAATCGCAACAGAAGTCATTTCTAACACTTTCCATATAATTCACCAATACCCCATGAGAAATCACTTGGCAACAGCTCCACTATTTTTAGGGTAACAAGATGTGGGGGGGGGGGGGGTACTTCAACTTCCTCTGTCATCTCTCATTTTAATTGTCATCTCACGGCACAGCTGCTGTCATTAAAATTTCCTTTTGTTCATTTTGTCAGAAAATGTATTCATCGTAAAAATAACCATTTCAGCTGCAGCGCCGCAGCTCAATAATGACTGCTGGTTGAGGTACTATTTATTAGCCATCCTCAAATTTAAACGTCTAATTGACAGCTTTTAGCCTACTTCTACTTTTACGCCCAAACAAGCTACTCTACATTCAGTCTTAAAGGGGTATGGTTGACCATATATGGCACTCTGTGGTTGGTCTCTGTGTGTAAATGAGTTTGTATACATGTGCAAGGACACATTGCAGGGGAACTTGCGCTACGCTTGGTTCGATAAACAAGGCCCTGGATCTTTGAGTGCCTCTCTGCTGCTTTACGCCCAGCGTGGCAGATACTGGCAATGGAGCAATATAGGCAAAAAACTAAAAAATAGTTAGTGTCCTACTTTGTGGCATCTTCACTACTGTCAGCCAATCAATCAATCGATCCGTCAAACCCTTAAATAACCTTAGACAAGCTGATCAACTGCTATCTCTCACAGACTAGCAAAGGGCTGTGTTAGGGTCAGCGTGCCAGGAGTGAGAAGATTTTCCAAGGGCTGTTCCTTCCGATTTTGTTATATTATGTTCTTTCCTTTTTCTTTTTTTTTGCATGTCTGCTGCCCATTAAGTGCACATTGATACGAGGTTGATTCACACAGGGATTTAGTAGAGTTTAAACTCCCCCCCCCATTTATTTTAGGTAGGAGAGCACAGAGATTGGACTGAAAAAAGATAGGACATCCAATATCAGACTGTGCCACCACAACTTGTCATACACCAACAATGATCCCCCGAATGTCCGCCACGCTGGTTGCCTGTCATGATCGAGTCGAAGACAGATTGGAGTTTTTAACTTTGCCAAAAAAAAAAAATCCTCTTCTCGGCTGTGAAAACGTGCCCCCTCTCACCCCACTCTCGATTCCTAATTAACTGCTTTCCTCGCGTCACTTAGCCACCATCCAGCCTGCTACTTCATACACTCACAACTAAAGTGGGATGTCACATGAAAGTCAAGTTTTTATTTATTTATATTTTCTTTCTCTGACAAACTGTGAACACTAGAACTACATTTCCCATGAAGACAGCAGCGGATGTAATGGGCCCACACTTTAATAGCCCCCCACCCCCCTTCAAAATATAGCTGTTTCACGATCTGAGGCCTGTGGATCTATGCAGATGAATACCCAGCCTAAAACTACCCACCCCGACTCAATGGCACCTCTATTACCTTGTCCTTTCTGTTGTAAATATGTCCCGAGGATGTGGGATCCCCCCCCCCCAAAATGGCCACCAACACCCCCCCCCCCTCCCTTCTTCACACCAACTCTATCTCACTGTGTTTTCTGTTCGCCTCCTTGGTTTTTATCGTCTGTTTTTTGAGACTTTTTGCCGCATTTTTTTTCTATTGTCTAAAGCAGTGGTGTGAGTTGATGAGTAGAACTAAGTTTCAAAAAGACGGGATGAAGAAAACTTGAGAGAGAGAGAGAGAGAGAGAGAGGGGGGAGGGAAGAAACAGGAAAAAGAGAAAATTAAGAAGCTTGAATTTAAGGAAAGGGTTCAACTATAGAGAAAAAAATTATGATACAGTTGTCATATTGTCATACTAGAGATGCTTTAGTTTGCTAATTTACTTTCTTTTTTTTCTACAAAAGACTTGGATGAAATTATTTATAAAAATGCGTCCCACGAGTCATGATCTTTTTTGGACGTACAAACAAATACATTTATTAACATTTTGTTCAAAAGAAAAATAAATATAAATTATGTTAAACATTACTGGTGTTTGTGTTTTTTTTCACTGAGGGCCATTTACATTTATAAATACAGAGCCCCAGAGTGTCAAATATTAGATAAATAACCAAGTACATACTGAAATATATAATCCTCATTATTATATTTGAACTCTTAAAGTTGCACTATGTAACTTTGGGTGTGTCAGAGAAGTGAACATTTTTAAAGGTTTTTTCTCATAACTGAATAAACAAACCTTCCTCACAGGAAAATTGGATCCCTTGAACACTGTTTTAAGTTAGAAAGCTTCCAGAAATGTTTCACTGTTGTTGTTTACAGCAGCAGGGCCCACAGTTTGGTTAACAAACATATTTTGGTCTTACGTTTGTTTCCAGGTTCCTCAAAACAATTTATAATTTAACACATATTTAAAAAAATAAAAATTGTCAAAAAATATTCTTATGTGGTTCAGGCCATGTTGCTTTACGTAGACACACTGAACATTTATGACATAATTCACATTTTCACAGTTTTCAACCAAACTAGAAAAAGCTCATATGTTGTGACTGTCCCAACCACATTTCACACATTTTAAACTTGAATCAAGCTAAGAAAAACAAATGCAAATCTTCTCCAAAAAGTACAGAATGATCTAACAGATGTCTATTAGGGAGTGAGTTCTTTTGAGTGAGTTATTCCAATGACACGAGCTACGGGAGACTGCGGCAGTTGTTAGCAACAGAGCTACTGTTGTGCTAGCAAGATACAAAGTCAAAAAATATTGCGCACGCTGTACAAACAGCAAATGTAATTGACCGATCTGTTTAACAACAGCTTCATCGAGCTAACAAAGCATTTCCCCCACGTGAGGCAGTGACTGACAGCAGTAGCCTATGTCCAGATAGACAGTGAAGCCGGGCTTTGCTGGCTAAATACATGTAGGCCTAAACTCAGTTATAAACCTTTTTCAAATTAAACAGGGGTCTTACTCACCTTTTTAACGAGATAACCATTAACGTTTAGCCAGAGGACATTAAGTTTAGCCACTTTATTTAACTACTGTCGTTACCAAAGAGGCTATTGCACGGCAGGATATTTTAGGCTTTATAAATCCCTTATCAACACAGTTTAATCAGCGGCGACGCAAAGTGGACAGAATGTAAACAGTTCCATCTAGGTGTCCATACATCATGGGGTTAATCCACACATATGGAATGTTCTCCAGCAAATCAGAATAGAGTTTTCACACAGACGTATAAATATTTTTAACCTTTTTTGGGGGCTTATATGTCATCCACCCATATATATGAGTAGAGTAAATAAATATGCAAGAAATTATAGCCTACTATACATTTTATATTTCCATATGAGTTATAAATTGTATTTTGAAAGAAGATATATTTGGATAAGAGTTTAAAAAAATATTGTGGAAGTGTGATAATTAAGAATGAATTATGGAGAACGGGTTGTGATTTAATAAGTGTCTACTTCTTAAACACTCCTTTTCGGACATGTAACAAGAATCATCAAGTGTGTGTCAATTATGTATCACCATACGCAATTCTTTTTGTGTAATACCATAATTTTACTGTATGACCCCTTTCTGCTCAAAAATAAATTCCAATCCAATCAAATGAAATCAATTATGAAAACACAAGACTATGGAAATTCATTGATATAGTTTTCACAATAAATGTGATTATTTCATTACATAGCCTATTTCTTTATTAATTTTAATTTAGCTTAACACCTTTGGGGGCTCTATAGATAATAAAGCATATGCAGGTAAACCCTGTTTGATCCAGTTTCTTATATTGACCAGCGGAGGGCAGTAAAGGATAACTCAATCACATTGTCCTCATGGAGAAGTTTGTATAAACAGCTGTCAATCAAGTTCTACAGAGTCTCAAAAATAAGGATTTCTGTCTTGTGAGCATCATCGCATGATTATCCACATCAGGCAGAGCATCTGGACTCAAATAAATGATCTCACATCATTGGTAAGCCTTTTTAAGATGTGAAGTGTGTCCAATTAGAAACTTTTAATTTTATTTTGCATTATGATTATCTGTAAGGTTAAGATTTGGTTTGTGAGTGAACATCACATTTGGTGTCCTGTGCAATCCTGCAAATGAAATCTTTAATTTTCACTTTTTAAGTAGCTATAATCAGAAAGAGAGTTCCCTTTAATTTGGGAAAAAATGTGAACCCTGAGCAATAGGCTAAGCTGCTGCTGGATCAATCTTATTCAGTTAAGTTACTTCAATGGTTACATTGGAAATAGTCTTTTCGCATATCCCCTTTCAAGTTACCATACTTGGGAGGGAGTCAGAGCGCAGGGTCAGCTATAGCCTAGTACAGCGCCTCTGGAGCAGTTTTGTAGTGAAGTGCCTTGCTCAAGGACTCAATGGTTGAGATGGTGGCCACCGTAGACGTAATACCAGCCACAAGTAGCACCCTCCTGTCCAGTGCTGGGGATCGAAACCAGCGACCTGATGGTTACTGGTCAGCCACCTTTCCTCTAGTCTAGGCATCCTTCCACCCACCTTTCCATCTTTCCTACCATCCTTATGTATTGTAAAGACAGGCAGGGAGTTTTCTCTTTGTGGTACACAGTTAAACATTTCATGGACGATGCTTTTATGGGCCATTTGGGGGCAGCAGAAAGCTGTGAACACAACTGACTTGAATGGACAGATTTTAGGTTGTGGCTGTTGGATGTTTTCCACGCTCTCCGGTCCTGAGCAGACAGTATGAGGCCATGTTTAGGATTCTTACACGCAGATGTGCATCTCTTTAAAGCCGAATCAATGTCCTAACGCACCTATTCAGTCATCAGTCATCTCTGTGCAAAGTTCAATGACCTTTATAGCCTACTTCGTTGCCCTTTGACGGTCAGATCTTCTTTGAACGTTTTAATGCATCTCTTTGAAGGCGCGGAAATACTTTTCCTTCCGGCCACTTGAAAGTGCAATATCAATCACGGAGGCGGTTCCAGTTATGGTTATTACTAATGCAAGAGATTTCTGATGAGGGCGCTGGCATACACCCAAGATAGATAGACAATAGAAGTAATAACCAACAACAACCACAAGATGGCACTAAGAGACCAGTTTTAGATTTTCCCATTATAGCCTATGGGATTCCCCCCTCATTTAGAACCACATGGGAAATCATTTATAAAAAATCGTTTTATTGTAATATTTTGAATTAAAAGGGATTACGTTTAAATGTACAGATGGCCTTTAGAAAAAGTGTTTTAGCGGGTTGGGGAAAAGCATGTCTCCACACCATGCATCTGCTATGTAATGATACTTACTCCACAGAGATGACACAAGCAGGCCGGATGCATTCCCTCAAATCTCCTCCTCAGCAACCTCGACGCACACACACACACACACACACACACCCACCCACACACACACAGTCTGAACGGTCCCAACTAGAAAAGGTGGTCTGCCTGTTATAAAGTGGCTCCACTGCAATTTCCTCTCAATTCTCTCCCTCAGCACAACACTCGCCTACCACTAGTTTCCACCTCCTCATTCTCCTTTCTTTTTATCCCCTTCCTTCTCTGAACCACATGTGACCTGACATTCTCAAATGAGACTTCTTGATACCTGAAGGTCTTGTTGTACCAAGAACGTCTACCAATCATGCCATAAAATGCAGCCATAAAGACATGCTTGGTTTGAAATGGATTCTTGTAAACTGAAATGCTGCCGCTGTATGCCAACCCATGTTAGCAAATTGAGAAGACTAGTCTTATAGTAGGCTTAAATAGCTCATTCTTGACGTCTCTATCCTTTCACTTTTGTTATATTTTTGGATCTGTGCGTGGTCACCTTCACAGCCAATTGAAGAGATTTTATATTACTGGTGTTCATGGGAATTTGATTTAGAGCCAACTGCTGCATCTCAGCCAAGGCTGGCTGCTTATCTACTCCTTAAAAAAATAATCCACTCATTATTGACCATATAGGGGAAGGTGGGGTGATTTGTGCATTTTGGAAGTTGCAAAACCCCTTGTTTCTAGAAAACCGTGGAAGAAATTGGAAATGTGACCACATATTTAAGAAGAGCCATCCATTTGACTCATCCTGTAAAGAAGGGAGACACAAGGAATAAGATATAAGCACATTTAAGCTCAAAAAACTGTGTTTTGCCTTTCAAAGTAAAATTTCCATGATCAAGGTTTTTTGATTATTGTGTCTGAACAATTATAGACACGTTTGAAAACATTTGACACATGTTTTAGTGCTTTGGTATGCTACACTTTGAGTCTATATAGTTAGCACAATGTCAACCCTAAATTGCTGCATCATGCCTATTATCCAAAATTCTGGGGATGGGGTGATTTGTGCGCAAGGGCCTGGGTGAGTTATAAGTAAGTAAGTAAGTAAAATGTATTTATAAAAGCACATTTATGACAGTTTGCACTGTCCAAAGTGCTGTACATAGTGCATTCAGTAGGTAAACAATGAAGGTAAAATAACAATAACCAAAATAAAAGACGTAAAGCCCATACATCCACATAAACACAGATAGTAGTGCAGAGGTAAGTAAGTAGTGCAGAGGTTAATGGGGAGGAAACACCAGGGTGTACATATGGGTTTTGAGCCTTGATTTAAAGGCAGAAATGTAGGGGGAATCACATTTGTCAGGTGGCAGTTGGTTCCACAAGCACGGAGCAACTAGTGCAAAGTACATTTCTGAGAGTTGTGCCAGTGGCATGGCTGTATACGCTGGTCACCAAAAGAAAGTGATAGTCTACAGTAGCTCAGGAGAGAGTGACATCTCAATTCCACTTAACGACACCACGGATGAGAGTTCAGATGGCCAGAAAGATGATGATGGTGACTTTGTCATTGTGACACAATGACGCACAAATCACCCCACTACGTGGGGTGATTTGGCGATTAGACAACTTTTTTTCCGAAAGCTATATTTCTTAAACAGTTTATTCCAGATCCAAAGTTTTTATTGCCAGGGATGCACAACATCCTGAAATATATGTACATATTTGAGTTGGAGACATAACTGTCAAGGCCTCACTTTAAAATCACTTTGAGTAAAAAGTTGCACAAATCACCCCACCTTCCCCTATAATTATCAGTAGTGCTTTTATGTGTGTGCTTGTTGGTTCTTCAAAACCACATCAGAGGTGTTTTATTTTTTTCCACATTCATAACTCAGGTGATTGCAGAGCTAACTTTATTGTGATTGACTTGGATCATGTTGCTTTTAGCAAAGCACACAAGACAGTATTGACACTGTTACATGATCGCTTTGAGCTCTTACATAATGATCGGTATTATTCACGTGAATTTAAAAAAGGATGATGAGGGATCATTCCCTGATCACTGGCTTTTAAAAAGACTGGACTATACTTTTAAAAGATTTCACATAAAGGAAGAATAGCCTGCCTAGCCTGAAATCCAACATGCTTTCATCTTGAGATCCTAATGCACCTAAGCAGAGGGACACTTTAATCAGATGCAGTAAACACAGCGCACGCACACACACACACACACACACACACACACCACCAACCAACCCAAAAGAGCCTGGTCCTTTTTCGTGTTGCTCCAAATGATTTGGAAATGGCACCACACAGCTCCCACCTCTCCTCCTCTCTCGGCCCACTTTCCTCTCTAGTCTACAGTTTATTGATTGAACAAAATTACATCCAACCGACTTGACACCTGGGTTGTCCAGGCTTATTACGTCTCAGTAGAAGCTAGTGTGCGTGTGTGTGTGTGTGTGTGTGTGTGTGTGTGTGTGTGTGTGTGTGTCATGTGGTAGATCTGTTAGTTCTGCCTGAGGATGAACAGCTGGGGTTACCACTGTACATGCGGCTTTAAGGAGTGACATGAAGAAGGACTATGTGTTTACATGATCGTTTTTTCTTTTTCTGGGAAAGTGCAGGAGCAAGTTGCTGCTGAAAACTAACACACACACACACACACACACACACACACACACACACACACACACACACAAGGCACTGCTGAAGTCCGGTGACTCTGCACTCTCACATAGCCCCCTGGACATGGATGTCACCTCCCATCCGTCTTGTGTGTGCATTCATTCAACAAGCTCCTGCAGCTATTGTGTGGGTGAGCGTGTGTGTGTGTGTGTATTTGTCTTTTTTTCTCCTTCTAGAAACCAGAGAACCACATTACATTTTAATGGTAGCAATAGGAGTTTCTCCATGTGTGCATTTGAGTTTGTAAACATAGTTTTTTGATGTATTTCCTCATGGAGGATGAATAGAAAATCTGAGACGAAATAATTAGTCTTCAGCAAAAAAGCACAACAGCCTTTGTATATGTCTGGAGGTTATCTTTAAGCATAGGTTAGATAGCACAGTTGCATTTATTTATGCAATTCCAATTATTATGGCTTCATTTGCTCCCATAATTTTCAGTTTTAAGTTCCCGGAAGCCTTGAATTCAGTTTAAATGGGTTGGAAGATCAAAAAGATTAATATTCACGAGTGTTTTTGTCAAAGTATGTCTTATATCCTGATTTCAGACCCTCCAGAAAAATAAATACCAAGTGTTGAGACACTGTCCACATCCACATGTTCAAAGTCACCTAAACCCCCTTTCTTCCCCATTCTGATGCTTGGTTTGACTTCAGTACATTGTCTTGACCACGTCTAAATATATAAATGCATTAAATTGCTGCCATTTGATTGGCTGATTAGCTTTTTGTTTTTAAAAGCCATTGAACAGGTGTACCTAATAAAGTGGCCGGTGAGTATATATACACTGTAAGAAATTTCCCTGTAAAAAAACATTAAGCAACTGGCAGCAGGGTTGCCATTTTCTTACTGTTAAATTAACATTATTTGACTGTCGCTGAAATTGACGAAATAATGCTGTTAATGAAAAAAACAGTATGAACTATTTTTTATTGAACTTTAACAGTATTTTCTAGTTAAACTGACTTGATTAAAAAAACATTATATTGCTGTATTTTACAGTATCTTACAGTTAACTGATTAGTTTTAAAAGGCTGCTTTGTAGATACATTTTTGTTTAACATACATTTAACAAAACTATTATTTATTACAATAAAATAAACTGATTTAGAAGATTACACAAATTTAGAATAGGCACGCTAGGATCTATGCCCTTTAGTTAAGAAAAGGCTACAAAAGACCTTACTGGATGTTGGCCTTCTTTGTTATTTAAAATGTTTCAATGATGGTATAACAATATGAAAGAAAAAAACACAGCTTCCTAATGTCCTTTATCCTGATGATGATGATGATGATGATGATGATGATGATGATGCTTTTGACTAAAACATCTTGAAGTTGCTGAACATGTGCGAGAAGCGGACCTCTGGAGAGGATCTGCGTGAAATGAATCAGCATATTTCACATTTTGAGCTGAAATTCTGAAGAACTCCAATGCTGTGAGATACTCCCCTTCGTCAGCAAAGAACTTGAAATAAAAAATAATTCTTTAATGAAATCCTCGCTTTAAAAAAAAAAAAAAATTCATATATATATATATATATAATTTAGCTATACATAATTATATATTATATATATATTTTTAGCTATATATAAACTGGTCTATCTGAATCTCCACACAGCCAAGTAAATCAATGCTTCTTTCCTTCTTTTTTTTTGGCAGATGGCTTGCGAGACGCTCCGGACTGCACCAGACATTTAGTAGTTATCACTCTTTTCCAATCTCCTCCTCTGGCTTCTTTTAACACTTTCTGCTACCTTTTAAAAAATATATATTTTAAGCAATGCACTGCATGAATCATTCATAGCAGTACTGATAGCGATTGAATATCAAGGCTTTTCTTCCGTCTCACTGTTTAAATTGCCTATCCCAGCAGTAAGGCTTCTTTCTTTGCTATCAATCTCCTCCGTTTTCCTACATTGAAAATGTCTCTTGAGTCAACAAGGGTTACCTTAGAGACAACAGGAAGCCAATTCTTAATTTTCACTGGAAGCAATCACAACAGTGGAGGATACCAACACACGTTTTAAGTCGGGTTAATCTGACCTATAGGATCACTGCTGTGGACAAATTAATTACGACTTTGTCATTTAGTTTTAATTAAAGCTGACAGTCAGTGCGGTTACATGGCACAACTAGATTGGATTATCACATATATCGAACAAGACACTCGAACGGACCGTGTCACTTGTCTGAGTAGTATACATGGCCTTTCAGAAATCGGATAAATGTCCGATGCATGGTTGTCTCCACTATGCTAGGTGGCGCTGTAGCCCTTTCAACCATGCTTTCAACAAGTGGTTTTAGAGCCACGTCCGGTTCTCTCCCGTCAATAACCCATGGTGTAGCCTATCACGCGCAGGCACACAAGCACAGAACGAGAAGTCCGATATGCGATATCCGATCCCTGTATACATGCAGAGAGAAAGCCGACAATGAACGAATTATCTAGGTGTTCTTATCCGACTTCTCTTGTCCGTTATTGTGCCGATTTGTGTCCGAAGTAGATCGGATAAAGGTGTTTACATGCAGTTTAAAAGTCCTGTTGAGGTCTTATTCGTTTAGTTATCCGATTATGAGTCTGCATGTAAACGCAGTGTCACCATCTTGCTCCTACTTGATGAAAGCAAAACCCAGCATTAAGTGGAACAGAAAAATCCCAATGAAGAATGAGTTTTATAAAGGTCAGTCGCAAGGAGACAGATGGTCGGGCAAACAGAAGTGATGACGTCTACTTCATAGTTACGCAGGGTTAGTGCCTAAGCCCACTTTCACAAATGCAATTTCCTTTCACTTTCTCAGATGCTATCCAACGTATTAATACTCTAACATTTAATTTTAATTTAATTATGTGTTGCCAGTTATTTCATATACAGTATAAACTAGGGGTGGAAAAAAAAATCGATTTTCCGATTAATATCGATTCTCTCTCGGATGATTCTGAATCGATTCAGAAAAGTTAATAATCGATTTATTTTTTATTTTTTTAATACTAATACTTCCTGCGCCATTGCGCATGCACACCACACATGTGCGAGTTGTTTCCAAAGTGTCTTCAAAAGGGCTGAGAGCAGCAAACCCATGACCTGCACCGGCTTTATCTCGGCTTTATCTTGTTTTTGTTTGTGTTTTTGTATGAGAGCTGAATTCCAAGCCATACTTTTTGTACAATGTGTTGAAATGACATAGAAAATAATAGATAATAGAAATCCTATAGAAACATGATTTACGAGATTAGAAATAAAATAAAACTGAATCGGTTTAGTTTTTACATACTTCCATATTGTGCTGAAATGCAAGCTGCATTGATTATTGCACTGTTCATAGAAAGTCATATTTGTGAAAAGAAAAGCTTTTCTCTTAATACAGTATTAGAGAAGGCAATTCATCTGTTGATTGTCTTTAATGATCATCACAAAAGTAGGAAGTGATTAGCAAACTCCGAATAGCAAACTCAGATGTGCATATAAATATATTTTTGAAATTCACACATGGGTATGTACATAAAAAATGTTTTGCATTGAGATGCATTGAAAATCGATTTTGAATCGAATCGTTGAACTCTGAATCGGAATCGGATCGAATCATGAGGTGCCAAGAGATTCCCACCCCTAGTATAAACTGGTGTTACGGGCTCAGAATAAAAGCCTGAGACCAGACTGGTGCAACTAATTTAATAATGAGTTATTAGAACAAAACATATTTAAGACCCTAGTCAGTAACACTATGCATATAATCAATTGGCCATGCAGTTCTCTCATTTACTATTGTACAGGTTGGCAATGCTAACTGTACCTACAGGCTATATGACTCTTATCAAGCATAGCTGCTGAAATGAGCACCTCAAGTATTTCTCATTATTAACCGGTATGAATGTAAGGCATACAATGTAATGGGATGAAATTATGGGGTTACAATTGTTTGTTGAATCTGTTATTCATATTTTGGCTCACACCAATCAAATGCTAACAAGTCTGAGCTATTACTCCGGGACAATACCAGCTATTATGATCATGCAAGAGTAAATATTGGGAAGTGGTAAAATAGGTGATGTGTTTCTGGGATGAGGCTACACAATGGCGACAACACAGGCACAAAAAGGCAACCGCTGGCCATGTAAAAATCAATGCTTTGACTCCCACACAGCAAGCGTGATTGCTCGCAGGAGAGAATTAATTGGTTGGGCATGGGGCGAGCTGATGCTGTCCACTGCCTGATCACTTGGAGGGGACAGATAAATTAGGGGGTGCAAACACTTGTAAACCCACACACCCATACACACACACGCATTGATTATAATCAGGGAAGGACTGGTGAGTGGTTCAATTGTTGAGCGAGACAAGGAGCGCAAAGGGCCTGGACTGCCAAAAACAAAGGTACCATCCCTGTGTGCAAGTCAAGTGGCTCTTGTGAATCACAGCCTCGCTGTGCCTGTGATTGAAAATGAAGACACAGCACAGTATGAATGAGTTTAAGTGTGTGTGTGTGTGTGTGTGTGTGTGTGCGTGCGTGCGTGCGCGTGCATTTACTTAAATTCCTCACCCGCTCTCTACAAACATGACAAATTCTCCAGATAATTGCTGGTGGTAAATTACCCATAAATCCTAAAATAATTAGAATTTCTTTCCGGTGCTAAAATTAAGTCGAATCCAAAAAACAAAAAAAACAATCACTGAGCTGTTTGGCCTCGAGGCAGATGGAGGCTATTGGTCTTAAACTACAAAACAATCACGGCAGACTTTTTTTTCTGTGGTGCCGTTAAATGGTTCATAGCTTCTCCCCAATAACAGTAATACAGCAGAGAGAGTTGAAGGTCCATTGGAAAATCTGATAACAATGATTTGAGAGCAGGACGGTGGGGGCATGGGCCAGAGCTTGCCTGAGCAGCACGTTACCATACATGGAAAAATCCGGAATCGTGACGACACGATGGCAGGAAATTTGAACCGATTTGAACACGTGATTTCTCGACCGGCTGCCCTAGTGTTTAGCGCTCTGCACAGCCACCCCAGACGGTCAGCAGGGAATACGTCAATGCATGTACGTAATTATTTGATACGCTAGTATGGTTAAACATGACTATAAATCATTATAACAACATTTATAGGTCATAAGGTCGATAAGTATAATAGGTCCACTTTAAGCTCACTGATTAACACTTATGCTGTATATTGTCTGTTTAATCGGGCCTATACAAATCCAAATGTAAAAACTAGCTAAATCAAAAAAAAATCTCAGTATCTAAGAGAATGTTTATGAACTCACTTAAAAAAGTCTGCCCTTGCATTGATGTGCTACTTAAAACCCCCCTGGGTAAAGTTCCAGTGGATGTCAGCTTAGAGGTAAAATCGTCCAAGTGGCCTCAATCAGGTCCAAAAGCTCTTGCTGGAGGACTGTCTCTTCGCAATCATGGTTTCTTTGGAGTGCTCTTTACGCTGAGAGCACAGCTTAAGAGGGTGAAAGGAAAAGGCGGATTACTAAGGGCGAAATACCATATTTTGGGTATTTTGTTAAACACTCCCCATTAGTATCATTAACTACAACCCCATCTGCTTTACTTTGATTCATAATTCATTTCACAAGAGCCTTAGGATGATTTTTATTTCCAGCACGGCGATCAGCCGGAGGCTCTCGGCAGTGCTGCAGGCTCGCCTCTGGTGTCAGCCCGATATATATAAATATATTTTTTTAAAGTTCTCATGAATAAATCAGTCCAAAGACACAGTGAGAAAAAAATCGATTTTCTAGGATACGGGGAATGATAGAGAAGCTCATGAGACAATAATACGCAATGAAAACCGATTGACAAGCATGTAAAAAGTCAATTTACTGAATGAATGAATTGTAATTAGGCGCTTTATGCTACATGATCCTCGGGACACAATCTTTGTTGGTGAAAGTCTCAATTATGTTTTCCTAAAAGAAAACTACAAATAGCAGAGCAGACAGACAGTTCAAACAGCAAGACAGACAGACAGACAGTTGATAAAGTTGAAGGGCTTAACAAACTTTGAGTTGAGACAATTTTCTCTGTCTGGCATGCTTCATTTGTACTGGAACTCTCAGAGCAGAATTTTTCACGGTTATGTGGATATGTGGGATGGAGGGAGAAAAAAAACTCAGATTTGCCTCATTTCCATAAGCGGGCTTTTCTTGAAAGCCTTGCAGTGAAAGAGTTCTTTAAAAAAGGCCAATTGCTTCTTAACGGATTCAACTCTTGTCGTGACACTGTTGCACCGGCAGTAATCTCCCAAACAAAAGCCCTGTTGAATGCCAAAGATACATCACTGCAATAAAAACGCTAGAATATAAACTGCTGTTAATGGGGTCAGAGCCAAGAACATAAGGGAACGGACGGCAAGAACATTAGCTCGCCTGATTCATCACTCGGAAAAAGTCCTGCATCTGAAGGGCAGACAATTCCACAAATGGAGATGAAATTGCAGGTGAAATGGCGCCTGACAGAGCTGCTTTTGTCATGATGGCGATGCTGTTTGCAAGGGAATTAGCATTGTGTAAAAATTCAAGAAGTATCCCCACCGAAAAAGCTCATGAAAACCTTTGTCTAGCATCGAACAGATAACGTTAGCGACTAGCTGGTACATAGTGGTGCATTAAGTAGCTCAACAGCCAAATATATTTCTGAGTAGTTGTTGGATAGGATAGCTAACTACTTGCTAGAAATGCCAACTCACGTGAATACTACCTTTGCCTTCGTATCTGCTGATGTGTGAATACAAAGATAACTGTTTACTAGCAGATTTTCTGTATCAACTTAAAGGGTGATAATATGGCAGCATTGTCTTTCAGCTTGTCCCTGCTGCCCCCAAATGGCAACAAAATAAAAGGAAACTCACGTTGTTGGGCGTGAAATATATAAAAAGGAAGCTGGAATCAAAGGTCGAAAAAGAATACAAGGCTATAATGCTAATTGTGGATAGTGTTACTGTTTGGGGCCTGAATGTTAGACAGAATTAAAGATGACCCCCGTTTTCCAACAGTTTTGAAGTTTTGAGTTTTTTAAACATTTAAAAGACTGTCGGACTAGTGCTGGGAAAGATTCCCCCGAGGAGCTTGTCTAAAGAGCAGAGGACTTATCTTTTTGAAGCCCTTTTCTCTCTGATAAGTGAAACGTGAGATATATACATAGCTTATCTATCAGTCAAATACTCCCCCTTCTCTCCTGTCATAAGCTCTTGAAAGTGCTTCTCAGGCTATATCTTTTTGAGCTCTTTAGAAATGTTGACCAAGGTCAGGTTGTACTAAAAAAATAGTACTTGTTCTTGAGACTAGGGCCCGACCGATATTGATTTTTGGGTGCCGATGCCGATTATTTTCTGAGAAAAATTACGATAACGATTAAATCGGCCGATTTTTTTATTTTTTTTATCCCATAAATATATATTGAAAAAATGTACTTTTTTGAACCCTTAAATATAAATAAATACTTGTTACTGTCAATAGGTGTACAGAAACTTTTTATTTATTGAAATATGCATTATCTAAAAAAAAAAAAGTGTTACAAATATGTCTAAAGTGACATGACGCATTTTCAAACTCAGACATTAAGCATTTTATGTAACTGCACCCAACCCTCTGGAACTCCCTCCCTCCAAACATCAGCATCTCAGACTAAATAAACTCATTCAAAAGTCAACTCAAAACTCACCTCTTTAAGAAAGCATAATTACACCTGACTCCATTCCAAACCTTATCTTTAATTTGTCTGTATTTTGTTTTCCTTTTAAGTATGATTTTCTATATGTTTGATGTAAAGTGTCCTTGAATGACCTCCAATAAAGCACTATATAAATTCTATATAATAACTATAGTAATATCAACTACTATTAACAGTCAAGAGATGACCAATGACTCTACTATTGGTGTCAGGGGGAACTGTCAAGTGTGAATTAATCTAATGTATTACAACACCCCTGCTGCTGCTGTTAATATGCTATAAGGCTACCTCCGGGGCAGCAATGCATCTCAGTCAACATGATTGCTGGAATAATAAAATAAAAAATAAATAATCTGCAAAAAATCGACGGCCATTTTGCCAATGCCGATTTTTCGGAGACGTGCTATAATCGGCCGATTAAATCGGCCAGCCAATATATCGGTCGGGCCCTACTTGAGAAGAGCTGTCCAACCTTGTCAAGAAGCCTAAGTATATATAGCTTATTGGAACAGCCAGACTGAAAGAGATGTAAGGGAGTAATGCTTGCCATCATAGACAGGGGTGAGATGTATTATAGTTTAAAGGTGCACTATGCAATTTCGGGGGGGGGGGGTTGCAGAGCCTTCATTTAGTTTACAAAACATATTTACTCTACATGTAATTCTTAGTATTGAATAATTCTATCATCTTAAATAAAAACTAAATTATTTTGAGGCACCTGAGCCAAAACGTAACTCTAGAATATGGTTGTAAAGAAAACTGTGGGCCCTGCTCCTGTAAACAAACAACAGTGAAACAGTACATTTTCAATAAGCTTTTTACTTTAAACAGTGTTCCAGAGACTTTGTTTTCCTGTAAGGCAAGTTTTTTGATTCAGTTATGAAAATTAACCTTAGAAAATGTTCACTTCTCTAACACTCCCAAAGTTACATGGTGCCCTTTAAACACTGAAATAACGCACACATTTTCAGAAGGTTTGGGAAAGTTGAGGAAGTTGTCGGACCAACACTTCAGACGAAGCATATGCAGCATGTCCGCGCGGAAGAAGTGTTAAAAACCATCACCCATCTCCCACGCGTCTGACGGAACAGATATACTCATGTTTTAATCAACGCAGCTGTATACACAGGCAGAGAGACAGCTATTACATTACGACACAAACCTAATTTGTACGTTTCAAGTCCATTTTTCCTTCCGAGCCTGTTCCTAGCAACATTACGGCTATAAACCATCCATAATGCAACAGCCTCTCGAAGCCAGCGTGGCACTGGATCTCCATTTAAAACAAATATCTGAGAAATGTCCTTTAATATCATTCCATTATTGAGCATTATATCTAGAAAATTATCAGATATTGTCTAATATGTCCAGCCAATGCGGTTTTTAACTTTATAACTTATTTAGGTTAAGCATATTGTGTGAATGTGCTATGATGTTATCAAGTAGACTTAAGTTAAGAGGTTCTTATTGGTCTTAATGGACTACCTCTTACCCGCACTATGTGACGTCTGTGCTATAGTCTCATTCTCGCCTGATGAAAAAATCCTATCAGTGAAACGAGCATACTCATATTCAAGTCAACTCTCAGATAGGGAACGTATCTGAACAAAAAAACATTGAAGTTTAGCACTGAATAAATACATTTTATTTCAAATGGGAATTTCAGTGAGAGAGCATGACTTGCGATGGTTACTAATCAACAGTAAAACAAGGCTTCTCTTCTGGCTGGTTTCTGCTATGTTTCAGCTCACAAGCCGATTATTACCTATTCCATCAAAGACACACAGGGGAAAAAAAGGACAAGCCTGACAATAAAATGTTGCACAGTGGAGCAGAAAAAAGCAAGAATCCTATTGGGGCTCCTTAATCCACGCTGTCTGTCTCCCTCCTTTTCCCCAGACAAACATTTCAAACAGAGCCATTATCTACGGCTTTGAAAATGTGATGAAAATGATATCGGTTTGAAAGAGTCATTTTCGGTGTATTTCTTGTTTTTTATTCTTTTTATCTACACTGTAGTAAAACTTGGAAAAGCGGTGTCTGATCTGAAGAGGCGTCACGTGTAATAATGTAGTTCCTGTGCATATGGGGCTTCCATCTGGAGCTTTGAACCTGTGAACAGATAGTGATGCACGTATACAGTATGTAGATTGGACATGCACACAGACACAGCCTGTGGACGCATGTATTTGCACTCTGAAAAATAACATGGACATTACAAAACATGTCATCATTAATAATCATACATTTTACATGTGTCTTAATATTTCTGGTTATTTTCTACAATACTTTTATTTTGCCCAACATGCTTAGATTATCCATGAGACAATTCTAATATCCCTGTTTTCTTTCTTTTCTGTATAGTACAACTGAAAACCCCAATTTCCTCTCTGGGAACATTGACTCACTTCTTACCATATGTGCTGAACAGTTTTTCGGACATTGTGTCGCACGCATGAGATGTGCAGATATGAAGAGACTTTTTACAAAAAAAATTAAAAAACGACCCTCATTTCATGCATTGTTATTGCCTGATTGATTTCCCAGCCCGCATCTGTGACGCTGTCACAATGACAAAAAAAATAAGGTAATTACGATGCCCGGCCTCGTTCTTACTCTGACCTTCTCTTCACTGGAGACTTTTGTTAATTTTTTCCACATCATTTTAGAGAAACCATATTTCTCTCAACCAGTGGCTCAACCAAAGGGAATAAGAATGAAAAGTATCTAGAGCTCAACTTTCCCTTACTTCTCCCTACAATTGACAAATACAGAAATAGTATGGACTATGTGTACACTAGGTGCTTTAACGACTGTTGATGTGTGCGACAGGTAAACAATCAGACAGTGCCGTTCTTGTTTAGGAAAGAAAACACAGACAAATCCAGGGACAAAAGAGGGCCTGTACAGATAATCTTCTAAGCAAACCAAACATATTGACTTAATACAGTTGAATGTCGTAAGACTTGTTACATGATGATGTGAGGCAAAGGTTTCCCGGTTCAGACCGCACCTTTGGCGTGATACTTCTCAGGAAAAGCTGCAAGACCATTTGCATAGTGAAACAAGCGTTCTGGCATGTGACTCCTTAAGGGAATAGGCTAGTTAGATGGAGTTACATGGGAACATTGAGACCACTATCATGTTTGTGCACCAAGCTACAGCTGGCAGATATTGAACTTAGCATAGCATTATGACAAAAAAACAAGGGGGAAAGCGCTACTCTGTCCACGGTAAACAAAATTAGCCTCCCGGCACCTCTTAATCTCCTTAATTAACACACATTTGCTTGCCACATTAGCAGTTGGGATAGAGATTAGAATCCAAATACCTCAACCGCTCCACTTGTTCTCTTTGGTCCCTCCCTGACACACTCTACACACCAACAACGTCTGTGCCAAAGTGAATGGACAGTCCCAACAGCCAATAAGAACAGAGAATCGGAGCCTCGTTTTGATTGATCAAAGTGTACCGCTCATGTTTACTTCTTTGACCAATCGGAAATCATATACCCCAGCTTTAATCTGTACCAAAAAAAAGTAAACATTATGAAGGGGGGGTTATTTGTGCTACAATTTTTAAGCGGGGTGTGGTGACATCCAGGAGTTGTGTTGTTACAGTGAAGTTGGTGACAGCATTAAATGCAGGGAAGCCCACTGCACCCGGCCACAAAATATGTCCGAAAATGTAATAATAATATAGCTTAAGAGTTTCTGGTGGCTGGATTTTTTTCTCACAATTTGAAAAAGCCGGGCTAGCTGACTCCCACTTGTTTCCCAGTCTCAATGCTAAACGCTACGCTAACTGGGTGCTTGACCTGCGCGTAGGCTGCTGGAAAACACTAAGTTTGACAGATCTCTGAATTCCAGTTTCATACACACTTGCACTGTTCATTTGTTTGATGATTGTTATTTATTGTTTGGCCCTCCGGCATCTGGAGTGGACTGTATTGAATCTCGGTGGACTTTTTACAGGGGATTTTTTAGTGTGGGTGGACGCTGACCAATTGTTTTAGTGAAAGACAACAAAACAAAACAGGGATGCACCTACTTTGAATAGCTGGCGGGTGAACATCAGAAGCTTTGGGGAGTGCTGTACCTCCAGTCCTCATCTTTATATAGATGTTTCAGGTGCTATGAACCTGAATACAATATGTATATGCTCTACCTCTGTGCTCACAGTGTGGATGATTGACAGCTAATCCCCCGAGCGACAGGTTCAGTCAGACATAGTGGTATATTTCTCTCTGGGACTCGACTGACGGTTCATATTTAATGTGCCACTCTAGGACAATCTCTTACTGAGTTGGATACAGTCATATTTGTGGTATTTTACCCAATTAAGTGGGCGTTGGAGGTGTACTGACTCCTATAAAAGAGATATTAAGGCTCATAAATGTATTTTTGAGGTGTAAGTCGAGAGTGAAGCTTCTCTCTCTCTCTCCCCATGCCGAGCTCAATCAACCCTTAATCCTTCTGCTGTGTCACATCAAAGGGCACATTCGTCTCAAGGAACAAGGAGGTAATCGTGGGCTTTATCATTCGAAATCCTCTGAAAGCTGAGAGATGCATGTGATATTTCATCCTCTGAGCCTATAGGTCCTGTCTGCATGTATTGGCAAGGGACCAAGCCAAAACTTATGTCATTTAAAAAGCCTTATTAAAGCTATAGTGCTTCACTTTTATGAGGTAAGCCTTCGGTCAATGCGTATTAATTGTATTCATTCTGTTGTAAGTCCATTTTTTTTTCTTAGCAGTGGAATCAACAACTGAAAACATTTCGCGGGCGCTTCTTGAGCTCCAGCAAGTGTCGGGGGTGGGGTGGGGGGGTGACACCAGTTTGTAAATGCCGCCATACTGAGAAATACAGCGAGAGTTTGGTGGAGCTGATGTGGGCTTAATAAACTTTGTCTCAACTCATTTGGCAGTGGCTTGAATGTAACCGGCATTTCCTTTTAATGTGAAAAAGTTACGCACTCTAGCTTCAATAACTTAACATTTTGTCAACCTTTTTCCTTCTTCTCTTCCTGTCATCACACGCACACGCACACACACACACACACACACACACACACACACACACAGCACACACACACACACTGACTCACATCCTGCAGCGGCCGCCCCCGCCATCTTAATAAGACTCTCCAGCAGCAGCAGGCCTGTGTCCTCTTGACACGGTGCTTGTGTGGTGTGGCCCCGGAGTTCACCAGCTTCATAATGAGGTGTCAGAGAGGATGACAGAAAATATCTCTCCTCTCTCTCTCTTGCCCTCTCTTTCTCTCTCTCTTTTCTCTCTTTTTTTGGCGGCAGAGAGCAGAGGAAATGTGGGAGATGGTGGGCAGCATGTTTTTTTTTTCTTCCCAACAGCTCTGACACAAAAGGGAAGTGCCACAGTCTCCATATATCAGCGCCAGGATCAGACTGATCTGATAATATTTTGTCGGTCTTAATTATGTGATTCCCGCTGAGTCACTGACTGGAGTCGATCAACGGCCTGAAAATCCCATTTTGTACTGCTGGCCAGTAAAACTACATTTTTATTGCCACCTTTTATTTTCAAGGTGCTACGAGGAATTTTGAAATATACCACCATATATGCTCCACATGTGTTGTACCTACAGGAGCATGTTGCATACATACAACAAAGCTCTGTTTATGAAACAAGATCGACAGCTTTCTTCACCTCCTGCTGGGTCATTGTGAAGACACGTTGAGAAATGTAGTAGTTGAGTAGTATGTATTTTGTTCTGGCAGCTAGTATGTGGGAGAACGTGTTTAATAAAGAAAAAGGCTAATGGTGTGTTACAAAAGAAAATAAAGTAAATTTCTTCATTGCCATTTGTGTGCAGATTTGACCTATAGTCAAAGTTAGGGTACTCATCAAAGTTAAAAGGGTTTCATAATGTGTGGGGGGAAAATAATAATAACTTGATGCCAGTGTTTGAATCCAGCCATGCTCCCTGCACTAATTATGGCCTTTACTTCAATCCGATAATCAAAATAAAGCAGAAGACTTAATCAAATTACCAACCAATTAGCCGTGTGTATGTAAAGTGGAGGTTTTCCCCACTGTGAACTATGCAGTAAATGATGCCCTCAGTCTCTCAGATAGACTTGCAATGGAGTCAGGTGTGCAGCCGCGCTCAGTATTTATTTTTAATCTATAGTCAGGGAATTCCCAATTAGACATTATATTGTGTGTCGTGAATAACATGGGAAAAGATCTAGTGCGTGACAGTATTCATAGGAACAAATTAAAACAGGAGACCAGTTTCCAAGCGAAGGCCACGTGATGTGCTTCATTTTGTCACTCTAATGATCATGTTAATGGGGCCCCTGGTAATGACAATCTTCCACTGCTCCTGTATCAGTTATTGAGAACATGGTCCCTTGATGTGGTGCAAGTTAACATACCGAGAGCTTGTGGTCCATCATGAGAATTGTTTAATTTTATTTGTTTATTTAGAAATGTATTGAGCAGGGACAAATGCATTGTACATTGTTTCATATGAAATATAAAATAGATGACATGCATACAGGTTTCTAGTGGAGACTCATTTGCGACCCCTGTCCCTGATTAGGCCTTTCCTAAAAAATTACACATGAATAAAAATACAGAAGACATCATATACAGGAGACAGCAATAAAAAATAAAAACAAGGACGATGATTGATTTTCCAGCTCCTTATCTGCACTGTCTGGAAACAATATGACACTTTTAAGATGGTGCAATTAAGCTTGTAAGCTACAATAGTTATAGCATTGTTATATGGCTTGTGGTCAACAGAAATAATGCAAGAATCAATGTGAACCAATTTTTGTGAAGTTTCACTGTTTTAAATGCTAGCGATTCATGGCTCGGGTTGCTAAATCCAGGGTTTTGTTTCTCTATTTTTCCTATATGTTTACAGCTAATGCTTCCAACACTACTAGCCTACCTGTATGTGAGTTAGCTCAAGAAACCCTTCAGAAAAATTACTTTAAAGGGGACATATTATGAAAAACCAAACATTGCCGGTGTTTGGGCACACTGTTTAGGTTATTGGCGTCCCTACCAGCACACACAAGCTTCAAAAAGACAAATATGTCAGTTTCTTCTGGGACATTTATTTCGAAAAAGGGGGGTTCTATTTCGTTCCTACTGACCGCCAGAGGCGGTGCTTACAGCACTGGATGTTCCATCGCGCGCATGCGCAGGTCGAGATCTTTATACCAACAAAGTCACCTGTGACACCTGGGTGACCCCGGAATGTCTATATATTCCGGAAGTCACCTGAGGATCTGTTCCTTCTATTTTCTCGCGGATTAGCAGGACACACACAATGCGTGTGTGTGAGAGATATACCGAATAGCTTTGTCGCAAGTAGCTTGTACCTTCGGGTTGGTGCTTCGATCTAACGTCGACCACCAAAGGCTGCGACTGGCAATTGTTTCTACTACGGCTGCGGGCCGGGCAGGGGTGAGTAAGTGTGAAAGCTACGCGTGGCCGCCGGCTACCGCGGTAGCTGTCACCTTCCACCTTGCATTATTGAGCTCGTAACAGTCGGCGGCTAGCTTCACAGTCGCCGTGTTATTATTTCGGTCGCGCCGTTGCTTGTAAGCCCGGTGCTGATTGTATGCTATTGTTTTCTAAAGAGTGCCAGTGAGCGGCTGGGCTTAGCGCCGCCACGGTAAGTTCTAATTTCTTTTGCTAGCTGTTGCGCTGTGCTCGGGTGCTGAGTTCGCCGGGGCCAGTTGCTTACTTTGATTTAATTGTCAGTGAGCGGCGTGGGCATAGCCGCCGCCACGGTAATTGCTAGCTTTGCTGCACTGCTGCTTGGGTGTGTGTCGCCTAGGCCAGTTGCTACTTGATTAGTTGATAGTGAGCGGCTGGGGTTAGCGCCGCCACGGTAAATTCTAATTTCTTTTTGCTAGCTGTTGCGCTGTGCTCGGGTGCTGAGTTCGCCGGGGCCAGTTGCTTACTTTGGTTTAATTGTCAGTGAGCGGCGTGGGTAGCCGCCGCCACGGTAATTGCTAGCTTTGCTGCACTGCTGCTTGGGTGTGTGTCGCCTAGGCCAGTTGCTACTTGATTAGTTGCCAGTGAGCGGCTGGGGTTAGCGCCGCCACGGTAGGTTCTAATTTATTTTTGCTAGCTGTTGCGCTGTGCTTGGGTGGTGAGTTCGCCGGGGCCGGTTGCTTACTTTGATTTAACTGTTAGTGAGCGGCGTGGGCATAGCCCGCCACGGTATTTGCTAGCTTTGCTGCACTGCTGCTGGGGTGTGTGTCGCCTAGGCCAGCTGCGTACTTGATTTATCGTTTTTGCAGGGGCGCGTCGTGCTCGGGTGCTCTCGCCTAGTGCTCGATTGCCTAAGCCTGCGTTAATTTGCCTCCAGTAGGCGGCTTGCGGGTAGCAGAGTCGCCTTCAAGGGGTTAATTTTGGGGTGTCACACCGGTGCTCGGTGCTCTCGCCTAGAGCCCGGCGGCATAGCCTACTAATTAATTTGCTATTTGCTAATTAGTTACTGAGATAGGGTAATTAAGTTGCCATTATGTCAAGCGCCCATAATTGTGTCAT
Source organism: Hyperoplus lanceolatus (assembly GCA_026929865.2). Lineage (NCBI taxonomy): Eukaryota > Metazoa > Chordata > Actinopteri > Uranoscopiformes > Ammodytidae > Hyperoplus > Hyperoplus lanceolatus. Next base: position 9,163,476 of record CM049418.1, on the reverse strand, counting down.
CTGCTTGGCCTCCCTGCACACGGAGGATGGCCATGACCAGTGCTCTGCATGTCTGGGGGTTGAGCACCTGAGGGAAGCACTGTCGGATGATCCATGCATGAATTGTAGTTGCATGCCTCATGCACTAAGGCTGGCTAGGCTGGCTGAGGTGGAGGGACTAGTGTTGCCCCCGTCGGGTGCGGGTCCTGGGTGGCGCCGCGGCGCTCCTCGGCAGCTGGGGACCCCCCCGGGGAAGTCCCGTAGGGTAGACGAGTTGACAACCCAAGTGAGCACACTATCGGGGGACGTGGCTCAGATCAAGGCCCTCTTGGAGAACCTCCGAGAGGCACAGGGTGTACCAGCCGCTGTGTGTGTTCCCGCGGCTGCACAACTTTCCTATTCAGAGGATGATATGCTGTCTACAGCTGCATCCTGTAGTCTCTTTACAGAGGAGGGAGAAGTCTACGAGGCGTCCCTGGCTTCTCAGGCTCTCTCCCCAGGGGTCGGCGGCCAGCTCGGCTAGAGGGCCAGGGCCCAGCCGCTGCACAGTTAGGCCAGCCTTGCATATGGCGCTGGCGAAGCTGGGGTTAGACGAGGCTCCGGTTTCATCTGCACCGGTAAGTGCATTTTTCCCGCAGGCTGTTCAACCCTCTGTTTTCACGTTGCCCCCCTCTGAGCCGTACATTGTGGAGCTGCATAGGTGCTGGCCGGAGGCCAAGGTTTGGTCCCGTCACACTAGCGATGGCAGAGCACTGGCAGCTATGAGAGACGCTGGGGCTTACGGCTTGGACCGGTTAGCGCCAATTGAGCCAGCGATAGCATCCTTGGTTGTCTCCCCAGAGGAGGCGCTGAGGGCCGATGCGCGCTGCCCTCGGCCCCAGTGCCGAATTACGGACGACCTGCTTACCAGAAGCTACGGCATTGCTGCCCGTATGGGCCGTCTCGGGAATTCGCTCGCATACCGTTCTGGCTTTGTCCCAGACCATTCAGGGGTCAGAGGTTGATCCCTCAGCTCAGACCCTAAGTGAGATTTCTCTTCAGACATTTGCTTTTATGACTAGGGAACTAGGCAGATTAATGTCAACAATTACGTTGGCGCCGCCAGGTTTGGCTGGCGCAGTCCCCCTGTCGGAGGTGTGTCGTCGGACCCTCCGGTCTCTCCCGGTTGTGCCAGGCCAGACGTTTGGGCCAGCTGCACTGCAGGCCCTGGAGCGAGGTACAGGCTGGCCAGGCCAGCCAGCATTTTGCGAGTTTGCAGCGTCCACCGCCACCTTATTACAGACCAGGGGCCTCTGTGGTACCCTGTGCCAATAACCTCGACCACGTCCAGCTGGACGATCGAGGGCCAGCGTTTCTCCGAGCAGGTTGGCCGGCGCCGTACTACCGCACCGCCGCTACGGGAGGCATTTCAGGCGCCAAGAGGCCCGGCGCCAAGAGGCCCGGCGCCCAGCCGCCGCCCCCAAGGCCCCTAGGGGCAGGGGGGTAGGTACTGAAGCTCAAGGGCCGGCCGCGGACGTTTTCTCAGCAGCACCTGGACTACTGGGAAGAACAGACCACAGACCCGTGGATGGTGTCCACGCTGTCCAACGGGTACACACTACAATTCCGACGCAGGCCCCCAACTTTCAGCGGGATCAGACTTACTGTGGTCAAAGATCCCGGCAGATCCCTGGTCCTGACCCAGGAAGTGGCCACCCTCCTGGGGAAGGGTGCCATCGAGGTAGTAGAGCCACAGGAACAGCTCAAGGGGTTCTACTCAACCTACTTTCTGGTACCGAAGAAGGATGGCGGGTTTCGCCCCATTCTGGACTTGAGACGGCTGAATCGGTACCTCAAGGTCTTTTCCTTCCACATGCTGCGTGTTGCAGATGTCCTCCGGGCTATCGCTCCGGAGGACTGGTTCGTGTCGATAGACCTGAAAGACGCCTACTTTCATGTCCCTATTTCACAGCGTCACAGGCGGTTCCTCCGCTTCGCATTTCTGGGCAAGGTGTACCAATTCAAGGTCCTTCCATTCGGGCTGTCTCTGGCCCCACGTATATTTACAAGGTGTGTGGCAGCAGCCCTGTCCCCATTACAGGCCGGCGGTATGGCGATATTGCCGTACCTAGACGACTGGCTAATCATTTCCCCAACTCGGGAGCAGGCAGTCAGGGACACAGCCAGGCTCCTCAGCCATGTGGATCGGCTTGGCCTCACGGTCAACTTTTCCAAGAGCAACCTTACACCATGTCGGGTGGTGAGTTATCTGGGGCTGGTGCTCGACTCGGTGGACATGCGAGCCTGCCTCTCTCCAAAGCGCGTCGCTACCATTCTGCAGCTACTACAGCGCTTCAGGCGGGGGAGGTTGCTGGAATACGGCCTCTTCCTGCGACTGATTGGTATGCTGGCCGCGGCATCCGGCGTGGTCCCGCTAGGCCTTCTCAGGTTGCGGCCTCTGCAGATCTGGGCCAATGGTCTCCACTTGGACCCCAAGTGGCAGAGACACAAGATGGTCAGGGTGTCTGGGCAGTGCCTTTTGGCCCTCCGACCCTGGAGAGAGAGGGCGTACCTGATTGCGGGGGCGCCTTAGGGAGGCTGGCTTCCTGGCGGGAGGTCGTAGAGACAGACGCCTCCCTTACCGGCTGGGGCGCAGTATGGCGCCACAGGACTGTCAGAGGCCAGTGGGATTCCCAGCAGAGGCTGGAGCATATAAATGTGTTGGAACTCCTTGCGGTGTTCTTGGCTCTAAAGCACTTCCTTACAGTTCTGAGAAACCGGCATGTTCTCGTCCGGACAGACAACATTTCCACTGTCTACCACGTCAACCACCAGGGGGGCACCAGATCGAGGCGGAACCTGCGGGTCGCGCAGGGACTCCTTACATGGGCGTTCCCCCATTTCCTAAGCCTGAGGGCTGCCCATGTTCCAGGTGTCCAGAACATAGCGGCAGACCTTCTCTCGCCAAGGGCCACCCTCCGGGGAGTGGATGCTCCATCCGGAGGTGGTGGGCATGATTTGGGACAGGTATGGCAGGGCAGTGGTGGATCTCTTTGCTTCCGAAGAGACGACCCACTGTCCCCTCTGGTTCTCCGTGATGGAGAGGACCAGCCCCTTAGGACAGGACGCTCTGGCTCATGCTTGGCCAGACAGCCTGCTCTATGCATTTCCTCCAATTCCCCTTATACTGGCAACACTGGACAGAGTCCAGCGTGGCGGTCACAGCCTACTTCTGGTGGCCCCACATTGGCCAGGGAGGCTGTGGTTCCCAGCATTGCTGAAACTCCTCAACGGAGAGGCTTGGCGCCCTTCCAGAGAGACAGGATCTTCTGTCTCAGGTCGGCGGGCGTATATGGCACACAAATCCGGGGCGCCTGCGGCTGTGCGTGTGGCCCCTGAGAGCCAGGACCCACTGCTGACGTCTTGCAACCAGTCGGTGGTCCGTACCATTTTTAGTGCTAGAGCACCCTCCACTAGGTTGCTCTATGCAAACAGGTGGAAGTTGTTTTCACAGTGGTGCGTGACACAAGGCGAGGTCCCGGAGACTTGCTCGGTGGTGGTGATACTGAACTTTCTGCAGTCTGTGTTGGACAACAACAGGGCTGCTTCGACCCTGCGCGTTTATGTGGCTGCAATCTCGGCTGCACATGCAAGGGTTGATAGCCAGACGGTAGGATCCCACTACCTAGTCAGGCAGTTTCTAAAGGGAGCCCAGAGGCTTCGACCACCACGACCCCTGAGGGCACCATCATGGGACTTGCAAGTGGTTCTGAGGTCCTTATGTCTACCCCCATTTGAGCCGCTAAGTCAGGCAGATCTGACGCGGCTGTCTATGAAAACGGCTTTCCTTCTGCCATTGCAACTGCGAAACGGGTCGGGTGAACTCCATGCCTTGTCAGTGAGCCAGGCGTGTATGCGCTGGCACGCAGATGGGTCAGGAGTGGTGCTCTGGCCGAATCCATCCTTCCTGCCCAAACGTTTGTCTCCCCATCACGCAAACCAACCAATTGAGTTGGCTGCTTTCAATCCCCCAGGCTCTCCGGGGGTGCAGAGGGAGTGTCAGACCCGCTGTGCCCGGTGCGGGCGCTTAGGGCGTATGTTGAAGCGACAACCAGCTTACGTAAGACAGATAACCTCTTTGTCTGTTACGGGGCTGCAGGAAAGGGGCTGCCCTGTCCAAGCAGAGACTCTCTCACTGGATTGTGGATCTAGTGTTGAATGCATATAGAGCACAGGGGCTCCCTGTGCCCTTGGCCGTTAAGTGCCACTCTACCAGGAGTATGGCTACGTCATGGGCGGCCTTGAAGGGGGTTCCTCTTCAGGACATCTGCTCCGCGGCTACATGGTCTTCATCATGTACGTTTGCGCGGTTCTACAGAGTGAATGTCGCTGCTCCTCATCCGGTGGCGACGGCTGTCCTGTTGATGGCTGCAAGCCCTTAAGTGGTGAGTACTCTTCGTGACCTTTTTGGTATAAGTCATCCAGTGCTGTAAGCACCGCCTCTGGCGGTCAGTAGGAACGAAATAGAACGATAGTTACGTATGTAACTACGGTTCTATGAGTTCCGGATGACCGCCAGAGTTCTCTGTCACTCAGACTTCTCAGACACCGCGAGAAGATCCAGTGGAACAGATCCTCAGGTGACTTCCGGAATATATAGACATTCCGGGGTCACCCAGGTGTCACAGGTGACTTTGTTGGTATAAAGATCTCGACCTGCGCATGCGCGCGATGGAACATCCAGTGCTGTAAGCACCGCCTCTGGCGGTCATCCGGTGTTGTGCCGAATTCCCACTCCCCCGCAGGATCGCACTCCCCTCTATGGCCAAAATCCTACTCCCCTTCTAACTTCTACATTTATGCAACTAGTGTCAAAAGCTTTTTATGGCACACTCTATAGGGCATGAGGAGCCACTAAAATCATTTGGGGGGATGTCAGATCTTATAGTCCCAAGATATGAGGGGGGAGGATTTCGGCAGGATCCCACTCTTTCGGCAGGATCCCACGGGATTTCGGCAGGATCCCACGGGATTTCGGCAGGATCCCACTCTTTCGGCAGGATCCCACTCCCCTCTACGCGTGAACGCGCACTGCCTCCCTCGTCTTAGGCTTTGAGGAAACTGTTCGTAGAGGAAACTGTTCGTAGGCTATTTAATTCATGTTTCATCAAAATATAAGTTATGTTGTGCTGCACTTGAGAGTCTATACGATTTGTATGTCGTGCCACTCGTAAAGTCCGAATGATTGTCTCAAAAAATAGACGTACTTTGGAGCTGCACTTGAAAAACGATGTTGATGTCGATGTTGTGCTACTGTCCTATGATTGAAATGAGGGTAATATGTGAATTATGTTGTAGTTGCGACTGCTGTTATGTCACTGTATGGTAAAAGCGAGAATCCTTCTGTGTATTCATTTGTACGAATCACTTTTAGTAGAACTATTCACTTCTGATTATTGATTACGTTGTACTTTCTGTTATAGGTATACTTACTAAATGCACTATATGCCAATTAATTATAATCGTCTGGTAAATGAGTATAACATTATTTTACAAATGTAGGCTATATTACATTACATTTAGTCATTTTATTAAAAAAAAAAAAAAATATATATATATATATATATATATATATATATATATATATATATATATATATATATATATATATATATATATATATATATATATATATATATATATATATAAAGGCCCCTGCTCACAGGTCCCTCCTACCAGAATTCAGGTCCCTCCTACCAGAATTCAACTTCTATTTCCCTCTCAGTAAACTACTTGCCACACAACTGTTTTGTGTTTCCATTTTATAGATCCTGCTTCCCACAGCCTAGTTTGTGTCTGCTAACTTGGCTCCTCATGCCCTATAGAGTGTGCCATAAAAAGCTTTTGACACTAGTTGCATAAATGTAAAAGTTAGAAGGGGAGTAGGATTTTGGCAACACTGTTTTTCATACCTGCCGAAATCCTCCCCCCCTCATATCTTGGGACTATAAGATTTGACATCCCCCCAAATGATTTTGGTGGCTCCCCATGCCCTGTAGAGTGTGCCATAAAAAGCTTTTGACACTAGTTGCATAAATGTAAAAGTTAGAAGGGGAGTAGGATTTTGGCAACACTGTTTTTCATACCTGCCGAAATCCTCCCCCCTCATATCTTGGGACTATAAGATTTGACATCCCCCCAAATGATTTTGGTGGCTCCCCATGCCCTGTAGAGTGTGCCATAAAAAGCTTTTGACACTAGTTGCATAAATGTAAAAGTTAGAAGGGGAGTAGGATTTTGGCAACACTGTTTTTCATACCTGCCGAAATCCTCCCCCCTCATATCTTGGGACTATAAGATTTGACATCCCCCCAAATGATTTTAGTGGCTCCTCATGCCCTATAGAGTGTGCCATAAAAAGCTTTTGACACTAGTTGCATAAATGTAAAAGTTAGAAGGGGAGTAGGATTTTGGCAACACTGTTTTTCATACCTGCCGAAATCCTCCCCCCCCCCTCATATCTTGGGACTATAAGATTTGACATCCCCCCAAATGATTTTGGTGGCTCCCCATGCCCTGTAGAGTGTGCCATAAAAAGCTTTTGACACTAGTTGCATAAATGTAAAAGTTAGAAGGGGAGTAGGATTTTGGCAACACTGTTTTTCATACCTGCCGAAATCCTCCCCCCCTCATATCTTGGGACTATAAGATTTGACATCCCCCCAAATGATTTTAGTGGCTCCTCATGCCCTATAGAGTGTGCCATAAAAAGCTTTTGACACTAGTTGCATAAATGTAAAAGTTAGAAGGGGAGTAGGATTTTGGCAACACTGTTTTTCATACCTGCCGAAATCCTCCCCCCTCATATCTTGGGACTATAAGATTTGACATCCCCCCAAATGATTTTGGTGGCTCCCCATGCCCTGTAGAGTGTGCCATAAAAAGCTTTTGACACTAGTTGCATAAATGTAAAAGTTAGAAGGGGAGTAGGATTTTGGCAACACTGTTTTTCATACCTGCCGAAATCCTCCCCCCCCTCATATCTTGGGACTATAAGATTTGACATCCCCCCAAATGATTTTAGTGGCTCCTCATGCCCTATAGAGTGTGCCATAAAAAGCTTTTGACACTAGTTGCATAAATGTAAAAGTTAGAAGGGGAGTAGGATTTTGGCAACACTGTTTTTCATACCTGCCGAAATCCTCCCCCCTCATATCTTGGGACTATAAGATTTGACATCCCCCCAAATGATTTTAGTGGCTCCTCATGCCCTATAGAGTGTGCCATAAAAAGCTTTTGACACTAGTTGCATAAATGTAAAAGTTAGAAGGGGAGTAGGATTTTGGCAACACTGTTTTTCATACCTGCCGAAATCCCCCCCCCCCCCCATATCTTGTGGCTATAAGATCTGACACACCCCAACTATGTGGGGATGTGGACAATCTGGATGGCGACACTAACTGGGTAATAGCTTGTCAACTGGTATTGAATACAATACTTTTTTCACTAGTAGACACATTTATAATGAAGCATTGGTATTTCTTTGTATAAGTGGTAATGTTATTATAGGTGACAGGGACAGTTTTTGCCATTCCTAATGTTTGATCATTCATTATCATTCCACAAATTAATCTTAATGTTTATCCAAAATCTCAGGTTGGCTGTGACAGCTGCCTCAGAAGGTTCCATCACTGTTGTGCTAAAATCCAACTGAGAGGAATATGTCTGTGCTGCCTGCTGTAAACATCCCTGACCTGTTTTCATGATCAAGCCTCAAACTTGTTAAAACTCTTATTTAAATGATCACTTTCTTTCTTTTTTCTACCTTTTGTTAAATATATCGTTATAGTTTTTTGTTTAAAATAAATGTGCTGGAACCAATCAAAATGTCATCATTTATTAGATGTTTTTCACTAGCCATTCACAAAGGGAAGGTCCTGGCTTATCAGGTACTAAAACCAAGCACTGTACATTGCAAGTTAGCAGACACAAACTAGGCTGTGGGAAGCAGGATCTATAAAATGGATATGATTGTAAACACAAAACAGTTGTGTGGCAAGTAGTTTACTGAGAGGGAAATAGAAGTTGAATTCTGGTAGGAGGGACCTGTGAGCAGGGGCCTTTATATATATATATATATATATATATATATATATTTTTTTTTTTTTTTTTTAAATGACTAAATGTAATGTAATATAGCCTACATTTGTAAAATAATGTTATACTCATTTACCAGACGATTATAATTAATTGACATATAGTGCATTTAGTAAGTATACCTATAACAGCAAGTACAACGTAATCAATAATCAGAAGTGAATAGTTCTACTAAAAGTGATTAGTACAAATTAATACACAGAAGGATTCTCGCTTTTACCATACAGTGACATAACTGCAGTCGCAACTTCAACGTAACTAACATATTACCCTCATTTATCAACATCGTTTTTCAAGTGCAGCTCCAAAGTACGTCTATTTTCGTGAGACAATCATTCGGACTTTACGAGTAGCACGACATACAAATCGTATAGACTCTCAAGTGCAGCACAACATAACTTATATTTTGATGAAACATGAATTAAATAGCCTACTAACAGTTTCCTCAAAGCCTAAAGGTGCGAACACACTAGGCATTTTACACGCGTAAGATTTACGTGCGTAACGCAGCTAAAATGTTGCTTGATCATTTTGTGTCAAAAATGGTTATACGCGCGTAACGTGCCTAGTCTCCCTCCCGATATTGTATTTCCCTTATCAACCATGGCTGATCAGACCCGACACAACAGCGTGCATGTCCGCACAAAAACAACAACAACACGGCCAACAACTGTGCCAAAAGACAAACTGAACAGCACAAATAGCCTAGCATTAAAACAGCATTGCATATTCACGGCAGCTACATAACAAACACAGTTACAGCAGCATCGGTGCACGGCGGCACAACATAAAGGCAAGTAGCCAAAATTACCCTACCTGGCTGTGACAAGGGACCGTGGCTGGCGTAGATCAACACCGGTGCTTCGCTCTACTTGTCGTGAAAGTCCCGCGGACAGTCGTTATGTTTGGGTTCATAATATGAGGCGCTAGCCGCCCGCACACAACAGGGTGAGTTAACTAATGCTATACGGCGCTAACTTTGTTTATCGGCTAAAGCACAGCCGCACATTGAATTAACCATAAGTCCATTCTCCTGGTTTACTTTCCCCACGTGTTCTAACCTCGAGCGGCTTCATACAGCACCGGCCGCCCGCAATACATTTTTCTCCTCGGTGTCTCTCATCGTCAGCCTCTGTGTACAGTACACTGTTCTCCGACCCTGCCAATGTATGTGACGTCGCGGGTCAAGCTCAACGCTGATTGGCCAACGCGGCTAATCGTCTCGCGTAGGAGCAACAAAAGTTCAATTTTTTGAACTCCTCGCGTAGCTATACGCGCGTAATATATACGCACGTAATATATACGCACGTAATATATACGCGCGTAAACATGTTGCTTTAGCGCGAGTGAAAATGTTGCTTTAGCGCGAGTGACGCATTTACGCGCCATGTACGCGCGTAAACCAATGGTTCCCTATGGAAAAGGGGCGGGTTTCATACGCGTCTGTACGCGTGTAAAGTGCCTAGTGTGTTCGCACCTTTAGAATCGCCTCGGTTCGTCAAACTACAAGTAGCAATACGCTAGGAAGGCAGTGCGCGTTCACGCGTAGGGGAGTGCGATCCTGCGGGGGAGTGGGAATTCGGCACAACACCGGAACTCATAGAACCGTAGTTACATACGTAACTATCGATTTGAAGGTTTCTTCCAAAAAACACCGACTGATGACGAAATCGGTCGGTTTTCATTATCATAAATACTCCCACGGGAAAGCTCACCAGAAACTCGGCAGTTGATTGGCAAATCAAGACGCCCGTTGGTAACCACACACACCTGGCTGAGCCTCCACTGGCTCATGCAACAACAGAGGAGAAGCAAGCTGCAGTGTGAGCTCAACCTCAAGCTACCATCACACCCCAGCCTCGAAGCACACTAGGGCTGAATGGATTTACTTCATTTTTTGTTAGGCTATCTCCAGCAAAGGTTTGCAATCTGTTAGTGTGATCAAAGCCTTTTGACTGGAGTGTGGAGGAGACTGTGCCAGAAAGACTGAGAGACACCATCCGTCCGAAATGTAAGTAGTCCTATTTTAAAAATAATTCTGTCCGTTTGTTAGTTCAATGTCTGTAATGTGCTTTATTTTATCCCTCCTATAATAACCAACACCGACTGAAATGAGAGAATGCGGGGTTTAGTCGTTAGCATTAGCGCCCGCTAGCTTTACCGTTAGCTTTATGCTAACGGTTAGAGCTCTGAGTCTTTTGCTGTGACTGTTATTTGGCTCTTTTGTGAGCTCACGTTAGTCCTGCCGTGACAGCCCCTGAGTGAAAAACAGACGGTGAAACTGTAGGGTGTGTTGGAAACTGAAGAGCATTTTTTTAATAGCTTCATCCTGCTACCTGCTAGCTGTCTGATTGTATAGCTCAAGTACACACCGCAATAAGTCAGCGGACAGTGTGTAGTTAGGGTGACCAGATCCCAATTCACCAGATGTGGGACAAAGACTACGTTTGTGCGGGAGAATGCGGGACAAAGTGCCGTTTTTTTTAAGCAAAAAACACCTGTAGTACAAGCAGCAGTAGGCCTATTACATGATCTCCAGTGTAATGTACACATAGACAGGAATACTGTAAGTTGTCTCTGCTGGTGTTTGTTTCCTGTCCATTATATTTCAAAAAGCACACAGTATCACTCAGAACTTGTTGCTTATCGAGCCAGGGCTGTACTGAATTTGTTGTAGCTTTGCCATAACAGATGTATGATGTAGGCCTATACATGTCAGCTAGGCTACATGATGTAACATTGAATGTGCCATGTTTTACAGGTGTCTGAGTGACCTGATGGAGCCGGACAGAGCCACCAAGACCGTCACACTATCCGTTCCTTCAGAGGAGGATGTGTTCACTGGGGGGACAGGTGGTCTTCTTCAGGGCCCAACAACAACTGGACAGTTACATAAAAGTTATGGCTTTGCTTCTGTTTGATATGTACACTTCATATTTTCATTCCACTGGCTATGAATAAACTGCTTTATTTTTAAGGATGTTTTTGGTCTTTTTAAAATGTAATGATACTGTTTTATCAGAGAAAATCTTCAGCGATATGAAAATGTGAGTTTCAAGTAATCCTTTACTACAGGTAGCAAACAGTGACAGTAAGCAACACAATACATTTTTTAACGGTAAAACTTTATTATGAATGAGTGATCACAATACAAATGATACATTATCTACTAGATATTGAAATGTTGTCAGATAATTTGCAGCTCTGACAAACCTAAAGCATAATTATTTCAACCATACATTTTACAAAAGATAATGCCTTTCCAGTGAATCTTGACATGATTCAGGATACATTCTTTTCCATCATGGTTACTGTACATTTTTACATGTCAACTCAGTATCGGTTCACAACCAAAGCTTTTTCACTCCACTGGGCTGTAGATCATTCCACAGACCTGTAAAGACAAACGTAAAACAGGGTGTATGTTACCAGTTTAGAGAGTTTATGCATAACTACTTAGCTCAAATTATGTTATTGACTGTGACATAATTAAACAGTATTTACCTGAGGATAATGTCAGGGAAATCAGAAATCTTGATGCCATTTTCACAGTTTTCAGCTCAGACTCCTGTCTGAACAGGTTCAGTTGTACATCTTTTAGTTTAGAACTGGTTAGTGTGCCGATATTTGTGGTAGAAATGAAGCTAAACATGTTTACATTGGTCTCCATGCTGCATTGGCCAAAAGTAAACAAAACTGACAGCTGGGCGTGTGCCATGCCCATGTAGGTAGGTATAGAGTAAATGAGCAGGGCGGTACATGCACGCCCATGTAGATCTGACCAGTCAGAGCAGACTAGTATTCTTGCGAAGGGGGGTAAGCTGTCAAAACCTACCTTTTGAGATAGAGGGCAGAAGAGGCTGGAAAAGGCGATGAAGAAATGGGAAATGGTAGAAAACTATTGGGTTTTTTGAACAATAAACCAAGAAAACCTTTTCTAGTAGACCTTGGAAATACACCTTTAAAACCGAGATTTTGCATAATATGTCCCCTTTAACCATTTTGGGACACTTTGCCTTCAGAAAGCACACTTTTGCTTTGTTACTCGTGGGGACCATTAACATGCAGAACTCAATCGAGAGACCCTCAGCTTGGTTATGAAAGTGCAGTTTTAATTAGACAGCAGAATGATTCTTCTTTATTGCAGGGTGACAGACAGGGGGGGGATATTAGACACCCTTAGAGCTCCACACATTAAAGGTGAAGTAAGCGATTTATTTATGTTAAGTGTTACATCGCTCTTTATTCATACAGTGATCACTTACATAATGTGCGCATTGCATAAAGCCGATCTCTCAGTCAGCTGCTTTGCATGTAATCGGCAGATAAACTTTTTGTCGGATCCCGAAATTAATATCCAATCACAAGAGAGAACGCTACAAATCGATACCTGTCTCACTCATGGTCTCACTGCCAATGCACGCCAGAGGACAGATGGGTGAATGTTTATGCGCCTACAATGGCAGAGCAGGTAAAAATCCTTCCCAATGTCTGTTTTGATGGTTTTTATCATGTTTTATCACAATTACTTATCTGAGATGGTGCTAGATAACTCGCTGCTTGAAGACCGCAGTGCATTAATGTGGTGACGTAGGGACGAGTGAGGGGACTGCTAACTGCAGTAACTGACATGAACTTAGCTAAAAGAACCATTCCGCTTACAGCACCTTTAAGTATATCTTATCTTTTTTTTAGCCCCAGTGCCATACCTGAATCAATGCAGAACGGAGGCAAACTGCGCGAGGTGCCAAAGATGAGAGAATAAACCTGTTACACTGGCACTTCCTCACACTTCCATCTGGTGCAGGAAATGAATGCGTTACACTTGCCAAGCACAGTAAGCTGTAGAAAATAGAGTCCAAACCCATTTCTATACGCTCCCATATTGACTATCGAGATTCCCTTCCCACAAGTTCTGATGGTGGTGAGTGTATGTGTTGTCCCGAAGTGGTGACAGGAAATGAGAGTGATAGGCTGTATATAAGCTCACAATATGTATGCATGTCCATACTTGCCCTGCAGTGTTTTGTTCCAGTGCACTACAAGTCATTTACTCTTATAACCACGCCGTCTGCTCTTCACAGTTCCTCAGCCAATGTGCTTTTTCTTTTCTCATAAGAAATATGTCGGTTTCTTAACTCGTGGAGGCTGTTCTTTTCAGCTCAGTTACTTAGCAACGAAGTGACATATTTTGTTTTAAAAAAAGGAAGGAAAAAAATATATATAAAAAAATGCCACAGCTCTCTGCAATGAGAAACATTTGAGTAACAGAAGGAAATATCAGTGATGTCTGCCTACCTGGAGGTTCAAGGTGTGGGGCTGTTTACCCCTGGCTTGTACCTCAGTAGTCACTAAAAGCCACAGTAGCTTATATGTGCGCGTAAATCGTAGTAAAGACAGTGTGGAAAAAATACTGCCGCTCTGCACTGAACTCCAACACCTACACCCAATCATCAGTCAAACCTCACCTGTTTATGGTCCATATTTTGCCCTTGAGGTTTTTACACATTAAAAATTTAAAGAAAATCTCTCCGTTCCCTCTTTCTTTCTCTGCCTGTCTGAAAGGCGGACCTCCCACAGTGCACCCTTCAATCCTGTACCATAGAAAACTCTGAAGGTTGGCAGAGAAGCTTTTGTATTGTACCTGAATGAACCTCTGTGGACCCGGGGAGTTTGATGCGGGAGACGTCTCATCGATGCACTCAAACCGAATGGTAAGGTGTGTGAGTTGCACGGAAAAATAAAAGAATAATAATTCATGGCCAGAAGGCTTTCATAGGTCCCAGTGGCTTCCTCTATGCATTCAGCTGAAAACACCTATATATGCCCCCGACCTCTGGAATCAGAAGCATCTCTTGAGTGATGCATTGAACCAGCTATAGGCGGCAATAGCAACAAATGGATTTACCGTAAAAAACACTAGGCGATGTGAGAAAAAGCCAAACACGTCTCTAAAGTTTATTTGAAGCCCTCAGGTTGTTGGGATATCCTGCTGTCTTTGTCAATGCTCCATTTTCTTCTAGGTTCCCAAATCAAACAGGATGATAAAATGGATGAATGAAAGAGGGCATATCATAGCGTTTGTCATGCCTGTTTCATGGAAAAAGGACAATTTCCCTCTGTTTTGTGTGTGTAGAGTCAACATTGGATGAGGGAAGTGGAAGATAAGGCCATGCAGGGGATGGACAGAATGTGGCGGAATGGTAGGGAGGTAGAAAGGTCTGAAAGAAGATAAATGAGCTGCTGGGGCAGGGTGCAAAAATAGAAAAGACCGGGACTTCCATTACTGAAGCCTGTGGCCGAAGTCAGCTATGACAAATAGTGTAGCTATCTGCACGCTAACGGCATACAGAGCATACAGTATGGGGCACCCGCAGAACGCATTGGCCGAGGCAACACACTGCTGGCTGGAATTCCACATGATTTTGACTGCAGTGTGGAGCTCTGGTGTTGAATAGCTGTGCAACATTGATCCTGGAACAAATTAAAATGTGTATACACACCTTCACTAGCGATAAATGAGATTGTTTTTTTCGCTTTCCAAAAAAGAAAGAAAAGAAAAGCAGGTAATTTAAAGGACTCCAAATCAGCTGGCTTGCACTTGCAGTGGGATAGTGTTATTGTCCCAGACCCAGACCCGTCGCCAGACCTCAGTCTTAAGGGGGGCATATGAAATGCATAGGGGGGCACAATTATTATTAGCCTACAGTACGTATATTTTAAATAGTCCTATACTCTATTCACGCAGCACGTAATCATCACGTTAAACTAACCAACAGCGGTAGCCTATAGCCTACAACATCAGTCCTCATAATTTAAAGCAATAGGCTACATTACATAGAACTAAGCAATGTCATGAATATCCATAAAACACTTGACTATTCAACATATTAGATGTAGCCTAACACCAGACGCATATCTCAAACATTGCATTTTAAAGCAGTCAACAGAGGGATATGCATTGCCATTACACACACACACACACACACACACACACACACACACACACACACACACACACACACACACACACACACACACACACACACGGTAGCCTACTTTGAGTGGAGGCAGGGCTGTGCTCTCTCCAGTCCCTTCTATCAGTACAGCAGGAGGCGGCGTTTCTCCGAGCTAAACCTCCTCATCAACATATCTTTCGGCCTCCGGGTTCAAAGCAGCCAGTGCGCCAATGAGCTCGCTACTGCGCTCTCCAAAACGCGCATCCATCTCTCCTTGCACAGCATCAATAACACTGTAAAATGCTCTCTTGAACTCAGTCTTTTCGTCTACGTCACTTTGTGACGGACCAACTGTTTCCTCAACTGCAAATCCGCGGAGGTTATTGTAAATTGTGCGTCTTCTCTTGCTTGGACCGGGGTCGGTCTCCGGCACAGCCTCGATGGCAGTGGCTGGAGGAGCGCAGAGTTCCCACAGTGCAAAACTGTGGCTTCACGCAATCAGAAGTGTCACCGCGCTGAACAAGTCCATAATTTCGGCTTGTAGTCTGTTATGCGGCTCGAAAAGTGACAACAGTTTGACGATCCAATTTGGCAGAGGAGACTGTTGGTGGGCTTTTCAACCATTACCGAATATCGATTATGATGAACTATAAATGAAATAGTAAGCTGGCGAAAACTCATCCAGCTTCACTTTCAAAAATGCGCGGTAACTGTTGAGCGGCTGCATTGACGTATTACGTAGGCCTACGTAGCCTTACTTTCTTTTCAGTAAGGCCGTGATAGGCTGTTGCAGTGTAGATAGACTCCCATCAATCAAACAAAATCACACCATTGTTTATTTATATTTTAAATGTTTTGATGATAAAGAATGTAACATTAGTGTTTATCAACACAAAATTAGCTTTGATAGTATAAAATAAAAATGAAAGTAATTTCTTTTTGAGAGATCTGTGCCCCAAGTGGGGGGACACAAGCATTTCTGGGGGCGGGCCCGGCCCCCTATGGCCCGCCCATAGCGACGGGTATAGAGACAGTGCATGGCGCGTCATAATCTGAGGCCACGCCCATCGTGGGGGAAAACAATACACAGCGCTCCATCCACTTTATATTGAATGACACCCGTATTCGGCAAACAAACTTAAAGAGGACCTATGATGCTTTTTGACTTTTATGACCTATAAACGTTGTTATGATGATTCATAGTCATGCTTAACCATACTAAATTATCAAATCATGACTTACATGCATTTCGACATATTCCCTGCTGACCGTCTGGGGTGTCTGTGCAGAGCACTAAACACTATTCTAGCCAGTCGAGAAGTCACGTCTTCAAAGCGGTCTACCCTTTCATAATTTGTGACGTCGCATAAAACTTTGTGACGTCTCCACGCGCTATGTTTCCATGTATGGTAATGCTGTCACTTCCCTGTTCGCGTCTGCCTCGCGCCCTTATAGGTCCATGCTCGCGCTTCCCGCCACTGAAAGTGTTCCGGAAGGAAGGTAACCAATCACAACGGAGTGGGGTTTGCAGGAGGGGGGGGAGGGGAGCGGAGATGGCCGAAGCACAGGCGGAGGGAGCCGAAGCACACACACTCAAGTGTTGACAGGATGTGCTGGATCGCCAAAATAAGAGAAAGAGCTTCCCGAAAATCTACATAGTTTTTTGTGATGTGATTCGTGTCAGGTTGCTCTATAGCAGTGTAAAACAAGAAATTAAGACCAGAAAAGTAGCATAATAGGTCCTCTTTAATAACAACGTAATACGACATGCCTTTCACAAATACACGTTACTTTCTTTAAAGCCACGACTCTTGTCTGTCTATACGAGCTGTTTTGGTGAAAAAGTATTGAGTAATTTTCAATATCGAGACAAAACTCTTAACTAATGTATGCTGAATGCTAGGCTAATGTTAGCCTTCTGCTGTAGGCTAACCCTCACGGACGGGAAAAAACACCTCAATATTGAAAATTACTCAATAATTTTTCACAAAAACAGCTCGTATGGACAGACAAGAGTCGTAAGTAACGTTTTTTGTTAAATGGATGTTCGATTACGTTTTAATTAAGTTTGTTTGCAGAAGACAGGTCTCCTTCAATACAAAGTGAATGGAACGGTTTTCAACGGTTTCCCCCACGATGGGTCCGACCCGGTCCGACCGGACAAAAACACCTCAATATTGAAAACTACTCAATTATGTTTCACAAAAACAGCTCATATAGACAAACAAGAGTCGTGGCTTTCAAGAAAGTAACGTTTTTTTCTTAAATGGATGTTTGATTACATTTTAATTAAGTTTGTTTGCAGAAGACAGGTCTCCTTCAATACAAAGTGGATGGAGCGCTGTTCAATGTTTTCCCCCACGATGGGCGTGGCCATGGGCGTGGCCTATTCCATGCACTGTCTCTATGCCCAGACCAACGGGGACAAAGGAATGAGGCCTACAGTGACTAGTTTAATGTGCTACAGATGATACAGGGATTTGTGAACTGTACAACGATACATTTTCAGCTCCTACAAGCTTCTATATATTAGGTTCAAATGCTTTCATATTGCAAATCACAGTTTGTGTGTTGAGTTCACACATGCCCATGGATGGCTAATTCAATATGATTTATGAGAACAAAAGTTACTCCAAAAAAAAAAGTTAGTCATTCTTGCAATTTTCCAAGATTTTACTTTGAACTTCAATGAACTCCTTTTCCATTTAAGTTTGCACGGTGAAAGAATTAGCTGGCAGTGGATTATTAGAACTCCAGGAGCAGATATGGAGCAACATAAGTATTCATTTGGGGTTGTGTTTCTGGCCGCCTGACAAAGTCTGATGTCTGATTTTCTTTCTCCGTTATTAACTCTGTTCTGGTCCACAACAACAGAAACATTTTCGGGGTTATAGGAGTACGGCAGGTGCATTTCTGAGTTCATCAGAGCCAGCAGCCACCTAAGGAGCAGATATAGATGTCAGGAAACAAAAAGCTTATTGATACCAGGTGTGCCAGCTGATTCCTCAGTAGCTCCAATTAAGCTGATGATGGCACTGGCGTATACTGGTAACGGTTTGCATGAAATTGGCTTTATTTTAGTGGAAGAAACACAGGTGTAAATAACAAATGATTCTTTATTATGTATCTTTCTTTTTGCTACATTAATGTTCAAATACAATCCGTTGAATTAGTTTGCTTTAATGTTGATTAAGGGAAATACTCGTGCAGAAATTGACAGAAAAAATAACCTGCTAAAATATAATCTAATAATGGTACATTACAGGGGAAAGAACACAGCATTATATAAAAATAAATTAGACTCACAGACTAATAATGTTGATGTGGTTTTTAAAAGTCAAAAATAAAATCACTTCAAATTCAATTTAAATGTATGTTGTGTAAGGTCTTACAATTCCCGATAGCTTCTCAGCAGAGAGATGTCTTCATCTGGTATCCATTGTAACAGCAAACAGCAAATTGATCATTAATATTCTGCATACAGCCTAGTTCCCCCTGAGCTCTCACTGTGTAAAATATTTAAAAAGCCTCATGGACTTCTGCATCGCCAGAGAAAAAATCAAAAACCCCAATGTGTGTTTGTTTTTTTCAAACAGTGCAGAAATTCCTTAATCTCTAATGGGATTTCTATGGAAAAGAAAGAGGAGAGAAAAAAAAGTCGTTTCTCGGTTTTCTGGTCCAAGACGACCAAGATTGAAGTTGCCAGAGCTTGTTGCTGTGGGATGACTCAGGGGCATTCAGCCTCCCCTCATCCCCACTCCATGAAATGTGGCTTAGCATGTCATACCACCAGAACATATTGCAGCATTGTTATGTGTTGATTTAATCTCCATTGCTCTTTTTCATGGTTTGGTGCTAAATACTAACTCCCAGTCCAGCTCTCGTTTGTTTGAGATGAGCGAGCAATTCGAACGCATGACACTTTCCCTGCGTTCCAAATCGCATACCTTTTCTTTCCTCTATTCTACATTCTACATCCGACCATACAAATTATCTAGTCAGCATTCATACAATTGGGATATACTTTTACTTGTTTATTTCATCATAACATTGCACCTTGATTTTGCCTCTTGCTTTTATATCTGTCGCATCCCCGGTTGTTTTCATACGAAGGCTCTGCTAATGTGACTTCACTTCGGTGCGCACTGGATTGTGGGTCAGAATCGCCCAATTTCAACACTACATTTTTTTATCCGGATGTATTAGCCCCCCGGGTATTCTTAAAGTACACTAAATCTGAACTAAACTATAAACAGCTTGTTATGAGCAAAAGCTGGTTGCTTGTCCCAAAGCTAATAGCTATACACCAGTCATGCAAAAATACCAATAAAAACAATTCTTTTAGTTTCACCGTTTAAAAAAAAGCACAAGTAGCTTCCTATCCTTTGTGTTATTAAAAACGAGGCATTAAAGCCACTACGAGTAACATGGCACGTTGGCGTCCCCTTTGGACAAAAGCGGTAGTATTTTTACGACGCCCGCTGTCGCAAAGCTGTTTCCTAGCGCGTGCCAGGCGCGTGAGTGTGAACTGAGAAGGGAGCAATATAGCGCATGTCCGTGTGTTGAAAGTGTGAGGACTCTTTTAGGCTCCGTGAGAGTGGTTTTGACACTGCATGAACTAATGCCAGTCACACACACACCTGATTGCAATGAGTTGATGCAGGTTCACCTAACTACTGTCTCTCTCACGGAGCTGAAAGATTACGTGTCCTCACAGAAAGCGAATGAACGAGAGACGGCAGTTAGTATGGATCACGATGAGGTAATGTGTTTATGTTGTTGTAAATAATTACTATTTCAGACAATGGTTATCTGATGATGGTGAAGCAAAGCAAACTTTGTGTTAGTACCAACCGCTCATTCATTTGGGAGTAAACACTGCAGTCTAGTTTCGCTCTCGTGAAATTGTATACACGTTGCTTGGCAACGCCCTCATCCCCCGTAGCCTATATCACTCTCCCTTTTGGCTTTTCTTCATTGCATTTTCTTTTTTTTCTTTGATGGTTCAGCCCCGTTATCAGTCATTATGACGACAAATAACTGTATCTAACAAGGCTCCCGCTCCCCTTCCCTCACCTGGAGGGATAGGCTTCTCAATTCACGTTGCTGCGCCACACTGAAATCTGCGACCAATACGGATATGTGACCATAGAGCTTGCATGAGCGAACCGAAAATCGGACTGGGTGTGCGACCAGACCAAAAGCAGTAATAAAAACTATTTAAAAACGTCTTTCTTTGCACTGATGGTCTCGTTTGCTGTTAAAGGTAATTTATGATTATCAGAGGAAACATGAGGCTGTTTAAAAGATATTTAAATGTTACTCGTAGCTGCTTTAATAGACTGCTGTGTTGGTGTATGTAACATTCAGCATGCTTTGCTGTACCACGGCATCTTGTCGCTTAGAGGGAAAAACAACATGGCTGTCGCTCAGAAAATATTCCAGAGGATCTCGGGGCCGTGGACCAATGAGAAATGGGGGGGGGGGGGAAGCATGGACATATAAAGAAAATATGGGGAAGTGGCTGTGCCGACTGTGACGTTACAGTCGGCGAGAATTCTGACTGGAGTATATTGGAGAGGTTTTCAGAAAGGGGGAGGGTGAGGAAAGGAGAGATTTTTTTTTTCTTTGAAACTTTGGCAGTCCGTAAGCACACCGTGGACCCATAGTCATGTTCCAACACATTTAAAAAGTGCGTTTTGCATAATATGTGACCTTTAATCTTTATTTCCACCATACTCAATAACGGAAACAACATCGAGACGTAACCATGTTTTCCCCAGTATTTATTTTAAGTTTAACAATGGACATTTGGCATGAAAAATACCATGTGTAGCCAGTAACCAGAAACCAAACCGTAACATAACACACAAGACCTCATACTAATAATAATAATTATATCACACTTGGTGATACAGCAGCAAAAGCAAACATCACATTTATATCCTCTCAGACAGGAGAGCGTGGTCCTTTTTTTTCCATAGACATCATTTTTTTTTACACATAGTATAGTATTACAATGTAGCACAAACAGGCACCAGATGTGACAAAAAATAAATAGAGAACTCAGCAGACCTGGAGACTGCTTTGGTAAACATAAATGGCACGTACATGCACAAGAACAGTCAAGTGGCGCCTGCTCTTCATGTCTGCGATTTCTTTGTTTACTTGTGAAGTTAATTTTCCTTCCAAGTAGAGACTTTTAGCTTGACATACGTGTTCACACTAAAGTTAATCCACAGAAAGGTCTTCTGAAGCCTCTTCAAAAGAAAAAAAAATACTTGTGTATGCTTCCTTTAACTCCAACTGACGGAATAGCTCGCACTGAAAAATATATTTAATAAATAAACTCATTCAGTGCCCGAGGCGTGTGAAACCACAAAAAAAAACTTTCTCTGCAATTATTATTACACCAGACAGAGAAACATAATAAAATATCCAAGAAGCTTTTATAAATAATTGAGGACCAACTTTCCATTCATTTACTTATGAGGACTTTGTCTCCTTTTGCTACTGCCTGAACATCCCTTAACTCACCGTAGTAAACTTTTCAGGAACGGTTTCTTTGTTTGTTAGTATTTTTACATTCAAATTTCGAAGCTCAAGTTGAGTTTGTCGGAGGTGTTTTCTTTCAATAAAATTAGGCAAAATGTGGGGTGCCTGGTGGCGTAGTGGATAGAGAGCGTACCATATTGTCTCCGGCCTTCGTTGCAGTGGTCACGTGTTCAAATTCGACCCGTGTCAACCCCCCTTTCATTCTGTCTCCCAATTTCAACTCTGTACTGTCCAATTTTTTTTTTAAAGGGGAAACATTTAAAACAAACACATCCTTAATTAAGAGCAAACTCATGATGCACTGCTAAAAGAGCATGATATCTGTCAAATCTATTTGTCGGTGCTATCCGGAGCAGTTTTTTCTTTCACTTCTTCTATGTCACAAAGTTGATCAGAATTAGCTCTGTGCGCAAATTGCAATTTAGGTTTACTTTCATGTGCCGCCTGAAGCCTCTAATTGGATTCTTGTAGAAATGAGACAGAAAACGACCGTTTAAATTAGCATCAGGCCTAAAGGTTTCTGGGAACAGGGTCATAATTAGATTTATTAACCACTGGAGGGGCAAGTTTTGCCTAGTTTTGTTGCGTAAACTACCTCTGTTATTATGATATAGGCCTAATTCAAGGGCTCCATACAACATCACATGTATAATTCAGCATTTTAGAAAGTGCACTTGTTTAATTTCTCGCAGAGAGTAAGAAGGTAGGACTATGACAACTCTATATGAAGCTACAGCCACTAGCCCGGTAAGCTGAAGGGAAAAAAGCTAGGCTAACTTTTAATGGAAATAGTAACCTGTTAAACCAAAACCATTGTCAATTTAACACACTTAAAACAAAGATATCACCTGGCAACTGTCTACATCTGCTGATAAACTAAGGTTTATTGCTAAATTAAAAATTCATCGAATTTGGGAGGTGTTTACCATAATTTATTTCAGCAGCATTCTCTCATGACACCAGAGACTAGTATTCATTTTGTGAAGTTGTAAATCTTTAGGCAGGGGAATATAAAACAATGGACCAACCGTGGATTCAGAGGCATGTCTTAATTACTCCTACAAAGCTAAATTCCAAACAAATTAACAACTTGCATTTCAGCAAACGTACAGGCTCCCAATTTCTGCCTGCATATTGTTTGGTTAAATACAAATTGAACTCAAAGTGATTGGAAGCACAGACAGTGAAATGCATTTCTTACCAAAATCCCCAAGCTTCTTCTGTGCTGGCAAATGTATGAAAATAACTCATTG
This sequence comes from Hyperoplus lanceolatus, assembly GCA_026929865.2. Taxonomy (NCBI): domain Eukaryota; kingdom Metazoa; phylum Chordata; class Actinopteri; order Uranoscopiformes; family Ammodytidae; genus Hyperoplus; species Hyperoplus lanceolatus. The sequence continues at coordinate 9,140,594 of CM049418.1, read as the reverse complement.
TTTACTGCCTTAATAACAGCACACACATGGCAGTGGCCGAACAGACGTCTTAGTTACAACAGCACACACATAGTGGAGGCTGCCAGACGAAGTGTTGACAAGTAAAGGCTTCTACAGGGGATTTCTTTTTGTGAGCCAATCTCTGCCACTCCCTTCAAACTGCTCTTTGAGGAATTGTTCCAAAAAAATCTCAGCTGTCACCCACACGCTATTGTCATTCATGGATTCATAAGCCTCTGCAGTGAAAACATGATAAAAGAGGAGGGGTTTCTACTGGAACAAGGGGAGTGTTAGGAGATGGGGTGATGAAACAGAGGACCAAAGGTTGGCAGCAATTAGCTGTAGGACATAGGCATTGCATCACACTGCCTAAAATACAAATCCAGATATTGTGTGACTTCTCTCAATCCTAATGTGGCGTTAAATTCTTTACTGCAACATTATCGTTTCCATCAGTTTTGTTCTGAACATCATGGCCTATCACCTAATTAAAAATCTTTCGTTGGACAAATCCAATTAATATTTGAGCTCAATTTTATCAAATCTTTATTTAATACGTACAAATGATTCAGTGGGTATTTTTTAAGTAAATTGGGCTTTTTTTTCAATCTGATTCCCATATGAACTGCGTTATGCTTACTAACGCACTAACTTTGCCCTGGCCAACTTTGTTTAAGAGTTTCGGGACTTGTTATCAGACTTGAAAATGTATAGCAGAGCAAGCAGTACAAGTTTTTCCAAATAAATTAAAATTGCATATAGTTAATGAAGTGCTTGTCTTCAAAGTAACACACTAAATAGCCCCTTGAGTTAGCCAATCTCACTGGCTCCATAGGGATCTACTTATGGGGCAACATAGCTGGCATAACAGCTACTTGTTCATCTTCACACACACATGCTAAATGAAACCACGTTCTTGTGTAGGAATTGCTAGCTAGTTATACAAAATTAACTATAATGAGGTATTTTGCAGTCAAATATGTTTACTGGAACAAAAGAACACAGGATAGGAGCTAAATCAAATGGAGGGGAAAGAGCTTTAGTTTAGTTATATAACACAATAAGTGTCTCCTGTCTTTACGCTACATTACATGAACCGTTTCTTAGCTTAATGAAACGACATGAGAGTGATAATTGTCTTCTCCCCTTACTCTCAGCAAGAAGCTGAATACACCTTTACAACTCTTTTCTTTGAATGAACAATGCTACAAAAGCACCATCATTATTGAAGAATTGAATAGCTCACACGCGGCACGAAAGTGGAGCCATTTGTCGGCAGTTCTACAAAGGGCAAAGCCACCAGATTTGCTATGCAGGAGAGTGTCCCTCAGCCTGGACATATGTGGCATTTGTAATTAGGTTATCCTTAGAGTAAATAGCAGCACTGAAGTAGTAGTTAGATAGAGTCCATACAAGACACCAAAGAGATATTAGATCAAAGAACGTGGGTTTGTCTAAAGCACTTTCCATCGTGCCATATTTGTAGCAAGGAGCAGCCTGCAGCAACAAGCAGGGGTCATTCAGCGTTTCATGGATCTGCAATCCCTCTGGTACACATACTAACCTTCATGTCTGCATCAGTATTCAACATATGTTTGCCACAGCGCAGACATTTTAATTGCCAGGCCGAAGCCTGATCCCAGTTGGTTAGACTGCAAGGTGGATCAACACAATAAGAACTGTGTAGTTTTTAAGACACCAGGCTTTCTTAGCCATGCATTCCAAGAAGTGGGGTTAAAATCACATCTGAATATATATTGATGTAAACATTAAAACCTGCCTTTTCAGCCTGCATCACAAAGCGGTGCTTCAAACAGAGTCAGAAAATCTCCCGATATTACCAAGACGACAGCATAATGACCTAAACCAATGGATTTTGGTGTGTTTGAATACTTGCTGCTTAACATAGGAGAAGTGATGAAACATAAATCATAAAAGTGAAACATTAAGATCGAGCCAAGCAAGAGGCTTGTCCAGAAAGAGCCCCCCCCCCCCTGATATATTGTTGGTGTAAACAGGATGGTTTTGAATATTTCCAAGTTTTTCATTGGAATAATTCTGAAAACGAAGATAGAGAGATTCCCTGAATGAATGAGGATGAAACACAAAAGAAGCTAACCTCCATCCTGAAATGTCCTCATTGTTTAACAGTATGTCAATAAATAACCTTTGGCACAGTAAGAACATAAAGACAGTATTCAAATAGCCTATATTCATATTTTCAATGCAGTTTGTCACGTAAAATGTCTGAGCCAGTGTACACAGGATACCATGACCAACAAAGCCACACAAAGAGCGCAGGCACTTGATGTTTCTCTTTCTTTCCGGTTTTGCAACAAAGCGGATGCTGCCAATAAAAAAAAAGAGAGGGTCACCTCACATTCTGCAACCATGCACATAGAATTTCGAGGGACCTCTTATACAAAAAAAAGGTCTCATCAACGAAGGCAGGGTATATTACTCAGCGCATGACTCATAGCATATCGAGATGGAGAGCGTGAAAGACAGGAGATGGATGGGGGGGGGAGTGTTGCACACTGTAGCCACCGATAGCAGCGCCTGCCTGGCTCTCCTCGGGGGCTTCAGCAGGTGCCGCCTGTGCTAACGGTGGTGTAGCTGATCTTGGACATGGAGGTTGCCATAGAGGCGGCCATGGTGGTGCCGTCTTCCCCCGCCTCCCCCCTCCTCCTCCTCCCAAACCAGCTGCAGCGGTGGCAGAGCCTCTGGGGGCAGCAGCAGGCGAAGGTGGACAGCAGGGCCTTGCGGAAGCGCATGTTCATGAAGCAGTAGATGATGGGGTTGACGCAGCACGAGGAGTAGGACAGCAGGTGGATGAAAGATATGGGCGCTCCCGACAGCGCTTTGGCCGCCGAGCGCGAGTCGAAGGCCTTCCAGGTGTTGGCCGAGTACAGGGGCATCCAGCACACGAAGAAGAGCGCCACGATCACCATGAGCATGCGCACCACACGCTTCTTGGCCTGCAGCTTGGCCTTTGACGTGTTGCTGCGCGAGGCTTTGGCTTTGGCCTGGGCGGCAGAGGCAGACAGGGTGGGCAGCTCCACGGCCGAGGAGGGCTTTTTAGACACCTGGACATAGCAGCCGTCGTCGTCCTCGTTGTCGTTGGTCGCAGAGACAGCCCTCCCCACGCCGTTCTTCTGGCCTGCGGAGGGTCAGAGAGCACGCGTTTGATTGATTAAATGATATAATGTGTACAAATATAGAGCGCAACATAACATGGTGAATAAACAAGTCCCAACAAGCACATGGAAGTGTTTAGTGATGTTGTCAAGTTTATCTTTTGACCTGCTCCCTTTGACTACCATAGAGCTAAACTAACCTGGATGAGCAACTTTTGAACATAAATGAAAATTAAATAAAAAATGCACACACAGTTACAGGAACGGCTATGTCGTCTTTTCTTGAATTATGAACTATTCCTTTAAGAAAGGATCTTTCTGAATAGGAGGGATGACTACAAACCTGTTTAAATGGTTACAGGGCGTCTGATTAGTTTTTGAGAAAATGTCAAACCCGTCGTTTAAAACGGCACAAAGCACTGACTGAGCGCCAAGGACGGGAGATCATCATTTTGCTGCATCCCAAAGAAATAAAAAAAACAACGTTTATGGAATAACAGCTGCTACCGCTAAGGCTATTTTAAATCGTCTCAACCTTGATGAATCACACACAAGAATGGACTCCATGGAAACTGGTGCTCCTGATGCACCCAGTCACAACGGCGGTTATAATTGACCTGGATAAGCCACATTTCATCTGTACCGAACAGATTCGTCTTCGTTTTTATGACAACTGAGAGGTGTATGAAATGGTGTCATTTCAAATGCGTCATTACTGGCAGCTTTCATATTTTTTCCAGACTTTTGATCAATCTTGCCGTCTCCTGTATTTGCTAATGTTATTCGCCGCAGCCTCACACGGCCTCTATGAAAAATCGAAAATAGATGTTTTCATACATGAGCTAAATCAATGCGAAACAACAGAGAAAAGAAGTTTGGATCGAAATACGTGATGGGATCTCACCAGGGGTCTCTGCGCTCTCGCTCTGCTCAAACTGCATGCCTCGGAAGAGCTCTCTGGATATCAGACCGTAGGCTATAACCATCAACACTCCCGGGACGAAGAACAGAGTGAAAAGCAGCAGCACATACCTGAAAAACAGCCAGCATTGGGGAATAACAACAGAGAGAGAGAGAGAGATAGAGAGACATAGAAAGAGATAGAGAAACATAAAGAGAGAGAGAGAAGAGTCACTTCTACATCTGAGTTGTATGTATCATCAGCATGCAAAAACAGCAAAACATCAGATATATTGAAAAGCAGGTGTACAGTAGAAGGCCCATTGGGTGGTTGAGTCCTCACTGACAACCTGCATAACCCCCATCGGTGTCCATCAAAGGACGACTGAAGCATCCCGGGGCCAGTCCTGCTTATTTATCCCTGAGGTTGTTGTTTTTTTGCAGATGCGATGCCTACAGATATCTACACATGTTTAATGCTGCTCCAAGTTTATTTATTGTGTTATTATAACTTTATACAAAGTCAAATAACTTCATGGTACTTTGGTTTAATAGAACTTTATCCAATTAAAGTCACTAAGAAAAACATATCCCAAATATAGTGTTACAGTATGTAACATAAGGCTTTATAGCCAATACCTGGCCTATACTATGTTACATCTACTGGATTTAGCATTGCATTCTCTAATAACGATGGAATAAAGGATCAAAATCATTTAGAGATGTCATACATTTTGTTCCGCAAATGTTTCTGGCTTCGTTGCCAACAATGCAACCTGACTGCAGGTGAACGGTTCTGCTAGCAGAGGCTAATGTAGCCAGGGTACACTTTAATGTGTAACAGCCATGATTCATTGATGACAATGAGTGAATGGAGTAAACAAAACACACTCCACTCAAGACTGATGCGCTGTCAAATACTTATATTCCAAACATATCACATAACACATCACTCTACAGCTCCAATGTTTGCAGAGTGAGACGGGGCCAGTCGGACCAGTTGGACCGCCTAGCTGTCAGTTAGTCTTCCACGACAGGACAATGAGAGGTAGCAGCCATCCTGTTAGAAAACATCGGGAAGGCTTTCAACACGACCTTATCAAACTGTTGACATATTGACAGTTTATACAGTGAACCTATAGTGGACCCCACACGGACACCGCACAGCATAATAAAGGTATTCGACAAACCACCAAGGCATTTATGAAATTACATTTTGTCTGTGCGGCTATGCTGTGAAATGACAAATAGGAGACATTTTCCCGCGGCTGCAGTCTGTGCACACACGCTCGTCGATTATGGCTCTCTCTCTCTCTGGAGTGCTTAGCTTAATGACACCTTTTTCAATTCACCATTCAGCTCAGGACATTTTGGAACAGTGCACATAATTGAAATGTCCTTAATTCCACATATATATTGGACTGACCTTCACCAACTGTGTAACTTTGTTCCAATATGCAGCCAAAGTACATTGAAATACTTCGGATTCAAAAACTGTACAGACTCTCGCTGTGACTGTGAATCAAATGAATAAGCCCTCTACATGAACTCAACTATTAAAGAGCAGGCTGGAGAGCGCAAATGAAAAATTCAAAAACCTATAAAGCGCAACCTGCGAATAAACAAGATAAATACAGCTTACAGGTGGCGCTTTGATCGCGTTCAATCTTTACCATCTCAATCCCTTTTGATGCATCTGGATCACAGAGGAGGCCTCCCCTCAACCAAACCCAGATCAGTCAGCAGCATGAAAGAGAGGAAGAGGCCGGTGTATCATTCATTTCTCTGATATTCTAATGTCTTCCCTGTCTTCAACTTATCTATTTAATAAAAAATAAAGGCTTCAGTGAAATCCTCTTATCAAGTGGCTGTTTGATAGCCGTGGACTAGAATGAAGTCTGTTGGATGAAAGCTGTCAGGAAGTGTGGATGTCTGGGGGGGGGGGGCCCATAAACATTTTTTAAATAACATGATGCATATTCAGAGGCAGCTCCCTCCCTTTTTTGTCAGTGTTCGCGCATCAAGTGAAAGCGACGTGATTATCAACTATGTTTAGTTTGCATTCAATATTATTATTATTTTTTTTAAATATTTTTTTTTTGGGCACTTTCTCTTTATTAGACAGAGTTTTGGAGAGACAGAGTTGAAATAAAAAAGAAAAATCATTACCATGCACCTGTTGCTGAGAGCAGTTTGTAGATAAACTGTGTAGCAGCAGGTCACGGGTTGACCTTTCTGTTAATGTAATCATCTGCTTCTAAGTGTTTTCTTCATACGTGGGGAGGAATTGAGATGATAGCAAGAATTACCCCGCAATAAGACCTCAATTTTGCCTCTCATGCTACAAGCTGTCTGCCCTGTATCCTTGCTGGAGAATGTTGGAGTTGTATTTATCCTGACAGGAAAGTCTGCAAGGCACTGCTCAGTCGTAATGATTCACATGAGGTTTCAGGGATCTATTCATCTAACTTTTTTGCAGGTAAACGAATCCCTATACTTTTGTCTGAATTTTCTTTTTGAATAATAGGGGTTTCTCTGGGGCATAAATGTTCTCAAAATGATCTAGTGGGTTGATTTGCTTCTTTGTGAATACTGTCACCCATCCCTATCCGAAGTGCCTTTTGCTGGGAGACCGCTTTTTTTCCTTTATCTAGGACTCCAGTAGCCTGGCTCCGCCCGCCCGCCTACTTCCGGCCAAATTTTATTTTCCCTTCAGTAGTCAGTCTGGGTGTACAGCCCATTTCCCAGTTTTGCCGGAGATTTGACAGCCGGTCCAATCAGCGAACAGAGCGAGTGGCTGAGAACGATGACGTCGAAGTCGCGCTCCAGTTTCAGTTGCCAGAAGCCGGCTCATGACACACATGACGACCAAACGTTATGCGATTGGTTGGCTAATCCAGAGTGGCACTGGGCAGATCCAATAGTTTTAAACTTTAGCAGACACCCGCCTCCATGAGTGAACGTTTGCCAATTACAGCACTGCCAGACCCTCTGTACAAATGAAATGAAGTACGATGGTCTGGTAGCACCAGGCTAGGACTCCAGTGTGCGTATAGAGGAATAATTACGAGAATGGAAATCCGTCAACATTGGCTCGTTAAACACATATATGGCTCTTATGTGTCTTGATCATCATCTCAGACGCTTCGGTGACTCTGCTGCTGCGATAGAGAGAGAAAAGAGAGAGAGAGAGAGAGAGAGAGAGAGAGAGAGAGAGAGAGAGCTTCATTAGGGGCCAAAGAAGAGGTGCCCTTTTCCTCGAGTGTGCTCTGGATTGAAAAGAGGTGTTATCTCCATTTTTAACCCCAGACCCCCGGTGTCCTTTTTGAAAAACGCGGCCACGACCGGCAAAAAGAGGAAAAATGTGAAAGGTGCCGTGCACTCTTTATGTGCCATTTTGACATCATCCTCCTCTTCCTCCTCCTTCCTCTTTCTCAGCGAGCAGCAGACAGACTAATTAACCGGTCTCCCACTGCTTCGTCTTTTTCCCCCGCCGAAGCTTTACACTTTGATTGACAGTCGGAGAGAAAAAGAGAATTGTTACGATTGTTCAAACACAAAAGGGCCTGCCAGAGAGACTTATAAGGTTTTTTTCTCTCGCCATGTTCGGCTATACCTCTCCGTTTTAACTGCGCCATGCTACATGAGGACAATTTTCTTTCTTAACGGACAGATGTAGATGGACGGACGATCCCTTATTTTTGTATCTTGTGCTTCACTGCGTATCCGTTGACTTGCATTTGAACAAACAAAGCATTAATCATCGGCCTCGAAGGGCACGTAGACTGATAGATGACTTTCCTAACTCAGAGCGTTCTACAGGGCTTACAGCAGCAATTGTGTATCCCTCTCCTGACCTTTTGCATCAGCCTTGCTCTTCCTCAATCCTCCATCAGTGTACAGTGGAAGGCAGAGAAACCATCATGTTGATTTAGAATGACGGCTAGCATAGCACCATACGTCCTCTCCCCAGCACTGATACCAAGAGCACACACATACAGTATTATCTACAGCGTTATTGACTATTGTTTGTCATACAGCCATCTAAGGAAACCTTTAACTCTATTACCGCCATTGCAGCTTTAGCCCAAGAGGTTCAAACATCAAATGGACAAGAATTTACTCAATTTCTAAATGATGTCCAATACGACAACACAGTACAGTGAAGATTTAATATGCTCAGCAAGATTTGGGGACTGACTGAGCTTTTGCAGGAACATTTGAGCTATAGTATCACCGAATGAACCAAATCTATTTTCCAATAGTGCTCAATCAGTAACAGAAAGTGGTCTGATTGCACATCCTGGGGGGTGGGGGGGGGGGTAATTTACTTTCTGCTTGTTATGGCAACGCATGTGCAGAATACACAATCACACTGAATGCTAATCAGACTATTTCTGCCCATTAGGGAAACAAAGCCAGGAAAGATTGTATTCATTTCTCTGACGGCCTAACCCCTGCTAATTAACCTTTTACTCACTTATCACTGCCAGCGTATGGAGGCACGTCCAGCCAATTATTTTTAGGACAGTGAAATCTTTTGAGCAGGTTTTCACTGACAAATCATGCGGCTAATTTTTTTTTAGCTTTTTTCCTCAACTCTCATTAACATCAGATCAGAGAAATGTTTGATGAATGGGAAAACACAGGATTTGCGTTTCACTTGCCTATTATTGGTCATTAAAGTTGCTACGAGGAACTTTGAAATGTTTCTAAAACAGTCTAATTTTTCCTCTGATGATCATAAATGACACGTAAGAGCAAACAACGAGACCTTCAGCGCAAAGAATGCTATTTTCATATAGTTTTTCTTAAAGCTGGGGTATATGATTTCTGATTGGTCAAAGTTAACAGGAGCTGACACTATAACCAATCAGAGCGAGGCTCCCATTCTCTGTTCTTATTGGCTGTTTGGACCGTCCATTCACTTTGGCACAACTTTGTTGGTGTAGAGCGTGTCAGGGAGGGACCATAGGGGAGGGACCAAAGAGAACAAGTGGAGCGGTTGAGGTATTTGGATTCGAATCTCTATCCCAACTGCCATTTTCTCCCCAAATCCTCCACCCCAGCTTTAATGTCCTTTGTCATGGTACGCTCAGCTGGCATTGTAATGGCGCTTTTCCACCGCATGGTATCAGCTCGACTCGACTCGACTCGCATTTTTGGCTTTTCCACCGCAATTTCATGGTACCTGGTACCACGTAGCGGCTGCTTTTTTGGTATCGCCTCGCTCTAGGGTCCAAGCGAGCTGAGCCGATGCTAAAAGGTGACGTCGGCAGACGGCCGGCCACTGATTGGCCAGAGACTATTGTCTGGCCAATCAGTGGCCAGAGACTACCGGCTTCATTCTGTTGTTTATTCTCCCCAACTCTCCGGGACTTTTGAGTGTATTTACGCCGCGTGCAGCCTTCTCTGGCTCTCTTTCATTTGATTTGCATCACAGATCCGAATTTATTTTCCATATATTCGCTAAGCTCACCCAGTGTTGGTTGTTGGGGAAGTTACTTACATACGAGAGGAGACATTTAGGGCAGCTAGCAGCTAGGCTAAATAGTAGCCAGCTGGGACAGACATGATAGCGAGCGATTACATTACAAGCCTCGGACTGAACTGATTACCTCAATAAAATATTCAGGCTGAGACACGGCTTGCATTTGAAAACACGTATCCTGAAACAAGCACTAAACAGTCAACTTTATCATGCCCGTGTTTACGTGCATAGGGATGTACGTGACGCATCCCTACAGCTGACTGTGTGGCAGAGTCACACATCGGGACAACAACCATCCCTTTTAATGGCCTGTAGCAATATTCTTCTACTTCTTTTAGCAAACAGATACAAGGGGGGTATTTCTTAAACATTTTTCATCCGTGTTTTTGGCGGTTGGTTCAGTTAATAGTGCAACAACTGCTCGTAATTTCTGCTTTGCTACTTTGCTCCGGAGTAGGCTTTCAGCCCCTTACGACGACCCCGCCCACGTTCAGCAGGTACTATTTGCGGTGGAAAACGACCCGTGCTGCTACCAAACCAAGTTGAGTCGAGTCGAGTTGAGTCGAGTCGAGCTACATGTGCGGTGGAAAAGCGCCATAACACTCCCACTTTTGTACAAAGGGGATCCAAGAATTAACACAAACCGAAAGTTCCCCTCGGAGCACCTTTAAGCTACTCTATCAGTCAGTTCCCTGCCAGGAAATAGTCCCCACCCGCCACCACCACCAGGACTTACCAGGTCTGCTCGACTTGCTTGCTGGGCCAGGCCAAGCGACACATGTGGCCCAATGTACCGTTGGACTTGGGGAAGGACCGGAGGATGCTGAAAACCGGGTAGGGCACCATGATGAGCAGTGACACAATCCAGGTGGCGGCGATGACTCGATAGGCGTGGGACCGGGTCTGCCATGAGCGCGACTTAAGCGGGTTGCAGATGGCGCTGTACCTCTCGATGGCTATAGCCACGAGGCTAAAGGTTGAGATGCTAACGGAGATCCCTGCAAGGAAAAGAAGGGACGGGGGAAAAGAAAAAAACATTTAATAAGCGAAGGTTTTGGTTAGCACATGCAAGCAGTGTCACCAAAAAGTAGATAGGCCGAAAACTACGCCATGAGAGAGCCGTTGATGTGAGGAGAACTGCAAGACTCGTGTGGATATTCTCTGTGGTTTTGTCACTACAAGCGACAGGTTTTTTTACATGGAATTACTCACGGGATCCAATGTTATTCAAATAAATTCATTATATGTGCCTTTATCAAAAAAAAAATTCAACCAATCGACCAAATAAATTCCTTCTTTTTCAACTGATTCATCACACAAACACAAAAGTGAGTTATTATAGGCCTCACCCAGCCATCGATTTGCAGAACAGTTGACTATAGCTGCTCGACCACGCTCTACAAATATAAGTCTACACACAGTGACACTTGATGGCTACGAGACATGTCTGCTTAGTAGTATCAAGTGTATAATCCACCTCGTCAAAGTAGCACTGGATGCTCTGTGTTAATCCCCGGACATACTCTCCAGGCATTTGACACAGGATAAATTCCTTCAGGGATAACCCAAAACCAAGCTGTATTTGCATATACGAGTATGCATAATCTGCAGGCAATTAATGTGAATAGCATTAATAAAACCCACACCTGCGTGACGAATAAATCCCCCACCCGGGGGGGGGGGGGATTCCCATTTACCCCTCTTTCCCTATGAGAAGCCACGACTTCAATTCACCACTTTAAGGTCACACATTAATCTCCATTCTGTGTTCCTTTGCGATACTGTCTAAATCCATTGCATCGCATTGTCATTCAAGGGGTGAAGTCATTATGCATAGTTCTATGAGCATAATGCAAATCAAGCTACAGTAACTGTATTCAATTATGTGAGTGGTGGACTGCTCTATGGCTCTGTGGAGAGCAATTGATCCTGGATGAGCCTTTGGCCGATGGTCTCAAACCAATCATCAAGTCTTTGTTCCTCACTGTGGGGAGAACTTTTGTCATCAGAAGTTTAAAAAAGCGTTTGGAGGATTTCAGTGCTTTAGAAGAACCTTCGAAGGTGTGAACTGTAGAGAAGAAAGAGAATAGTGTGGGGATTTGTTAAGGAGGAAGAGAAAGGCTTCAATTCACTGCCGGCTCAAACCCAGAATAAAAAGCACAAAGAGAATGTCATCCACACAGAGAAAGACGTCTGAATCTCTGCTTTTGTGTGTTATAAAAGAGCATTTCAGCTCTACGCGAGAACTGTACTTTTTCGTTTTTTTTTGGTCGCCGCTACGATGACATAAGCCTGTCAGGATACTGGATGAAAAAAATAAAAAACACTGACACACTCAAATGGAAAGTGATATATTTACATATTGTAACTCAATAGTTCTATGCACATATTTCACACAGACTTCAAGCTTGGTGTGTCGGCTTGACACAGAGTTGATGCACAACTCCCCCATTCGACTTAATTGAAATGGTGCCAAAAAATAAAAAAATGGCTCAATGAATATACAGCAACATTCAACTTAATGTCACCAAAACATATGCTACGATTATCTACCAAATAGAGGCTATACAAAGAATAGTCAGCTTTCGCCTTGTTGCATATTGTAAATATACTGTGTATATAAAGCCTGGTCCTGTGTATCTGGGCTTTCATAAAAAAAAAAAAGCTCAAACGATCGATGAGTTAACAGCAAGGGACTCATTAGCAGGCTCCACCTGACTTCCAAGAACTATAGTGTAAGAATTTTGTTTTAATAACAGCCTTTGCCGCCTATAGGCTGGGGGTCTTAAGCCTGCCTGCAGAGCACAGGATGGGGGGGTGGCTTCCACCAACCCCGTTCCCCCTACACACACACACTCCTGATGCAATGTTGGCCAGTCCATGAGAGCAGCCACCTCCATCTAGACAGAAGGAGGGTGGGTGGCACTGTCAACACATGGCAGGTCCTAACAGTGCACCGGCAGCACAGCATGAGCCTCACACAATAAAAGTCTGTCGCACACCCACACATCCCTTTTGTAGTTCTAAGCACGGACATGGAGAATGAGCAAATCACACAAACAGGGGATGGAGAAAGGTGTGTGTGTGTGTGTGTGTGGGGGGTTCCTTTGTTGATGCCCGAAGGTGGTCGTGTCCAAGCCGCAGCGAGGTGGACATTTTTGGGGGTATTTTCGCCTCTCGCTTTGGGGTGGACGAAAAAAAAGGGCGATAAATTATAACCAGTGAAGGTAGATGAAAACGCAGTGTTTATGTAGCGCTCTTTTCTAAAGTCCACAAAGCAAGCAGACACAGCAGGATGAAAAGATAAAGGGCATTGTTAAAACAGAGCATTAAAACACTTTCTGGCAGAGTTAGACTAGGAGATCAATAGTACTCCCATGTCTGTGTAAGGTAAATATGACACTTCTTTCTTGTCTAGCTTGGGCCATAGAGCAAAAAAACATAGTGAAATGTCAAAGTGTTTTTCATTTATGGTTTAATGAGAGGGCAGGGAGGGAGGGGAGTGCCAGGTTTTGCAAGTGCGAGTTAAGTGCAGTTATCTTAAGCTTTTGAAAGACATGGAATGAGGAACGACACAATCGTCTTCACCGCCGACGGTCATACAAAACAGCAAAGAAGAACTGTGGAATCCGCTTATTGTATCTGGCAGAACACATGTATTTAGGTGCATTGTTTTCCAGTGCATGAGAAAACGTGAGGTTGAGTAGCAGTGGGCAGCTAGAAGACGAAGCCAAGGGGGAAACAAGAGAGCCACAGGTTTTCAAACGGGTGAATATTTTTCATAAAGACTGATAGCTAGGGGGATGTGCACATTTGTGGTGAAAGGAAGTGCACATCAGGGTGATGTATAGCCGTGGCGCTCCACTGATTTGAATTGATGACACAGTCGCAGCAGGTTAGCAGACAGCAAAAAAATAAAATAAAATAAATCCAGACTAATGGGCTTTTTTTGTCGCTACAGTCCAAAATTCATCAAATTGTTTTCAACATTTCAGTTCAGCTCCACTCGACCATCTGTTTCATTACTGCCAGGGGGACACTGGTCTGAGATCAGTTTGCACTGATGGGGCCAATTTGTCCGGGGCCTCAACGGAAAAGAGTTATGACACAGAACAGGAAATCATTGTGTAACACAACACACTTTAAAATGGACTGCGGCTGCTAGTTCGTGGATCATACTGTCGCATGCATTAATACTGTATGTGCATTAAGCAGGACGCAGTGGCATTCTTCTCCTTCGTATGAATTTTTAACTTTCCAAATCACCCAGTAGCCGTTAGAACGCCACTAAGACCCATAAACCATCGCTTTCATTTTCCATGTGCTATTCAAAGGGAATACAAGTCCCAATAAGGGCTTCAATAGAACTTCTGCAGATTCTTGCTTCATTTTCTGCGAATACATTAAGCATTGAGTGGACATTTTCGACCGCCTTGCACGTCCCTAGTGTCTCAGTTATTGCTGCTGCTGCGTAGTTTTGCAGACAACCGTGCCGTTGAAAGCTGTGTGCTCTCTGACACTTGCCGATTATACGGAGCAGCCTGTGTTTGAGGGAGAGGAGATTGGGGCGGACAAGGTGCTGCCAGGGTAATTACCAGTTTGACGAAGGGGCTAAAAGCTTGTATGCTTACAACTCCGCTGTACTGTATTTCACTGCTTCTCGGCATAAAGCGGGGACCTCTTATCCCCTTTTCGTGCTCGTTAAACCCGAGCCTATGCTGCCTGCCTAATTACTGCCTTTTTTTTTGAGTGAAACCTTGAAGTTTGCCTTTAGTCTCTGGGAACACCTTGACCTAGGAGGAGAGGAGATTTACATTCCTCAGCTGAAGCCTTATCTCTCGTGGACCAAGCCTAATTCTCTGACATTCCGTGTGAACAATGCCTCGAAGAAACCGAAAAGGCATTGAAAACTTTTCAAATGGACCGAGGGCCGCCTTGCTAACAGTTCTGTAAAAGTTTGCTGGGAGCCACGAAAAAACCCAAATTCTAATACACTATGCATTCACTTGGGGATATTGAGGGGTGTGTGTGTGTGTGTGTGTGTGTGTGTGTGTGTGTGTGTGTGTGTGTGTGTGTGTGTGTGTGTGTGTGTGTGTGTGTGTGTGTGTGTGTGTGTGTGTGTGTGTGTGTGTGTGTGTGTACATGTGTGCTTGCGCTGACAGACTGTCAAAAAACTGCATCAAAACATCAATACACAAATGTGTTTGAGAATGACACTTTGTATACACACGCCTAGAGTATTACACCATCGATCTTGCGGAAAAAATGCCAGAGAAGACAGTATACAGCGGACATGATTATCCAGCAAAGGGGCCAGATGGATATTTGGGCTGAATGGAAGGATGGATGGCGTATGGAATGTCTAAATGGGCGTGAGTTAACGGATGGATTTTGCCGAGGCGGGTTTGCCGTGCGATCGATGGAGTGAGGACAGTCGTAATGATCCTTGCTATTGATTGGTCAGGGCTGATAGAGAGTCTCGCTGGCATCATACACAAGGGAGAGGGCTTTGATTGATATGGATTTACTACATGCAGATGCCGACATTTGTCACTGGGGCATTTAAATGACAATTTGCACGGAATCATTCAATTTCCCATGAAGAAGTTCAATCATACGTTGCCCCCTTCACCAGACATGTTTCCTTAATAACTTTAGTGTTGATAGCTATGGTCTAGGCCAGTGGTTCCCAACCTTTTTTCCCTGAGGACCCCCGTGCCAGGGTCCAAGACAAGCAAGGCCCCCCCAACCCTAACTCCGACCCACATACACACAATAAAAGAATAGAGTGATTAATAACTTTTATTTGCAAAAAAAATAAACAGGTACTGATTTACACAGAGCTCCGTGGCTCTGTGTAAATCAGTACCTGCTTTTTCAAAAGCTTTTCTGATGTCCGTGGATCTTCTTGATTGTGCCAATTGCTTCTTTCTCTCAAAATATTCTCGACTTTCACCAACAGTCTCGGGGTGTTTGGTCTCCTGGTGTCGTTTCAGTTTGCATGGTTTCATGCTTTGATTAGCTAAGGCTTCTCGCCACAAATGACGCATTCTGGCCGAAAACTGTCCTGTCCTTCCATAAAACCAAACTCGATGTATCTCTGGAGATATTGCTTTGTTTTCATCTTTGGTTTAGACGAACCATCTGTACATTTACGTTTCACAGACATTTGTTTCCTGTGTAAAGTGAGGCTGACCGCAGCGAAACAATCAGCATTGCCCGCAATCCACGAGCCGACCGGAAGGTTGCTTACGCAAGTTCAGAGGTCATATAATAATGAATTTAAATGCGGACCAATAATATGTTTTAATTAGCATTAAACATCGTTTTGATCCAATTGGATGTTATTGGGGTTTTATGAATTTAATGTTTGGGCGACTGTTGGTTGAGCGGGTCGGCCGATGATCAAAGGGTTGGAGGTTCAATCCCCGCCCTGCCACCTGTGTCATAGTTGTTGTGTCCTTGGGCAAGACACTTCACCCACCTTGCCTCGTGTGAATGTCGATAGTTAGCCTGCTATCGGTGTATGAATATGTGTGTGAATGGTAACGTGTAAATGGGAACAGGTCTCCCTTGCAAAAGAGTCTTCGGACTCAATGGGATTTACCTGTAGAAATAAAGGTTAAAAAAAAAATGCAATTTTTTTTTTTTTTTTTTCACAAGTCACAACCTCAGCACAGACAAACTTGTGCGCCCCCCTTGCGATCTCTGGGGCCCCCTGCTGGGGGGCGCGGACCCCAGGTTGGAAACCACTGGTCTAGGCGAAGATGTGAGGAACTTGGAAGTCACAAACGCACAACAAAAAGCTCTGGGCATTTGCTTGGTAAAGTGATTTGTCATTTAGCAATCATTCCTTATCGGTTAAACTACTCTGCAGCTCTCACCTTTGGATTGACAAGCATTAGCAACCAAATAACAAAAAGTGTCTATTTAAAGTTGGAGGCAGCCAACCCTCATTCCCTCAACCATCTTTCCAATCACACCTTAGAGAGCCCAGTCATTTAAACGCAGATTCAACAACAAGCCTGTTCTCACAGAGGTTGAGTAATAGGATTGTGTGGACCTCGCCGTTTGATATAGCTCTAGCCGACCCTTCATGGCTTAAAAGTGAAGCAAGGAGGAAACAGAACTACTACTTTTTGTTGCCTTCTTTTGTGCGTTGGCTGTGATTCAGGCCCTCACTGGCCCGATGGCAGCCAGCTCATCGCTATGTCACACTGTGTGACTGTGCCAGCACTTTCAGCACGATGGCTGCCTGGCCTACCTTCTGACAGGGCATCACAAAATTAGACCGGAATTTTTATGCACGAATCAGACAAGCACTTGCCAACCCCAGTCACTGAACGACAAGTATACAAATGATTGGATTCGCCTGATCCCTCCATTGATCCAGACAGCTCTGGACCGTTTATCATGGCTCGCTGTGCATCATTTTATCATGTCTCGTACAAATCAAACGACCTAAAATAAAAAATGGATATGAGGAAATAACTGCTTACAAGTAAGGTCTTTGGTATTCGCCCTCCCACCAACACTTAAACGGTTACACATTTCTAACTATTTGTGGGTTAACACTTTAGCCACTGTCTTATTTCAATCCATTTCCACTTACTTTAACTTCTACTCATGATTGCAAGCATTAAAGAAAGACTATGAACGAAGTGCCCAGCCCTGATTGGTTGACATAAAGTCGACTTTAAATTTGTAAGAACCGGGAACACTAAGGTACCTAACCTCGGACATTACCTCATGAACTTGTGTTGAAGCAGTTGCTTGTTGTGTGCAATATGAAAACTATAAAAGGCATTTCATATATGATGATTTGGAATAATCAGCTCTTTGCACTAAAATAAGTCTATGTCATAGAAAACTAGAGGGATGTGATTGCTTCCAATTTAGTCAACCAAAAAGCTTTCCTTCAAATGCGTGAGAAAAGCAATTGGTTGGACCACGAAAGCCATGTAATCTTCAAAGGAATGGTTTGACATTTTGGGATAAATTAGCTTTCTCGCCTAGAATTACCTGAGAACATTTGTACCACTGTCATCTCTGTGTGTTCAATGCGAGGCTACAACCAGCAGCTGCGTGGCTTATCTTATGATTAAGACACAAAACAGAGCGAAAAAAAAGCTAACCTGGCTCTGTTCAAAGGTATAAGAAGAAAACTGCCTGCCTATTTACACAAAATGAAAGCATTTGAATTTATTGTAATCCTAAAATGTTGCAGCTCGGCCAAGGTTTTTATTCATCGACTTTAAGGAGTACTTAAACTTTTTTTATTTATTTTTTATTTTTGCCTGACTCTCCAGCTCAAGATAAGGCGACCGAAACCGTTCCTGTAACTGTGTGTGTTTTTGATATAGAAATGGGCAAAGGTTGTTCATCCATGTTAGCTTAGCTCAAACACTGGTAGTCATGGGGAGCAGTTCAAAAGATGGACTTGACAACATCGCTAAACGCTACTATTTGCTTGTTGGGAGTTGGTTATTCATCACGCTATGTTGCACACTCATTTTTACAAGTTATGACTCTATTCTATGACTCTATTATGATTCTAGAATCAAATACATACGTGACCGTCACAGGCACTTCCTGGTTTCCTTTCAGTATGAATTTAATTTTAAAATGACATAACATGTAAAAATATAGAGCGAAACATAATAATAACAAAACAAATCCCAACAAGCACACAGGAGCGTTTAGTGATGCTGTCAAGTTTATCTTCCGACCTGCTCCCCTTGACAACCACTGTTTGAGCTAAGCTAACCTGGATGAGCGACCTTTGCCCATTTCTATATCAAGAATACATGCTCATGTACAGGAACGTTTTTCTGTAACCTTTCCTACAGTAGAGCTGGAGTGGGGAGGCAAAAAAGCAAAAATAAATAAATAAAAATTGAAATGTTCCTTTAAAATAATATTCACCCACTCACCCATGAAGTAGGAGACGGTCTTGCACATGGCGGCTCCGAAGATGAAGTCCTCCAGGATGTTGGGGATGAGGGTGAAGGGCATGCAGAAGACGGCCATCATCAGGTCGCTGACGGCCAGCGACAGCAGGAAGCAGTTGGTGACGGTGCGCATGCGCTTGTTCAGCAGCAGCACCACAATGATCAGCAGGTTACCAAAGACACTCAGCAGGAAGATGAGCACGTAGAGCAGGATGCGGAACGAGTCCATCTCTGACAGACAGACAGACGGAGAGAGAGACACACAGACAGACAGACAGACAGACAGACACAGAGACAGAGAGATAGAGAGACACACACACATTTATAAGATCTGTGATGGCGTATTGTTCTGCGGATCAATTAAAGGTGGAGTCAGTGGTTTAGGAGAACGCTCTGTTGTCAAAATCACTTTTTTGTCAAAATCAGGGAATATCTCCTCATGGCCCCGCTGCCTTTCCATACTGAGCGTGCCTTGAGAGAAATCCAGTTTTATACACTGCCTAGACTCTGTAAACAGACATGTTTTCTAAAGCCATTTACAGAGCCTAAGCTGTGTGTTACCACCATCTTTTTTTCAGCACACAAACAGTAGAAACAGTTAGGGGATCCTGGAGATATTCACTGATTTTGACAACATAGCATTCTCCAGAATTGCTGACTCGACCTTTAAAGGAAGGGAAATGCATTTGCACAAGCGAATTACAAAGTACACAGCTTTGAATGAATGCCACACACTGAAAACATGTTGCCTGTCTTCTAAAATAGATGAAAATGTTAACTCTTGTCATCAAAACCTCTCTTTGAAATGAACCGGATGCGGGGGAGAATCACATCGATACACATGAAGAGAACACTCTCTCTTTCTCTCTCTCTCTCAGGTTGTTCACCGAGGGAAATAAAACTCTGTGCACATAAACAAGCCCAAAGTCTATTAGAGGACGGAATAACTTTGCATAATCAACATCTTAAATTGTGCTAGTGTCAATATTCCCCTGTACGCCCAGGGAGACAAACCAAAAATTGAAATAATAATACGAACACAAAAAGAAGACGACAAAGAACGTCATCAGCGCTGAACAAGGAATAGAACGCAAGTTTATGTCTGGCATTCTTGTTTCTTTTCAATAACTCATTCATTGGCTGATGTTAGTATCATAGAATGAAGACATCTGAAAGCTGAACTCTGAATGGCTACTATAATGTTCCTGCTACAGGTGATAGAAGGTGCTATCTGGCCATGGTGGTGGGCTATTTGGAGTTACAAATGGCAGCTGTTTATCATTTCGTTCCATACCATTTCAAATGATGTAGACATCTCGTCAATGACTGTATTCCTTTGTGATTTTCTATTCAATTTCTGTACATGTGACATCTATTGCATGATGTCCATCCTGGGAGAGGGATCCCTTCCCTGAGATCAAAAAAATAAAAAAATCCTGTTAAAGGTTTTTTTTTTATGGGAGTTTTTTCTCAGTTGAACCAAGGGCCTGGGCAGAGGGTGTAATTCTGTATGGAATGTAAAGCACAATGAGGGATGTCTATGTCTATTTGTGATATTGGGCTATACAAATAAAACTGATTTGATTTGATTTAAAATAAACAAATATTTTTACTGGGGATCCAGTAAGGCAGGGGTGTCCAAACTTTTTTCACTGAGGGCCACATACAGAAAAATCTACGAAGGGCCGGGCCACTTTGCAAAAATAACACATTTATCAGGACATGTAGCTGCTCTGATGTTTAGTTTCATAGTGTCTTCGTAAATTGTAATCCTTCTTCACGGCAACAATTTCCTTGCAAATTAAACAGACATACTTCCCCTCAGAGCCGGCGGAAGCCTCCAAGGGGCCCTAAGCAGAATTTGATTAGGGGGCCCCTCTCCAATATCAGCGCTGCCCAAATCATTGACTATTGCTAAATGCCTTCAGACACCCAGTATTTTCAGCTATTGCCTCCAATGTCTAGCTGGGTGAAAATAGTAGCCAGCCGAGTTCCCGACCCTGCTAGGGGGTTCCGGGGGTATGCCCCCCCCGCACGATTTTTTAAATTTTTTAAAGTGAAATGGATGTATCTGGTGCACTTTGAGAGGAAAATGAAGAGGCTTAATCTGAAGACCATCCTCTGGGATGGGCTTGGTGCTCTTTTTCTTTTATTGGTCATATTTCTTTGTAATATAATGAATGCATTTAAATTATTTAAAAACTAAAAGGGCTATATTAAATTATATTTTTAAAATGTGCCGCTGGCCAATCAATCAGTTTTGACACCCCTGCACTAATGAGTTAACTAAGAAAATTTAAAAAATAAAAATGTAAATGGCCATATTACATTATATCTTTAAAATTGGCCGCGGCTCAATAAAAAGCGGGCCGCAGATGGCCCACGGGCCGTAGTTTGGTCACCCCTGCAGTAAGGTAACTATTAATGCTGTACAGTTTATTTTATAACAGGAGTCTGATCACATTTACTCATTAACAAATGTGCCTGCCTTTTGCTACACTGTGTCCCCTAAACCCAGCAATGCATAAACATAACCAAACATTTTCTGTGCATGACTTTAAAGCCCCTGACACATAAAAACTAAGAATGAAAACACAGTCCTAAAATAATATTCACACGGTTTGTCTTCTCCCAGTGTTGACATGCAGCGGAGCATCAGGAAAGCACAGCCGGAAGCTTTTCGGCATACTCTCTTCACTCACACACACCGGCCTGTCACAGTGAGTTGGTTTTTAGAATGAGTGGTGGGTTATGGAACGGGACAAGTCCTCCAATTTTAGGACAGCGACATGGGACAGGTCTTAAGTTCAGAGTTACCTAATATAGATTAAAAAATAAAAAATAAATCATGTTATGCTACCTGACCTCTATTGTCCCCCATTTCAACTCTGTACTGTCTAATAAAGCTTGACAATCCTCCTAAAAAAAAAAAAAAAAAAAAAAAACATGACACGCCCCCCCAGGAGACCAATTTCGAGATGATTTTAGATATTCGATTTAACGATATTGACTTGATTTTTGAAGGCTTAAAATAAAATGAGACAATGTTTATTTATTTATTATCTAAACTGTATTTGTATTATCCCATTTTTTTTGTCTTTACATGACAATTACTTTTGCACAACAAACACACGTCATTCCCCTCTTTACAGTCTTTATGCCAAGCTAAGCTAATGTGTTCTGATATAGCTAGTAGTAGCTTATGGTTGTAAACGTTAGATGAATAAAGCTGTGGATAACTCAAATCAGTGAGATATTGTCAGCCTTCTGCCACTTTGTGATACTGTTAAGCCAAACTTCAGCGTCTTCATTTTAGCACACCAATTGGATGTGTAATTGTGACTTTGTGACCTAAAGGGGCTGCTGAGGCCATTATCTTAAAGGCCATTTGCCATCATTGACTCCAAGATTTGCATTCACTGGGCAATCTGCAGAGGGGGTCAAAAGTAGATGGTTTCTGGACCCCTTGACGCTGCAGGGTGCCTGTTAATCACCTCTGCTCCTCGGTGAAACCAAAGTTCCCCTCAACTGCGAATATGAATTATTCTTTTGATAAGTAGAACACCTCTGACAGCTTCGGACTGCAGTTTTCATGAGCTTATGAGATTGGCATCACGGTCACGTTATTATATAAAGATAATTCACCCTTGCTTTCAGAGAAATACATCTGCTACAAAGGTGACCATGCAGTTGGGTGAGTGTGATTTACACAACAGCATTATTATGTGATGCAATATTGACACAAACGTCAAGTAAGGGAGGCCCCCGATGGCTTGGCAGCTCCTATAGAGTTGTATCTGGAATGGTTTATTCATTGAGCACCAGTGGGCAAGACGACTGCAGGACAATTCACTCTGGTTCCTCAGTCTGACTCCCTCAAGTGTGACAGCTGCGTCCTAATCTACAGGCACATATATATTGTATATATACATACACATCACAGCTAAAAAGAAGAGAATTGAGTTGAGTCGGTTCATTTAACAGCTGTTGGCTCTATTCGTTCCCTATTGGCTGCTGCGACGCAAACAGTAATTATGTTTTCCCAGGGAAAGGATCATTAACGTTTCATCACCTCACTTTGTCTCGTCTTCGGGAGAGGATTAGCTCGACTTCAAGAGGACCGAAAGTCATTTCAAACATATCTTGCCATTAATTCAGGGAATGTTGCAGTATAGGGCTACGATGGGCACTTTTTTATGGCTTGACTGATAGGTCAGACGATCGTTACCGATGCAAAGTAATAATCTTGGAGGCGACATGATTGATGGACTGTTTCCAAATTGTTAGAAATGACCGTCGGTGCCATCCAAAATCTGATATCTCTCCTGATGATGGAAATGAGTCCTAGGCTTGTTGGAGTCTGCGACTAATTCATTTTACATAACTTTACTAATGTGTCATACTAAGGCTGCGACTAACACTGACTGATCTGTTGATAACGTTTTCAATTAATTGATCCAACTCTTCATATTGCTTGTTGTCGCCAAGCAACGGCACATAGTTAAAGTTAATGGAGTTACATTTGAGGTTAAGTATGTTTTTAAACGTCTAAGCCAGGTTCAGGAATAATTTTTAAGGAAATGCTTGCTATTTTCCCCTGGTCGATTCCTAACTGTTGATCAATATATCCAGTACTTTACTTAAAGACAACCTTTGGTGCTTTTGACCACTAGTAGCGCTAGAGAGCTGGGGCAGATGCTAGCCCCGCAGCACCATCATTCACATCTAGCCATCGTTTTTGTTCTATTCCACTACACAACGATGTAGTTGGCCGTGATGCACCACTAAACAGAACAATACACCAACAAAGGCAGTGAAGAAGAAAATATGCTAGCTAGCACACATTACATGTTAATAAAAAAAAACGCAATTTAAAAAAAATTTAAAACTTAGCATTGCAAAAGTTTTACGAGGAAGGAAATGCACCGAACACGTTTGTCAGGTCAGAGTGCATTTGGTTGTGAAACACTGAATAAACATGTGTGCATTTGCAAGAAAAAAATGCCACGGGCTACCTATGACCTATAAATATGAATTTCAATCCATTGCCATGCTGGTATAATATGCAAAGGAGCTGAATCACTGAATAGTGTCTGACAGCCGCAATATTACAGAAACCAGTCTGATATAATTACATTTCCCCACAGTGCAATTGGGCTGAGACATTTCCAATTTCTCCCTTAAAAGGGAAAAACATCCTAAAATTACATTTGCATTCTCAAGTCATTACAAAGAATGGTGAGAGCAAAACATCGTTTTTGGTGGAGGTTGGTGTGTCTTCAAGACATGCACAGAGTTATCTTTGATTGCTATTTCCTATTTCATGACACAATTGCATGTACACAGGAAAATATCTAAGTGAGAGTGAAGGAATGGAAAAACTGAGTAAAAGATGATCCTGGTCCTTGTAATAGCCTATACTTTAAAGTAAGTCCACTCACACCAACACAGCATTGAGATAATGTCCGCGTCTAGCCAACCTTATCTGATGAAAGATCTCTGGCAGGAAGTTGAATAAAAAACAAATCGATAGAGAGAGAATAATGAAGCTGCCTGAGCCCCCTGTGATGTACATTTACCTTCTATGGTGTTCATCAGCTAATGAAACAAGCAGGCTGAATTCAACTGCAATGTGTTCCCAAATTGATTCATTTCTTCTGACAGGCTTTTCCAAGCAAAAGTGCCTGCCAGTTATAACATATAAACACCCTTTACTTTAGAACCATTAATGGTTGCGTTTTGGAGTCAACTAACACTCAAAATTGTGATAAACCACCACAAACATGCTTGGTGGTGTGACTGCTTCCCGGGGAGTTTAAGGCTGCTTTTTTTACAAGGGCCTGATTTGTGTCTATAGCGCTGCAAATAAATCACTATCTTACATCAGAGTCTTTAATCTCGATCAGTATTCCTTGCTGCTTGTCACGGCTCATCAGACCATGCCTGTCTTCAAAACTTCCAACGGTTATTCCAGAGATGTGCGGGCATCTCTTGTATCCTAACAGATTCCATCAAACAAGTTACACTTCTGCATAACTGGGTCTTAATAAAAGGTGATGAACCATTTCGACAGCCATTTAGCATAGTGCTCAATGTGCAGAGGCTAACTGTACGAATCTAATGAGGCGTGCTACCGGTGCAGTCAGCGAAATAACACTCAATTAGTCTTTCCAACGGGCCGCCTCACCACGGAATATTGATTTTAAATGACTTGTACAGTGTTGTCCCAGAGACCTTGTTTGCAGCATTCGCCCAAGACAAAGGCATTAAGAAAACCGATATAAAAATAGTTTCCTTTGCACTGATGGTGTTGTTTGCAGTTACATGTGATTTATGACCATCAGAGGAAAAATGGGACTGTTTCATAAATAAAAGTTCCTTGTAGTGCCTTTAAGTAGTTGAACTAAGTATTCATACATTTCTATCAATGGGCAGAGACACCTGACTATCAAGGGTTGATTCATCCCCATACAAACCTCTTCGAAACCTACATAATAGAAATAATGGGGCAGGCCTCTTATTTTAAATTGCTATGATTGCCAACAAGATGCTCATTCAATTAACTATTCTGACCCAGCCTTGTTGAAATTGATTAACTAAACAGGAGTTTATTCATTCCCCACGTGGCTATTAGAAGTGCTAAACCTTTAAGGGGTTTCCCTTTTCCAATTAAGCATTCAGCTGCAGTGTTCGCCACTCGCCCTTCCATTAATCACTAAGTGACACCTGTGTTTTCCAGAGGGGGGGTGGGGGGTGGGGGGCAGGTGCAATGCAGTGCAGTGAAATTGCTAGGCTAATTGTGATTTCCTCGGGACTATGGAGAGCACAAATCGATCAAATAAATATCCCAGCTAATCCATTTCGGAATCATCACACATCCTGATTGTAATTGTAGCTCCGATCTCTTATTTATTAAAGGTCGAAGGTGTAATAAAAAGGTGTATGTTGGAGGCATCTAGTGGTGAAAGTTCTAGATCGCAAAGCTCCATGTATATGTGTACCTCTCCTCTACAGAGAATTTGCAGAAACTACGGTGGCTTTCGAGGACAAGAAGATAGTTACTAAAGATAGCATCATCCACCACTGCCTCAAGTCATGAGGTGAATAGCCTGTGTATTAAGTTATTTATTATTTAAAGTAGTTATTATTTGTCTATCAACGGGTGCCTTTCCGGCGGACAGCCACCATATATAAAAACCTATGGTCTATCTAATATCTATCTTTGATCATTTAAAAAAACTTTATTTCCAAGCAATTAAACAGTACTTAAAACATTCTTATGAATATTACATTCCATTTTAACTATGTCTGTTACTTGCACACTGCGCCTTTAACGTAAACACAGAAGTTTGTTTCTTTAAAGATCTAGGATGTGGATTTGTAGCTCATTATCACGAGGAAGGAGGTTTAGAATATTTTATAGACGCTAGTGCATGCGTGTGTGTGTGTGTGTGTGTGTGTGTGGTGCTTGTTCCACGTCACCAGTCCGCTTCAGATCTCTTCCAATTATTTGATCTGATTACCGGGATCGCGTTTTGACAGCCAACACATATGAGGACGATCAATTCTAGATATTAAAATAGATAAGTCTCCCTGGTTACTGGCTCTTTTCTTTGAGAAAAAAAGATGAAACAGTGTTGGTTTACAGTTTTTTTTCGATTGCTAAACCACAGTGGGCACAACTGGAACGACAAGTGCAAAACTCTAACTACACTATGCACAGCAGCGGTTCATATGGACCAAACTGTAGATTGTTTTTCATTGCTTAAACACAATTTTCAAAACTTCACACACTTATCTCATGGCCTGCACAACACTGGGGATTTCTAGCACTTTGTTCAAATGCTAAGACACTGCTGTCACAACTGTAAAGCACACATTCAAAACAGAATGGATTTCAGCCTAGTGCATTTCAAACACTGCTGATTGCAATTTCAACTGAAACACTAAGAAGGTGTCTTGTTTTAGACTTGTTAGTGAACATACTTTATATACAGTATAGGGAAAGCTCAAAAATAGGAAGACAGGTTGTTGGAGGGAGAAGAGAAGCAGTGAGACTGGATGTGTGGAGGAAGACCTAGAAGACATTGAGCTGTCATTTCTGATGAAATACAGTAAGGGTACAGTAAGTACACTGATAGACCCTGTTGTGAATCATGGTCTCTCATTGAGAGAGGCAGGGTTGAGGGTGCAACACAATCTGCAAAGATCTAAAGTTGCATCTGTAATACGAATTTTCAAGCAAACAAAAACATAAGAGTTGCACCCTTACAGTAAATGGCAACATTACAGGAATTGATTTCTGTATTACAATTATGGAATATTTACACAGATACATACTACATTTGGAAATGTTATCAATAAAATATACAGAATATGTATCTATTGAAGCAATTTCTGATTTTAATTTATTTTTGTTGAGCTACAGTTGTGCCCACTGTGTTTTAGCGATTGAAAAAAACTGTAATACTAGGCAACAATGTGCAGTCAAAAGGGACGAGGGGGCGCGCTCAGCAAAGTGTCACTGTGAATCAACCGGGGTTGGTGAGAGAGAGCGTCCGGTGCCCAGCCAAGGTGCATGCTATATGGATGTTGTTCGTTCCGTGTAAGCAAGCAAGGCCCCCCTGTCTGAACTGAACTGCTCTCCTGAGTCCAGAATGATTATTATAATGGGATGTATGTCAGATGTGGTTTGCAGTTTGCAGTTTACAGTTTACAGCTGTTCTTTCAGTTGTAGCAGCAGCAGCAAGAAAACAGCCTGTCTGTGGCCTATAGGAGTTAACAAGTAAACACAGATCCCAAAAGTATATATTAATGCATTTCCACTTTGACAAACTGTGCCACAGCTATCACTAGATTACTTTACTTCTTTGGTTATAGGAGAATCTTTTGGAGAATCATGGAGAGGGTAATTACCACTGAATCTAAAAATATCATGTCTGTGTGTTCAGATTAGACAGAGTTGAGCCCTAGAGGAAAAAATCTATTTCAATATAATTATCGGACATCTGGAATTTAGGATTATAAAGTATCATGTCACAGCCACTGCTTCAGCTGCAATAACTTCTTGTTGGACTCTATTTCAACTCTCCCACACATCCCTTAAGAGGCACTCCCCGCAGTTTGAACACCTATAGAATAGAGCATATAGTGAATAAAAGAGAAAGGCCAGCATTGTATAATGGAGCAGCCTTTAGTGCATCACAGCAATATAGTTTGAACTGCTGCTTAAGTCAGTTACAGTGAAGCATTGTGGGTCTGCATAATATATACATACTGTAGGTTGGAACTTCTGAGTGTAGCCATTCCATTATTCATGAAGTGTCTCTTCATGAAATTTTTCAAAAGGGCAACTTCACAACTCCCCGGATTGTGTGGAGAAATCGGAAGGATTGAGAAAAGGGTCAACCAGGAACATTGAAGCGGAGGGAGGGAGGGAGGGAGGATGGGGGGGGCATCTGTCTCATTTATCCTCTGTCCCCTGGTGGATGTTAAACTGGCTTGACTAAGAGGTGCGTTCTTTGAATTTCATGATTTTTTTCTTTTCAAAAACATATTCACGGCTTCCGGAATTCTGGACAGAAAACGAACATTTGCTGCTTCAAGAATTGACATTTGACATTAACACATTGGGCCATACAACATTATAACAGGCTTTTTGTCATTCTGTTTTATTGGAAATAGACCAATGTATTAGTCGATTAATCAAGACAAAAATTGTCTGCTTAATCAATGATGAGGAATAAGCGTTAGTTGCAGCCCCAGGTAATAGTTAACTATCAAAAGAGAAAGTCCATTTTATATAAAAGTGGACGTTTCTTTGTCAATATGATGAAGAAAAGACCTTCAGGTTCAAACCACAGGAAAGCAAACGTCTTGGAAATGCTTTGAATGGGTTGACTCAACAAGTGGAAGGTGGGGCTTTAATTTCCTCTCCCAACTGAGGGCAACAATAATGCAGCTGTGCAATCTGGCTCCACTCCTCTCTGCTCTTCCTCTGTGTCCTTTTAGTGAACTCGCAAATGGTACGGAATCCTTAAGGGCCCTTAAGGATTAAAGGCTAAATCAAGAAGAAGAAGAAGAAGAAGTGTGTGTGTGTGTGTGTGTGTGTGTGTGTGTGTGTGTGTGTGTGTGTGTGTGTGTGTGTGTGTGTGTGTGTGTGTGTGTGTGTGTGTGTGTGTGTGTGTGTGTGTGTGTGTGTGTGTGTCACCTCACAGACATGGAGAATGAGGAAATCACACACAGGGGATGGGGAAAGGTGTGTGTGTGTGTGTGTGCGTGTGTCACCTCACCTCACAGACACACGTGTGAGGGGGTAGGGGGAGCGAGGAAATGTCAACGGGACGTTTTTCCATCTGTCAAACACCAAACACACAAGCCCCGTGCCTCTGACGCTCACCCGCCCGTATAAGGTCAATAAAAAGTAATGCAGAGGGGAAGGGAGGAACGAACGCCTGTGAATTATTTAGTTGAAATGGTTTTCTCAATATACTGCACCAGTGGCATGGAGAAGAAAAGGAACCATATTTATTTTTTTTTACCAAGGACTATCTCGCCCACGTTCAATCAGGCCCCCAATAACCAATCAGGACTCACTTCCTTTAGTGTCCCGTTGGAGGAAAAGCTCAGCGTTTTTATCTCATCCGGCTATGGGCTTTAATCTCCTCAATGGGTATTTGGAATTGGGATAATTACAAGCAGAGAAAAACAAATATAATCTATCTCTCTCACACACACACACACACACACACACACACAGCCGCTCTCACCCTGTTTGTGGCATTATTATTGATGCAGAGGATGAATTAGGCAGCTTGGTTGGTGATGGATGGCGTAATGGAGACTGGGGAGGCAGAGGGAACTTGATTTAGAACAACAACAAAAAAACCTGATTGCAAATCATTCTGGGGTAGCAAACACAGTGACCATAATTGGGGAGGGGGGGGGGGTGGATTAACTGAATGGTTAGAAGGTGAAAGTGCAACAAATGAAAATCAATTGACACATTCGTTCCATTGATTACTTTCTTGTCACGCAGGTCGTCCGTCATAGATGGCAGTTAGTAAATAGATGCAAACATCCTCATCAGGCTGAAAAGGTCACTGCGAGATTGGGGCTTTTAATTTGTAGGAGTTAATACTAATGAGAAGACATGTAAAGATTGGCTTGATTGTTTTCCTCTATATGGCCAATAATCCAGGATATATCTACAGATTCCAAATCCTACTTATCATCACAGAAACAAATGTGTTCTTTAAGAAAATAACTGAAAAATAATTGAAAAAAAGATTTGGTCACAATAGAGGAACACATCTGGGAACCAGATGTTGGCTTCCTGTATGATAGAAGCAATTGGCTGCAATCTGAAGCACACACATGTCGGGGATGATTTATGAAAATTAAATTTAAAAAAATATCGAGAAAGAAAGGATGAAGATAGACCGTGTACCTTTGACTCTGGTGACCGGTGTGGGGAGGTCGGAGCGGTTGACGCAGCTCATGTTGTACTCGGTGAATTCCATGCTGAGGTTCCCCGCCTGCTGAGTGCATCCCGCGGACACTTCCAGCGCGCTCCCGTTGTCCGCCTGCAGAGCCATCCTGCTGCTCCGCCGATGATTAAGCACACCTTTTACGCACGCGGTTCCAAAGTGGACACTCAACTCAAGTCGCCTTTCCCTTCACGACAGCCGGATAATAGGAAAAAGCCTGGTGTTAAGTCACTGGAACACATTAAAATACATGTGCAGAGACAGTAACTAGAGTTCATTAACGTGTAAGTCGTTAGGGAAGTCAGGTGAAGCGCGGCGCGGCGCTCACAGCAGCGGACTGCAGCCCGACTGTGAAGGAATGAAGCTGTTAAGGCAACAGACGAGAGCTCTCTCTCTCTCTGTCTCGCTCTCTCTCTCTTTCACACATACACTCACCTCCCTCTCTCTATCTCCTTCACTGTCTCTCTTTCACACGTACACTCACACTATTCCTCTCTCTCTCTCTCTCTCTCTCTCTCTCTCTCTCTCTCTCTCTCTCTCTATTCATCTCCTGACTGTTTTCAATTTTACAAACACAATCTTAAGTCAAAGTAAATAGGCAAATGTACAAGTCATTATTGTGCATCGAAATTATGCAGAAAAACAATGGCACCTTGTGACTGATATTATTATTGATGACATTATTAGATTGTTAATACCTATGCATCAATGGGTCTTGTCCCAAATTAGGGGCCAATTGACCAAACCACCGGATCTATATATGCTATATATATATATATATATATATATATATATATATATATATATATATATATATATATATATATATATATATATATATATATATATATATATATATATATATATATATATATATATATATATATATATATATATATATATATATATATATATATATATATATATATATATAATATACAAAAAATTCAGGTACCTCAAAGTGTTACCATAGTACAACACTCTAGTAGTAAATAGTCACTTTCCTCCATGCGCCTCCAATTGTTTTATATTTGAGATTATAATAACCCTAGTGCCCAAATCCCCTGCAATAGGTTTTGTCTTCTTTTTCTCTCCTAGATGCATTGATTGTGCTGCAGCAGTCGTGTCCATTAAGTGTGGATGTGTAGCGATGATTGGTTTTGAAACCCAAAAGCAGAAAGATCTCCCCAGTTTCCCATTAAAACTTAGACCGGGACGGTTTTTATTGGCCTTTTCAAATTCAGCCATCCCCTCAAGCGCAAGATCACTTTGAAAAGTTGTTGTTGGTGTTACTCTTTCCTCCCCCAATTGTCTTAAACAACCTCTCTCTCTTTGAAGAGGGATGCAGTTGTTTGGGAGAAGGGGGGGGGGTCATCTCATCAGTTAGACAGAGCGCCACATGTATCAAGGGTTAAGAGAGGGACACACAACCACCCACTACCCTTTTCCTTGCAAATAATAATTATTATTTTTTTCACCTGGCCACAAATTCACCCAGACCTCTCAGGAATATGTGCACCAAACACTTGCCAGGAACCCAGGGCTACTGCAGACCGTCCAGATGTTGAAACAGCTTTTCTACTCCACATACACTCTGCACATTTAACTGCACCCTCGTAAAATTTTTTTTTAAAAAAGAGTCCAAAACTGAAATAAACTAACGGAGTGATCGTAAAATGGTGGAGGCAAAAATGTCATCCGGTGCAATGCATGGCCGAACATGCAAATGTAATCCCTGAGATTAATCTCTTACTTTAGTGGTGCATGATCCCCTAATAATACCCTAGGATGCTATCACTGTGTTATTGAGATAATGTCATGCATGTGCACACACGCACACATGACACAAACACACACACAGACAGTTTTTACAATGTTGTAAGCTTGTTGCCTGAGTGCAACATAGCGGCCTGCGTCTCACATCCAAACGCATTAGTGCCTTCATCTATCATTACGATGAAACAGCACAGCCGTGAGTGTGCGCTTTGATGTCTCACACACACACACACACACACACACACACACACACACACACACACACACACACACACACACACACACACACACACACACACACACACACACACACACACACACACACACACACACACACACACACACACACACATCCTGGGTTTTGTGCATGCAAGGCTAACGCCGAGGCAGGCCTTGTCTTCTTATATCTAATGAGTGGCTCATGGACAGACATGATGCAAATGTCAGCAAAGTAGCATGGCAACAAAGGCAGCCATAAATTGCCTGCAAGCTTTTTACTGTTTTATTGGAATCCGGCCAAGAGATCCACTGAAAAAGTTGTCAAGGACTTTCCAAGGAAGGCAGACCACATAAATCATCAGTCGACAGAATAATTACACCTGCACAACTTCATACACATTTCTTATTAGATAGTCCACTTGTGAACTTCAGGAAATTATTTACTCCCACTAATGGACTGTGTTTTAAGCATAAAACTGTCATCGGATGCCTCTTCACTGGGTGTACAGATGTTTTGCAAGCATCCTTGATCTTGAGGCAGCGCTGTACTGACATCTGCTGGTCAGATTTTCCACAAACAAGCAATAACTCTATTATATAAAGTACAGTAGGCTTACAGTCTCTATGGCAATAACAGAATTCAGGTGAGTAATAATGACATAGGCTATACACGTATGTAATGTGAGCACAAACTCTAAACAGCTATTTCAATGGAATTGAGCACAATGTGGATATTTCATTTCATTTAACTTTTATTTATCCTTGAGAGACCAATTGAGGGGTGACCCTCATTTACAATGATGTCGAGTTCAAAGCAAATTCAAAGGAAAAACAACAATACATAAACAATATTCAATGCAAAAACATCAAATACACAACAACAGGTGAAGAGAAAAAAAAACAATTGAAACATTTACATAGTGGTGAAGAGTGGCAGCAATTAAAATTAAATGGGTGAACGTACAATATAGCCTAATTAAAACAGTTACAGGTAGAGTTTGGCAGATTTAAGATAGTTTGTTTAAATTGGTTAAAAGATATGAAGGTATTTAGTTTAATTTGTTGCTGTAAGTTATTCCAGGAGTCGGGGGCGCTGAAGCTAAAAGCTGTCTTTCCCAGCTCAGACCGGGTTTGTGGGACATAAAGCATAAGCATGTCAGTGGAGCGGGTCTGATAAAGCCCATCTGAAATTTGCAGCATTTCTGTTAAATAACGAGGAAGCTTCCCGGTCAAGGCTTTGTAAATACAAATGTGCCAATGTGCGTCACGTCTCTCTTTAAGGGAGGACCACCCAACCTTTTCATATAAAAGACAATGGTGTGTATCATAATCATCTCCTGTGATGAACCTTAAAGCAGAGTGAAAAACAGAGTCCAGGAGTTTAAGACATGAATGTGATGCATGCCGGTAAACCACATCACCGTAATCAAGGACAGACATGAAAACTGCCTCAATAATCCTTTTCCTACTAAATAAAGGGAAGGTGGTTTTGTTCCTATAAAAATGGACAATTTTTTGTCGTAGTCGACAAACAAGATTTTTTATATGAAAATTAAAAGTGAGTTTATCATCTAACCAGATGCCGAGATATTTGTACTCTGTGACTCTTACAATTAAAAATCCATTCTTTGTAAAAATATTAAAATCAGTTGTAGTTCTTGCTCTGGAGAAATACATATATTTGGTTTTGTCTGTATTTAGAACCAGCCTGAGGTCCACTAGACAGTCCTGCAGGGTGTTAAAAGAGCTTTGTAGGTTCTCAATAGATTGGTGCACCGAATCGGAAATGCAATACAGTACTGTGTCGTCAGCGTATAGATGGGCGTGACAGTTTTTTAGCGATGAAACAATGTTTTTTATATAAATTGTGAAAAGAACTGGACCTAAAATTGAGCCCTGTGGGACACCATTTGTAACAGTTAACAGACTGCTGTCTATCAGAGAGATAATCCCTAAACCAGCTACATGCAGAATGATCAAAGCCAATGTCATGCAGCCTCTGTAAAAGCAAATGGTGGTCAACAGTATCAAAGGCCTTTGAAAGATCAATAAAAAGTGCTGCACAGTGCTTTTTCTTGTCTAATGCTGTAACAATGTTGTCTACAACCAAAGTCACAGCAGAGACAGTACTGTGGCCTGCCCTAAAACCAGATTGGAATGGGCTCAAAATGGAAGCACTAGTTAGAAATGTTTTTAACTGATTATTAATAAGTGATTCTAGAATTTTTGCGAGGCATGGGAGTTTGGAAATTGGCCTGTAGTTATTAAGATTATTTTTGTCACCACCTTTATGTAAAGGAATTACGTGAGCTTTTTTTGAAATTTTAGGAACTATTCCAGAGGAGATCGAAAGATTAAAAATATGGGTAATTTGTTTTGATATTATATGTGTAGAAAGCTTGATTGATCAAAAATTGGTCCAAATTGTCCTCTCCCATGTACTTCTTGGGGTTAATGGCGAGGAGCGCATCTACAACAACACTTGTGGGAAGAAGATCAAGGCTGAAAATAGGAGTTTGAGAGACAGGCGGTACGTTACTACTGGTGGTAGAAGGTGTACATCCTCCATTCTGAAAGAGTTGACCAGCAGCTACAAAATGTTTATTAAAAGCTAAGCCAATCTCTTTTTGATCATTGAGAGTGTGACCATTTAATTTGATCTGAGTGGGAACTGTGCTAGAATTGTTCTTATTATAGTTCACAGCTACAGATATTTCAAATACAAAATAAATACAAAACTGATGAGAAAAACAAAAAAAAGCTAAATGTAATAGAGTATAATCTCTCATACAGAGTGGGTGAGAACTGTTAGGTTCCTCCCTATCTTCAGCATTGAGCCTCACATTTTAAAGTGATAAACATTGTATCTTACGTGTATTTTCTTTTTCTCTGTATGGAGGTATGCAGCAAACCAGTCTGAGATTCAGTGGAACGCCACATTATCCCTGACAACTACAAAAACAGGAGAGTTTCTTGCCCTTCGATTTCTATCCTGGCGGAACAATTACGTAAGATAAATAATTGTAATATTTTATTTTCAAGTTTTGTGCTTTTAGCTGAAATTCAATAAGCAATTTATTTTATATATTAGTCAGATTATTGGTACTATTCTTCCACAACTTCAATAAGGTCAATATAGAATGCAATATTTTTTTTGAATGAGTTCCTAAGAGTTTTGAAAACAGTCTCTTAGCAATTGAACATTTTGCCAGAAATACAGTGTTATGCAGGTTGTTGTCTATAGAAGAGCTCTTGAGTTTTGGTAAATGTGGTTACTGAATGCATTTTGTGTGAAATGAATGAAAAATGAAAGACAGTTTGGAACACATGGGCCTCTGTAGTGCACACTGTGTTAAGAGTTTTGCACATGTGGTTTTAGTTGTGCCCACTGTGCTTTAGCAATCGGAAAAAAAACTTCTAAACTATGATTTTTGTTGTTCTGTTCACATAACATCCATTTCCTGCCTGTCGGTTCGTGGAGAAGGATTCCACCTCTGTCCCTCTTTCTGAGCTGTCTTCCACTTCCACTTTTGGGAAAGTATTTCCTAATCTGAAACGCAGATCTAAGGATAGTGGGTGTCCTATGCTGTACATAATGTAAAGCCCCCTGAAGTAAATTACTATGTCCGACACTGGGCTATATAGTTAATGTCTTGACCGGACTGCGAACTCAAGGCTAACTGCACTATGGACCTGGCAAAGTGTCCAGTTGGCTAACGTGCTGGAGCAGTGAAGAGAATGTTCCTCATATTGCACATTTCAATTATTTACTTTTCCTATACTGTTTTGTTTTGCCTTACCTTTTGCACTATTTAGAATTCATTATTGTATATATTACTTGTTTCATCTTATCTTATTTTTGGGAACAGGCCCTGCATCCTTTACGGTAATAGACGTTACACGTGTGTGTGTGTGTGTGTGTGTGTGTGTGTGTGTGTGTGTGTGTGTGTGTGTGTGTGGCATATGGACATATTCTATATTTTTAGAAAGAGACATGGGAGGAGGGAGACTATGTAAGGATACAAAATAACAATATTGTAGTACGACTGTTTTACAACATGCAAAATATCTGCATGTGACAGGATAGTTATCAGCTGCGGACAGATTCATATCAGGAACGAACTATGATAACATCTGTGTTTCTCACTGGGCGTGTGTGTGTGTGTGTGTGTGTGGTGGGTGTGTCTGAGTTTGTGTTTGTGCGCACACTTGTGTGTGTGTGTGTGTG
Organism: Hyperoplus lanceolatus; assembly: GCA_026929865.2. Classification (NCBI taxonomy): domain Eukaryota; kingdom Metazoa; phylum Chordata; class Actinopteri; order Uranoscopiformes; family Ammodytidae; genus Hyperoplus; species Hyperoplus lanceolatus. The sequence continues at coordinate 9,104,403 of CM049418.1, read as the reverse complement.
TGTGTGGCATATGGACATATTCTATATTTTAGAAAGAGACATGGGAGGAGGGAGAGTTGATGGAGCACACACACACACACTCTGTAACGGGGGCATGGAGTTACCCTTAAACTACAAATCATTCATAAAATGATTATTACCATAGACGTCGATTACGGGGGGGATGGGGGGTACATGTACCCTCCACTTTTCGTCAAGACTCATTTTGTCCCCCCCACTTTTTAAGCCGGACATGGAGTGCGTCCAGCCGTATTAAAACACAGCGTCAAGGTCTCTCTTTCTCTCTCTCTATCTCTATCTCTGTGCGTGCGACCGTGATTGGCCGCCCCTATCCTTGTTTCGCACTACCAGATTGGATGGATGCGTGTTGTGAATTGAGAACTGTCGGCTCATGGTGTGAGCCTCTCGCCTCTCTTTTTCGCCTTCTCTCTGTTTAAACCTAAACAGATAAGCGTAGAAGCGGCACTAGTAGGCTTAGACCGTAAACTTTTTCTAAATAGCACAACAGCAGTGGATAGGTCTACCAACGACAAAACATTGAACATGCTCCGAAGTCTCCGCTAGTTCCTCTATGCCCACTAATGACTGTAAATGTAGCAGACACAAACAGCAGCTTGTGTCGCGGCACATGGATAGGCCTACTGACGATGTCGATGTTGTTTATCAAGAAGTAATTGAAGCTGATCATGGCTATGCTACTAGCTAGGTTTCCATGGAGACCGAGGCGGAGTAATATTGTTGTGCGACAGTCCAGCCGTGCTTCGATTTGAGCACGGTCAAAATGCTTTCGACCAATCAGATTGCTAAATCGGAACTACCTTCCCAAGCTCCTTTTGTTTACGTCATGTTTGGTTGGGCTACGGGAGCAGCTAGTGGCTCATATGTCCGCTGCTTTTTGAAAATGCTTTTTTCATCAAATGTGTCAGACATCAGTGTTTTGTATACATTTTATTCATTAGTGAGCGGGTATGCCGTCTTTCAGAACCGTTCATTACCTGCACTAAAGAGAAAAAAAGATGTTTCCTCATTGTCCCCCCCACTTTTGAAAATGCACTCCAGAATGCCTGTTTGTCCCCCCCACTTGTTTAGCCAAATCGACGTCCGTGATTATTACTAATAACTATTGCCCTTGTTGATCTCTAGAAATACGAATAATGTATATTAAAAAAATAAACACATCCAGTTATTAAAGACAACACTTCAAGTTATTCATTGTCGCTCTCCAAGATGCGCTTTTACATTGTGTAAATCCTTAACAAAACCTCCATCAAATCAAATGTCAGAAAAACAGGCTCATTCTTGACCCCCCATATCTGTTCAGTACGGTACCAGCAAACAGGTGTGTTCCCATCATCACTTTACATTACATTTGAATGGCAGTCAAATGTATGTATAAATATAATGATTCCATCAAGCAGCTTCATATCGACAGCCATAGACTAACTGAGGGCAGACGGGGAACAGACATGACAGACAAGATGGAGAAGGTTCTTCTGAGCATCGTCGTGGCTTCAGGTAAATGTTTCATATATTCATGAAGGTTTTAATGTAATGTATCAATGTTTCTCCTAATAACTTCTGTGGGCAGATGTTTCTTTTTACAATTTTTTTTAATTAAAAAAAAATATTATCAAACAATCTGTCTTAAAACATTTTTTGTTTCACACAACATCATTTTACAAGCATCCTATTTTCAAGCAGTTTCCACTGCCTCACATGTAAAGTCAGACACCTCCGATCCATTTATGGAGATCTACACCGTGTTCCAAATTATCATGCAAATTGGATTGAAGTGTCATAAACTTTAAATTTTTTGTTTTTCAATTAAACTCATGTATGATATTGTGTCTCAGGACGCCTTGGATCATTGAAATCAATCTCATACACCTGTGATAATTAGTTTGCCATGTGAGCCCAATCAAAGGAAAAACTACTTAAGAAGGACGTTCCACATTATTAAGAATGCCACATGTTTCAAGCAATATGGGAAAGAAAAAGGATCTCTCTGCTGCCGAAAACCGTCAAATAGTGCAATACCTTGGATAAGGTATGAAAACAATAGATATTTCACAGAAACTGAAGCGTGATCATCGTACTGTGAAGAGATTTGTGGCTGATTCAGAGCACAGACGGGTTGGTGCAGATAAAGGCACAATGAGGAAGATTTCTGCCAGACAAATTTATCAGATTAGGAGAGCAGCTGCTAAAATGCCGTTACAGAGCAGCAGACAGGTATTTGAAGCTTCTGGTGCCTCTGGAGTCCCGCAAACCTCAAGGTGTAGGATCCAGAAGTTTGCAGTTGTGCATAAACCTATTATTCGGCCACCCCGAAACAATGCTCACAAGCAGAAACGGTTGCAGTGGGCTCAGAAATACATCAAGACTAATTTTCAAACAGTCTTGTTTACTGATGAGTGCCGTGCAACCCTGGATGGTCCAGATGGATGGAGTAGTGGATGGTTGGTGAATGGCCACCATGTCCCAACAAGGCTGCGACGTCAGCAAGGAGGTGGTGGAGTCATGTTTTGGGCCAGAATCATGGGGAGAGAGCTGGTAGGCCCCTTTAGGGTCCCCGAAGGTGTTAAAATGACCTCTGCAAAGTATGTTTAGTTTCTGACTGACCACTTTCTTCCGTGGTACAAAAAGAAGAACCATGCCTTCCGTAGAAAAATCCTCTTCATGCATGACAATGCACCATCTCATGCTGCAAAGAATAGGCTACCTCTATGTCATTGGCTGCTATGGGCATAAAAAGGAGAGAACCTCATGGTGTGGCCCCCATCTTCCCCTGACATTAACCCTATTGAGAACCTTTTGAGCATCCTCAAGCAAAACATCTATGACGTTGGGAGGCAGTTCGCATCAAAACAGCAGCTATGGGAGGCTATTCTGGCATCCTGCAAAGATATTCAAGCAGAAACTCTCCAAAAACTCACAAGTTCAATGGATGCAAGAATTGTGAAGGTGATATCAAAGAAGGGGTCCTATGTTAACATGTAACTTGACCTGTTAAGATGTTTTTGATTGAAATAGCTTTTGATTTCATTAAATATGACCTCCACATTCTGCAAATTCAACAAATGGCCATTTTTAGTTCTTCACAACCTATACAATGTTTTGAAACTCTGTTGTGCATAATAATTTGGAACGGTGAATTTTGAGTTTTTTATTTTTGAAAAAAATACCGTTTAAAAAAAAAAAAAAAACAATAATTACAGAAGAGTAGCTACCCCCTCCCCTCTTTTATTTGATTTAATTTTATTTCTTTTCCTTTTTTTTCATATTGATTGTTTGTTTTTGTTTCTTGTGGTGTGTGTTTTGTGTTGTTGGGTGTGAGGGTGGGATGTGGGTGGGGTATGTTTGGGAGAAAAAGGGGAAAAAATTTGTACTCGCTGTGCTACAATTCCGTTGTTACTAACATTTAATAAAAAAACATTTGAAGAAGAAAAAAATACCGTTATCATTTGGAGGTTTGTTCAATAAAATTTGAATCATACTCTAACGGTTGCTGACTTGAAAATTATACTGACTGTCATTTGTATTGACTATTTAGGAACATCTGATAAAAATATCATTTGCTTAATAATTTGGAATGCACTGTACACACAGGCTGATGTCTATCATCAGACTAGCAGCAGCAGAGAGAGAGAGAGAGAGAGAGAGAGAATATTCTTCAAGACTTTTGCTCTGTTTGAGATTTCGGTGAATAGAAAAAACAAGATCACTTGATTTATTTATACTACTATGTAAGGATACAAAATAACAATATTGACCAGGGGCCGTATTCACAAAACATTTTAAGGCTAAGAGTAGGTCCTAACGTGCTGATTTAGGAGTAACTCTCAAAAATAAGGGGCGTTTCACTCCTAATTTTAGGACTCCTAACTTTTTAAGATAAGTGTAATTCACAAAGCATTTTAGCGCTAAAACTAGCTCCTAAATCTATAAAAAGCTAGGAGTCCTCGAGAGGAATCCTAAGTCACTAAGAGTAAATCACAGACAATCATTTGATGGTGTTTTGGAGAGATTTAATGCTAGTAAGCTTTATAAAAGGTACCTTAATAGGGTTTAATGATCTTAGTAAAGCTATATTTAGAAAGTATGGACACATTTATATTTATTATAGCCTATTGTTATAAAAACATATTTATTAAGTTCATTTTCCTCCAGTTGCTTTGGGTTTATGATGCACTGAAAGTTACTGTTGGTGTCACGTTTGGGTTTAATTTCCTACTAGAGTAGGCCTATATGTGGCGCTTCGCAGCATCTCCTCCGTTCCACAGATCCACTACTGTATAGTTGCACGTCTCGCCTTTTTCCTTCCGCATGTACTTTACGATTTCGCCGGCTGTTGTTTCTAAATTGTGAATTTCCTGGTTTGTTGCTGTCTGACTATTGCTGCATAGTCCGCCATTGAGAGAAATACAGTGAGAGTGCATGGCTTGCAGCTGTTCAATGAGGATATTTTTCCGATTCAAATCATTGTAAAATTTAAAATTAATAGACCTATGTGGCGCTATTGTAGGTTAATTGTGAACAAATGTGTGGGAAACCCTGCAGTATCTTGATTTCATGTTAAATCAGTGTCACTTGTCATTAATTGTATATAAAAACTCTTTACTTTAATACAGCGACACGATATGGGTATCTCCCACAGTGTTTCCATCATAAATTCACTCTTAGCTCTCATTCCCTCTCAGCCAATCACTGTGGGCATAGAAGGTATGAACATGACATCATCCATAGCAACAGGGTCAACACCGCCCTCTAGTCTTAGCTAAGGAGTCCCTCCCATTCCTTAGTAAAAGTTTGTCTTATCAGCTTTGTGAATAGGTTTTAAGAAATTACTCCTTACTAAGAACTTTTAGTGCTCCTTAGGAGTACTCTTAGCGCTAAGATAAAATGTTTTGTGCATACGGCCCCAGTTCTTCAAAAAAAGAATGACTTGACTTGGCGTCTCGCCTTCATTTCTAGTACGACTGTTTTACAACATGCAAAATATCTGCATGTGACAGGATAGTTATCAGCTGCAGAAAGATTCATATCCATATCAGGAACGACCTATGATAACATCTGTGTTTCTCACTGGGCGTGTGTGTGTGTGTGGTGGGTGTGTCTGAGTTTGTGTTTGTGCGCACACTTGTGTGTGTGTGTGTGTGTGTGTGTGTGTGTTTGTGGTGTGTGTGTGTGTGTGTGTGTGTGCGCACGCACACCTTTGTTTGTGTGTGTGTGTGTGTGTGTGGGTGTGTGTCAGCTGTGTAGCCCCTGCTATTTTTATTTGGCGCTATTAAAACATAAATAAATAGGGCCATAGACACTGATAGGGGAAACACTGTGTGGGATCCTGTTGAACACATTGTGAAACAACCACTATTACTTAAGTTTTCAATCCTTTGATGTACAGTGAAACCAAATGCATTTTCCTCCGCATTTGTTTTGATTATCGTATCCTGCATATTATATCATTTTATGTTTATGACGTCCATATTGGAAGTGCTTTTGTAGTAAAACAAAGAGGTGTTGACCGTGGCCGAGTGGGCCATTTGTTCCACTACATTTGATATTACTTGAGAGAGAGGAGACATCTCAACAGGCTTCAAGATAGACACGGAGGGGTAGGAGATCGGTCTAACAGGATACTTTATTCAAAGGTTGACATCAGGTTACAGCTTAGTAGACAACTTCTACTATTCAACACAGGTATTATCTTATACGTTACAATAGATCAGATATCTAGTTCTGTACTTATCTTGCCTATTCCCTGGCCTATTCTTGGGCAACCGGCCCACAGCAGCTTCCTCCCCGGGCATACGCGCGCCCCTCTAGTGAAGGCGGTTGGTTTAAATACACTATCTGTCTGTGTGTGTGTGTGTGTCTGTGTACGTGTGCATGTGTGTGTGTGTGTGTCTGTGTACGGGGGTGTGTGTGTGTGTGTGAGTGTGTGAGTGTGTGGGTGTGCGTGTGTTAGTGTGTGGGTGTGTATGTGAGTGTGTGTGTGAGAGTGTGGTGGGGGTGTGTGTATGTGAGTGTGTGGGTGTATGTGTGTATCTGGGACAGATCTTATATCAAGCCTTATTAGCAATGGTGTGCCTTAAATAGACTTAGATGATAGTCTATCCATAGACAGGTCTTGCAATCATGTTCCTATATTTGCTGTGTCTGCAACAGTTGTTGTTGCAGTTTGTGGCCTAAAAGGTCATTCTGTTCTGAGTGCTGACCTGTATGTGTTGTGAGCAGTTAAGCAGTTATGCTTAACCCATTAACCTTACTAACTTCTCTTTAATATAACATAAATATGTTGGAATCCCACATATCCCTCCTTGCAGCGCAAAATGCGGTGCACAAAAGAATTCCAACATTTAACCCTTAAAGCATGAAAAATGCACAACCTTTAAACTCTTTAAAAATCACAAATCAAAAATGATAAACTTTGACAAAATAACACTACAGTGGCCACTGTTAACTATATAGTATGAAACTTAATAAAACCTATTAGACCTTCTTAAAATTTAACAACAATAACAATAATTGAACAGCATATAATGACTTTCACAATTGTCTTTCATCTTCGTTCTTCGGACCATTGTCCAGTCCCGCAAATACCCGCGCACTTGCGAGAAACGACACGAGCATATTTTTAGAATTGCTTAAACAGGCAATTCTTTCTGTGCAGAAAGGCACAACGCAACAGCCCCCCCCCCATTTCAACTATGGGGAGGCTGTGGGGAAGCCCAGCGGTGCACCCAGGCCTTGGTGCATGGCTGGCATTGATGACTGTGCAACTGGATCCGTTGTGAAGGGGAGACGAGAGCGAACCCCTCTCGAATTTCCAGATGACGACATTGACGACTGCATCTCGATTCTCTGTTGGTGGCACTTCTCGTCGACCGGTGTCGAGTTGCTCCTCCAGGGGACAGGTGGCACCCTCCTGCTGGCTGTGGAGTTGTCTGGACAAGCTGGATGGGACGAGTTGGATGGGACGAAAGACCCTCGGTTTCTGGCTGGGATTGGGTTGGGCTGTATAGAGGCGAAAACGACCCCCCTCGGTTTCGGCTGTCAGTTGTCCTGTGACATCACGACTTGGACACGGCAGTGACATCACGCTGATAGCACGAGTTGAGAGCGTAGCTTAGCATCAGATTTCAGCACGATATTTCTCCAATCTCCACAGCAGGATTCTGTACCTAGTTCTTTCATCGAGGCCATCGGAGAAATAGATATAGACAGAGAAAAGACAGATAGGGAAAGAATCCTACCTGACACAAACTTCTAAATAACCTCTTAGTTATGGGGAGTTTGTGTTTGTCTTACTTAATTCTGTAACCTAGGTTTACTGTATCAATACACATACGTGTAATCTAATCACACTTGATGTCAACTGTGCAGTAATACTTTTTGGAACAGCTATGGATTATGACATTAACAACAACACTACAAGTATGTTTCGTTCTTACTTTATTTAAGAGAGTGTTGATCCTGAACCCTAAATAAATTACTTATAATTTACTTATTAACTTAAATGGATATTAAGTATTTTGATCATTCTCTCTTCTTAAACTTACTTTGTTTGTATAGTGCTTTCTGTATGTGGGCTTCTCATAATATTGTAATTATTACCTTTCTTTAACATTTACTTATATTATGTTTAATTAATGTGCTTTCTTAAACTCTTTACCATGTACTTCTATTATTTTTAATTTAATGTGCTCTCTCAACCTCTCCCTCCTTTTTCAAATTCCTATTTGAAACACAAAAAGAAGCATATTAAGTTAAAAATTCAGCTAAAAATAAGATTCTCACTTTGTGTGAGCAATTGTATTCTAACAGGAACAAACAAACATGTGGCATTTTCCCAGCCCTCTTATCAACAAAACCCCAAACGGTTTATAAATTTAGAACGCTAAACCCTTTTTCAAAAAATCCAATTTCTTGAATCAGTAATTTGTAAAGAGCAACCCCTTTAAAAAACAAAAAAAAAACAAGTATTCTGAAAGTGTGAGAATAAGATTGGTTCAAAATTCTACTAAATCAACAATTATTTCTCAATGTTTTTAACACCTCTTCACTTGGGAATATCTACTCTTTTTTAACTTTATTAACTTTGTTATCTTTAAACTTCCTTTCTTGGGAATATTTAAACACTAATCTCTTTCTGAAATAAAATTAAAGTGATAAATCTCTGGTCATGCTTTCTTTCTTGACTGAGAAAACCCAACACAATCTTTTATTGATTTGAAAACGGTAACCACTAGTTGTATTTTTTATTTGGAAATAACCCTAACCATGCTTTTCTTCAATGCATAAAAGGGGAAAACTATTAGTTATCAAAATAGTCCTTTAAACTTTTAAATCCTACATCTCTTTTCTTTACAAATCTTATGTTGTCTTAAAGGCATAACTCGATTAGTTTATGTCCAAAACAGACATATCCATTTGCTTGCACAAATCTAAATTTAGGGGAAACACCATTAATCAGAAAATTGTCACAATTTAAGTACTTGCACTTTTTTAAGTGGACAGTTGATTCCACCCTCCTTTTACAGATGGAATGTCCACTTTTTCAGTTCAGAAGCAAAGGAAACCCATCACATCGGCTCCTTCAATGTCTCTTTCTTTCCTATAACACAAGGCAGAAGTCAGCAATGTCATTATGGCACATGTTACTTGCCATCCTTGTATTCCTTCCATCCTGTAGTCCCCACACAGGGCATTGAATGTCACTTTTGGCACGGTGTTACTTAGCCACGTGCATACACGCCTCCATCTTTGTAGTTCACTCTGGCATTGGCAGAGCGTTCTCTGCCGATATGCATTTGCTCCTTGGGCTTGTTGGCTTCAGACCATACTGAAACTGGAACTGCTCTGAGCTGAGCAGAGCAGGCTAAGTGTCTCCTTGTATCTCAGTCCATTTGTTTTTATTATATCTTTTTTGTAAATTGTCTTTTCCAGGCAACTCCGTTTTCTTCTCTTTATACTTTTTTTCTTTTTTTTCTTGATATTATATAAATTTTTATTTTATTTTCTTTTTGGTCAGAGAAAAAGTACTTTAAAACCTGTGACAACATCCAATTTTTAGTGCCCCATCACCCAATTTTGCAAGCACAATACTTAATTTCTCTTAGTATAGACTTTAGATAATCTTTAGATAGTCCTTATCACTAGTAAATCTCACTATCCAGAAAGGGGATTTATTTGTTTATCTAACTCTTCAACCCAAATGCTAAACCTTTACATTGCAGTGCACTGTAATCGTTTCTTCCAGTGCACTCTCAGTTAAACAGCTTCTAGAAGAGAAAAAAGAAATGTTACACATTTATCATAGAACCAAGGGATTCTCAAACCTTCAAAATGTTGCTCACAAAATCTCTTACTTTTAAATTAATCACGATGTTATTCAAAAAATTTTATTACTTACCCCAAAAACCACAGGAGTTACTGTTTTTTACTGTAACTGAGAGCATACTTTCTAGCCTACTCAGATGTAAACCTTAATTAAAATCACTTATTAACTTAATTCTTTTTAGTTAATCTCAACAGTAACCCTTTTCTAAACTTCAACCTAGCTCTTCATTAGACTTTCAAAATCAATGATTCTGTTTTAATTCCTTTTGGAAATAAAATATGGCAAATCACACTTCAATGATTCTTACTAGATTTAAGAGATCATTTTTACTTAAACACTGAACATATTCACAAACAAGACAGACATTTTCATCCTCTTTCAATCACATGAACAACGTACACTCACGTTTCCACACATGTTTCAGAGAACTATGTTTCAAATATCAGGTGACAATGCAATTTAACGCTTCTATACAGCTTTCAAATCCCAATTGAGAAACAAATGGTTACATATCAGTGGAAAGAACTTCACTGTCTCTATTTTCCGTATATCACTGAAACTCCTGTAAGGTAATTTTCACAGTTTAAATTATACTTATACTAACTTAGTTCACTTAACACCTGTACTCACACAGTTTAATAAACCCATATCCTTACTTAGTTTAATTTTTACTAAACACATGTCACCGCTTAATTTTCATTATATCAACCCTCCAGTGTCTTAAGGGCACAGGCAATATAACTTAGATGTTTTATTTTACCATATTTCCAGTGTCTTAAAAACACAGGCAATTTAACTAAGATTATTATATTATATTTTTAGTACAACCCAATTCTTATGTTAAGCCAAATCAACAGAATGTACCATTAGATTTCATTTCCTAATCAATTTATTTACTTTAATGCTCTGTTACAGATTTTAAAATGAAAGTCAGAGCGAACTGTACACTCTCTCTCCCTCAGCTGCAGGCAGCTATAAATAGCCCTGCCTGCACTGTGTGGCACTCCACCAATTTCAGCTTGGCAGGCGAGAGCAAAAGGGAGGGGGGGGGGGGGGGGGGTTCTTTAACGAGGAGAAAACACTGCCAAGGGCTCGGTCCCCCTACCCAACACGATGAAATCAACACTTTTGACTGCTCTGTCCTTTAATCTGGCAACCATGCCACAGAAATTTTCAGGCTCAACACACAAATTCAGAAGCCACTCTTTTGCTTCAACAATAAGCAACACAACCAACTGTATCATAATACAAAATTCAACGCAACAGACAGCATACAATAGTTTTACTTGTTATTCCTTTCTCAAATTAAATTATTCTCTTTAATTTTCAACTCTTAATATTTTATTTTTAATCACATTTAAAGCGCAACCCTTCATCTGTCGGTAATCTACGTCCTAGACTCTGTGTAAATGTCTATATGGAGAGAAGACCTTGATCAATTGAAATCTCGATAGACAAGAACCAGATTTATGCTGCTTACTTTCAATACGTTAAAGCTATCCCAGACTCTAACTGGAAGTTCTCTGACGCAGTAACACTGTCTTTTTAGAACAGCATACGTCTCTCTCCCGAATTATTGAATTTATTTATTTTTAAAGACATTACGGGTGTAATAATGTCTTTCTTGACGTAATGTCCACCGTGGAAAACGGATCTCTCTGTACCAGTCAGAGGTTCGTGTGCTCATGGACGGGCCCCAACTTCATCAACAGGTATCTCAGTACTCTTATTTTTTTTTTTTCTTTTCCTCAACGGGAAAGCTCATCACGCTGCAGCGATATTCATTACAAAATGGAATGTCAAAACACGGAACAAAACAGCAAGAGTGGCCAACCAACCAAAATAACACAACCATTTCTTTTTCAACAAACCAAGTTTCTTAACAATCCACAGAAAAGCCAAGATTCAGTTATAACGACTAGCAGATATTTTATACTGACAGTCTATGATTCTGCTTTCCTTATACAAAGCACGCAAGTTTAACAGACTTCAAAGAAAAACCACAGACAGGTTGACATTGGTTATGGGCAAAATATACATTACCCATTCCGCCGTTTGTCTGTCTGCTGCAACTTGTGAAGTCTTCCGTTACGACAACGCCATTTATGTAGTAAAACAAAGAGGTGTTGACCGTGGCCGAGTGGGCCACTTGTTCCACTACATTTGATATTACTTGAGAGAGAGGAGACATCTCAACAGGCTTCAAGATAGACACGGAGGGGTAGGAGATCGGTCTAACAGGATACTTTATTCAAAGGTTGACATCAGGTTACAGCTTAGTAGACAACTTCTACTATTCAACACAGGTATTATCTTATACGTTACAATAGATCAGATATCTAGTTCTGTACTTATCTTGCCTATTCCCTGGCCTATTCTTGGGCAACCGGCCCACAGCAGCTTCCTCCCCGGGCATACGCGCACCCCTCTAGTGAAGGCGGTTGGTTTAAATACACTATCTGTCTGTGTGTGTGTGTGTGTCTGTGTACGTGTGCATGTGTGTGTGTGTCTGTGTGAATGTGTGTGTGAGTGTGTGAGTGAGAGTGTGTGTGTATGTGTGTGGGTGTGTGTGTGTGTGTGTGAGTGTGTGAGTGTGTGGGTGTGCGTGTGTTAGTGTGTGGGTGTGTATGTGAGTGTGTGTGTGAGAGTGTGGTGGGGGTGTGTGTATGTGAGTGTGTGGGTGTATGTGTGTATCTGGGACAGATCTTATATCAAGCCTTATTAGCAATGGTGTGCCTTAAATAGACTTAGATGATAGTCTATCCATAGACAGGTCTTGCAATCATGTTCCTATATTTGCTGTGTCTGCAACAGTTGTTGTTGCAGTTTGTGGCCTAAAAGGTCATTCTATTCTGAGTGCTGACCTGTATGTGTTGTGAGCAGTTAAGCAGTTATGCTTAACCCATTAACCTTACTAACTTCTCTTTAATATAACATAAATATGTTGGAATCCCACACTTTCACAGCCAAGACACTAACGATGTGGCAAGTCACATTTCATTTGTATTGAATTATAAAATTGGTTTGCTGCTATTAGTTTATTTGCACTATATTCTATCTCTATCTATTTGTATGTTTTAATGCAGTTTTTTTGTCCAGAGGCCAGATCTATCTATCTATCTATCTATCTATCTATCTATCCATCTCACCTAAAAACACTGAAACAACAAGACTATAATTTCGTTATTTATTGCCTACATATTATCATTATTCATGTCTGTCTCTACAGGACTGTGTGCCGTCTCGTCACATGCTGCACGTCAGTTACATTATGTTCACCTAGGGAAGACCTGGACTGAAGCTCAGAGTTACTGCAGAGAACACTACACAGACCTGGCAACTATAGACAACATGGAGGATATGAACAGCCTCAACAACATGACACTTACAGGTGTAAGTTCACTTGTATCTCTCTCTAACATTTCAAATATATATTTTTTTATGTTTGTGTAAAAGGTTTCGGCTGTGTCCTTTTGTTTTGATGATGCTTTATGTCTTTGTCCATTTTGATGAAGACAAAGTCAGGGTGTATTCACCCTTGCCATGTTTAGTTCGGTTGTTACAAACTCAGGTGCGCTTCCGCCATTGATGCGCATCTTTCAGGAAGGTGTGAATACAGCAATCACACTCGAGGGCGAACCAAACAAGCGCTCTGAGACCCAGCTAAAGAGGTGGTCTCGGTGCGCTTCCAAACAAACTCTGGTGTAGTTTGTTTGTGCGGTGAATTTAGCCTGACCTGCAGGAAGCAGTGTGCCTTTTCTTTCTTTCTTTCTTTTTATAAATCGCCGTCGGCTTCACATTATGTGTTGTTGTCGCAATTGTTAAGAAGATTAGTTGTAGGTTGACCGGGAGTCCCGAGCCAATATAGGCTATAGGCCTATTACATTTGATCGAGAAGACGCTTAAAAATGCTGAATGTGTAGGCTACAGCGATCAGATGAAGGAGGGGAGCGTCTCCAGCAGCTCCCGTCGTAGCTCATTTGCGCTGAAAATGACACGTGTCAGCTTGAGCCTATTTTTCTCGCGAGCTGCGCGTACAGCAGCAAAAATACAGTGAAAATGATACGTTTCACATCGTGTTTGCATTGACATACCTAGTTTAACCATATGAAACAACAATAATTTGATGTTTTTTTTCTTTTTTTAGATGTATTTATCATTTTTAAACCCATATTAGATCAAACTTTACATCAGGCAGTGCCCCTCCCCCTCTCTCTCTCAACAACGTCAATGACTAGCAGTCAATAGCCTACATATTTTAATGACGCACAGTTGTTATTATTTGTTATTTGCTTGATCGCAGTAAGTTATAGAATATCTCCATGATTGTTAGTTTTCACTTCCTTCTTCCTGCTTCTCTCCACCCAGAATGAATGACCGTAGCGATCATGTGGTTTTGCTTCGTAATGCTTGTTCACTTGCAAAAAGTGAAAGTGAACCGTACCACAAAATCTAACTTTATTATTGTATTTGTTCTGGACCAAAGCAAGTGAACTAGCGGACTTTCCCAGATTAAATACACCTTTAGTTTGTTTGCACTGTTTCAAGGTTCCAGTCCCTTTTTTTCTCTCCTGTACTCGATAGGCGTCTGTTTCAGCTTCATGTGACAGTTGAGGCTAAAGTAACACAATCAAATATTGTTTTCAGGCTGCCTGGATAGGGCTGCGCGGTAGTGACATGTACAGCTGGTTGTGGTCACTACCAAACAGCAGTTTCTACAAACACGGAGAGATGGAGTTAAGTAACTGGACTCCCGAAGAACCAAACGGAATAGGCAGTGGACCATACTGCGGACTGATGCAAGTGGATGGACTATGGAACGATGCACCATGTAGTAGTGTGGTAGCCGAATCCCCCATGGCGACCAAGACAAAGGTAGTAGACTGGACTTATCATCAGTGATCAGGTTTATTCAGAAGGAGATTCCATCAGACATACAGAGGATTTCATGGTAGCAGTAGCAGCAGGCTGAGGCCGCAATGGCACTCCCGTTGCTAGTTAGAGGACCCGTTTATATCTCTGTGTGGGGTGTATCATGTGTTCTTAATATCTGCAAATAGACATATCGTTTCATCCCAAGTCAAACACACGTCCATCTAGGGATCTGACCTTAACCTTTAGACATACACAGTCAGCAACCTTCTGGATATTATAGACTACTGAAAACCACCACAGTAGCACACTCTTTAAGGCAGTCTGCTGTGATGTCCAAGGTGAGGATATTAAAGTGGCTACGAGTAACTTTGTCGGTCGGCGGCCCCTTTGGACATAAGCGGTAGTATTTTTACAACGCCAGCTGTCGTAAAGCTGTTTGCTAGCGCGTGCCGGCCGTGCGAGTGTCAAATGATTAGGACGCTATATAGTGCATGTCCGTGTGTTGAAAGTGTGAGGGCACGGACTCTTTTCGGCCCTGTGAGAGTGGTAAGTGACACTGCATCAATTAATGCCAGTCAGTGCCACACACACCTAATTGCAATGAGTTGATGCTGGTTCACTAACCAATCGCACGGAGCTGAAATATTCTGTGTCGTCACAGAAAGCGGCAGTTAGTATGGATCACGATGAGGTAATGTGTTTATGTTGTTGTAAATAATGACTATTTCAGATGAATAATGGTCATCTGATGATGGTGAAGCAACGTAAACTTTGTTTTAGTACCGCTCTTTCATTTAGGAGTAAACACTGCAGTCTAGTTCACTCCCGTGAAATTGTGTACACGTTGCTTGGCAACGCCCTCCTCCCGCCCGTCTATCACGCTCCTTTTTAGCTTTTCTTCATTGCATTTTATTTATTTTTTCTTTACTGGTTCAGCCCCGTTATCAGTCATTATGACGACAAATAACGGTCTCAAACAAGGCTCCCGCCCCCCTTCCCTCACCTGAAGGATAGGCTTCTCAAATCGCGTTGCTGTGCTACACTGAAATCTGCGACCAATACGAATATGTGACCATAGAGCCTGCATGCGCAAACCAAAAATCGGACTGGGTGTGCGACCAGACCAAATGCAGTAATAAAAACTATATAAAAATGTATTTCTTTGCACTGATGGTCTTGTTTGCTCAGAGGAAACATGAGGCTGTTATAAAGATATTTAAAAGTTACTCGTAGTCACACCATATAACACATGAGTTTAGTTTCTTGACCACTTATCTGCTTCTCTTTGACACGTCGGCCTATGATGTATTAATCAGTGAAACATACTTACTTTATATGTGAAACACCTTTCATACAGTTTCTGTACACAACACCTTAGTTTTACAAAATGTATAGAATGTATTGAGAAAAATATATATTTTATATTTTATATATTATTGTCCCTCTTCGTAACAGTGCCTCTCTGTGGTCTATGTTCAGGGTCAAATGTCACATATCACCTCACCAGCAACAGTATGTCATGGACTGGGGCTCAGAGCTTCTGCAGAGACGGCTACACAGACCTGGTCAGTGTGAGAAACAATGCAGAGAACGAGAAGGTGAAAGAGCTGGTACATCCAGAAACATATGTCTGGATCGGCCTTTTCAGAGACTCCTGGAAGTGGTCGGACGGGAGTAATTCCTCATTTAGGTACTGGGCAAAGGCAAAGGGTGAACCTAGTAGCTCCGGCGGCCCGGATATTTGTGTGGCAGCAAACTTCACCGACTCTGGAAAATGGCATGACACCTACTGTGACGATGTGATCCCATTCATTTGCTACAATCTAACTGAAGGTAACTCGTTTATTCAAATAACATTTAGATTTGGTTTAGCATCAAATGTCCCAAAATAAAAATACACTGAAGCAGTCTGGATAGTTTTCCTGAAACTGTTCTGAAGCATGCAGTGGTTATCAGCTGCAGATGATAGGTGTGTGCTGAAATTCTAATCGAAGATCTAAATACGAAATTTTTACAGTTACGACAAACAAAGCTGTATTTATAACATTATATATGTATTAAAAAAAAGGATATTCAAATGGTTATTGATTTTGTAAAGTAAATTAAAATTACAGGAAAGGGGTTTTTGAATCTATATTCTTTGTCCCTGCCAGAGTTGGCCCCCAAAGCCGCCGTGATGACAAGGCAAGTGTTCAAATTGCGTCTGCATGTAGAAGATGGACAGGATCTGGATGACGAAGCGATGAAGGAAGCCCTCTTGGAGCAGGTAAATCATGTTTGATTTTATTATCATTTTACGTTAAAACAGAATAACCAAATATCTCTTAAAAGGAAAATTTTAAAAAGATTAAGAATGATTTATTCCAAGAAGAGCATTTCATGTTACAGCACAAAAAACTGTGTGAAGGTAGAAAACAGAAAAAGGGATTACAGGTTGTAATTTAAAGATGGAGTCAGCGATTCTTGAATAATCTTGTTGTCAAAAAACGCCATGTTGATAGCTATGGTGAGTTAACAAAACTTTTGTTAACATGTTTACAGAGCCTTGACTTTGTATAGACACTGGACTTTTTTTGTTGAACACACAATGGACAGGTAGTGGATTGTAAGGATATTCATTGATTTTGACAAAGTTATTTTCACAGCGTTCTCCGGAATAACTGACTCCACCTTTAACAAGAGTGCATTTAGCATTAAGGTTCATCTATGAGTGATAATGCTGGGGAGTTTTGTGTCTCAGGTCAAACAGAAGCTGAAGGAGCAGGGGCTGGACGAAAACGTCAAAGTGTCCTTCAGGAGGCAGGCGAATGGAAAGTTCTTCACCAAGGAAGAGAAGAAAAACGATGAGCTTTAAAGCCCCTGTAAACCCAAATTCACTAAATCCTTCTAACTCTCTAATGTGGGGAGTTAGTTTTATGATAGTACAGCATCTGAAAAGAGTTAGGCGTAATCCATCAATCCAAATTTAAGATATTGTCCTGTTTAATAAACTTTACAGAAATTCGGTTTATATGAGGGGGCTCATGCTTAGTTCTTATTATCCTTTGTTGACAGTTCTCTGTGCAAACATTCTATTAAAACAACAACAACCATGTTGCCATGGAGTCCATTTGATAGGGCAACGCCCACAGTCCTGTCAAATGTTCTAGAAGTAAAACAGTTTTTTTAACTAACTTTTATTAATAATATTTATGAAAATTTATTTTCAATCAGATTGTAGTAAAAGCTTATTGGTACACCCAAATTTGATATCATATTGATTTTTACTATTTTAGACCAGGTTTCAAGAGGCTTTAATGTTGAATTGCTGTGTCTGTTTTAATTCCTCAAAGTCCTCATGTAATGGGTTGGAATAGAGCTGCAGCATTCAGGTAATTATGATATGTCAGATCAATTATTAGGGCTGTTTTAGACAACTGCCTTAAAAACGCTGTAAGATGAAACTAGATAAGAGGATAGATAGGAAGAGGAAGATATCATACTGTGGGATAAGATTTGAACACCGTTAAAGGAAGGTGAAAAAGGTGAAAATTAGCCTGCATGGCTAAATTTGGCACATTTGTATGTTGAACTTTGGTGCTCATGTTTATTAATGTGCGCTGTCCCTTTTAAATAAAGAAATCTAAAAGACAATTTAATAATATAAAGATATTTGGTTTCATAATATAAAAATAAATAAATTAAAATAAAATCTTCATTTAAGATTAAATAGAATAGAAGTTTAAGGGATGCTCCGATCTCTATTTGTGGCCGATCCCGATACCGATTTTTAATGTTTACTTTTTGCTACCTAAAATATAAATAACTGTAATGTAATTGTATTGGCTGTCACTTCTTTGAGTGGCCTAACATATATTATTGTACTCTTATTATAAATGTTGCCCATAATTAAACACTCATTAAACTAATGAATAGGACTTCAATTAGTTTTCAGTATCAGATAATATTATACTTCATTATGAAATATAAAACAAATGCTCAATGACACATTTGTATTTGGTAACCTTTTTTGATTATAACAAACTTAAAAATGTGTGATAACTGTTATAGTTAAATGAGATACACTACAGTAACAATAATGCCGCAGATCTCAACAAAAATTATTTTATTGTCTTAACTATTTAAGATAAGTAAAAAAGAAATGAATGGGGCGCTCCGGTGGCGTAGTGGATAGAGTGTGTACCATATTGGCTCCGGCATACGTTGCAGTGGTCGCGGGTTTGGATCCGACCTGTGGACCTTTACTGCATGTCATCCCCCCTCTCTCTCTCTCTGTCTCCCCATTTCAACTCTGTACTATCTAATAAAGCTTGAAAATGCCCAAAAAATTATCTTTAAAAGAAAAATAACAAATTAATAGAAATACATTATTAATAATTAAAAAGATCTGCCTTTGCGAATGAAAATTGTCCTATTAAGTCGGTGCCCGATCGATCGGAGCATCCCTAGTTTTATTATAAGATAGTGTCTATATATACGGTTTTGTTGTCTAGCTGTAGTGTGTCAGACTACGTATATTCAACTTCTGAGTTATATAGAAAATAATTATATGTTTTATTCTTAAGCTGTCATGTTACTCATGTGATTATAAGTATGTAACTGTAGCATCTTCCAAGCAGAGCCGGCCCTAGATTTTTGGGGCCCTAAGCAGGATTCGGTTTGAACCAATTTGTGTTAATATAATATACCAATATGAGTTAAAGCTGACATAAAGTCTAAAACTTGTAAATTTGTAAATCTAATAATTTTTTGTGACACGGTAAATTCCATTGCACGTAAGGACCCGATTTCGGATAAGCGGTTGAAGATGATGATGATGATGTAAGGACAAAATATATGGCTGCTACAATAAGAAAACAATTAGAGCACTTTCTTAAAGCAGCCACCTCCAAATGCCATTGCTTTCACTGTCAGTGCTGCAAACTGTCCAGGAAAAGATTTTATAGACACTTCTCCAAGTCTGAGTTGACTTTACTTAAAGCAGCAACGAGTAACATTTAAATATCTTTTAAACAGCCTCATGTTTCCTCTCATAATCATAAATTACCTTTAACAGCAAACGAGACCATCTGTGCAAAGAAAGACTTTTTTATATAGTTTTTATTACTGCATTTGATCTGGTCGTACACCCAGTCCGATTTTCGGTTCACGCCTGCATGCTCTATGGTCACATATCCGTATTGGTCGCAGATTTCAGTGCGGCGCAGGAACGCTATTTGAGAAGCCTATGGCTCCAGGTGAGGGAAGGGGAGCGGGAGCCTTGTTTGAGACAGTTGTTTGTTCATAATGACTGATAACGGGGCTGAACCATCAAAGAAAAAAAAGAAAATGCAATGAAGAAAAGCTAAAAGGGAGAGTGATAGGCGGGCGGGAGGGCGTTGCCAAGCAACGTATACACAATTTCACGCAGCGAACCTAGACTGCAGTGTTTACTCCTAAATGAATGAGCGGTAGCCTACTAAAACAAAGTTTACTTTGCCTCACCAGCATCATCAGATGACCATTATTCATCTGAAATAGTCATTATTTACAACATAAATACATTACCTCATCGTGATCCATACTAACTAACTGCCATCTCTCGTTCATTCGCTTGGTGTGAGGACACGGACTCGTTCAGCTCCGTGAGAGGTGACAATGCATCAACTCATTGCAATCAGGTGTGTTTAGCACTTACTGCCATTAGTTGATGCTGTGTCACCCATAGACTCACAGAGCCGAAAAGAGTCCGATGCCCTCCACACTTTCAACACACGGACACGCACCATATTGCTTCCTGATTATTTGAATCTTGCACTCCCTGCACGAGCTAGAAAACAGCTTCACGACAGCTGGCGTCGTTAAAGAGGACCTATGATGCTTTTTGACTTTTATGACCTATAAACGTTGTTATGATGATTCATAGTCATGCTTAACCATACTAAATTATCAAATAATGACTTACATGCATTTCGACATATTCCCTTCTGACCGTCTGGGGTGTCTGTGCAGAGCACTAAACACTATTCTAGCCAGTCGAGAAGTCACGTCTTCAAAGCGGTCTACCCTTTCATAATTTGTGACGTCGCATAAAACTTTGTGACGTCTCCACGCGGATGTTTCCATGTATGGTAATGCTGTCACTTCCCTGTTCGCGTCTGCCTCGCGCCCTTATAGGTCCATGCTCGCGCTTCCCGCCACTGAAAGTGTTCCGGAAGGAAGGTAACCAATCACAACGGAGTGGGGTTTGCAGGAGGGGGGGGAGGGGAGCGGAGATGGCCGAAGCACAGGCGGAGGGAGCCGAAGCACACACACTCAAGTGTTGACAGGATGTGCTGGATCGCCAAAATAAGAGAAAGAGCTTCCCGAAAATCTACATAGTTTTTTGTGATGTGATTCGTGTCAGGTTGCTCTATAGAAGTGTAAAACAAGAAATCAAGACCAGAAAAGTAGCATAATAGGTCCTCTTTAAAATACTACCGCTTTTGTTCAAAGGTGTCGCCAACGTGCCGACTTACTCGTAGTGGCTTTAATTTAGTTTAACTTTGTTTTACCACAGAATCCTGGGAGTGCCAACATCTCCAAATTTTGTTCAGGAAATATTTAGTTCCTTCTTGTCTTGTGTTAATTTTAAAATATATTTTCTATGGGCCCCGAGAGAACAGGGCCAGCTCTGCTTTGAGGATTTTGATTTTTTTTGTGCGTTTTGTCATTTATAATCATGAATTTATTATCTTTGGTTTTAAGAGTTGTTGTTGATTAATGCAATATATGAAAATGTATCTTCTTGGGCTGTGGGAAATGTATCACTTTTCTGACACTTAATATTTTAACTGATTAATTTACAAACAAAAAAATTAGTTAGACAATATTGATAGTAGACGTGAGTTGCCGCTGTAGGCGAGTGATTTTATATCACCAAGTTAAAAGGTGTCAGAGATTCTGGAGAACAATTGTTGTCAAATTCACTTTTTGTCAATTCTGCGCACACACGGTACGAACAGGTAGCAGATCGTGAGGAGATATTCACTGATTTTGACGTTATTTGGACAACAAGGATTCTCTACAATCTTTGACTCCACACTTAAGGATTTCATATTAAACCAACTTTATTTTGGATACTGTTAAGATAGAAAAAAAAAATTTGAATGGATGTTAGACATTAACTAAATCAGCTTTATTCTTGTGAAGATCTTCAAAATCTGTTTCAAGTAAAGAATTCATCATTTAACCTTTTACTATAATTATTCTTCAAAAGTATAATTCAGCCTCTCCCCTTTTGGTCATTTTAGCCAATCAGTGTGTTTACAGCATTGACTGAATAAAGGCAATTCATTAAAATGTCAAAAAGATAAAAAGTTTTAAATTTAATGGGATGTGAAATAAAAGTGCCAGTGGGAAAAATTCCAAATGATATAAAATTGTGTATTATGAAATCAAATTAATATCTAATGTGACATTATCATGAAATTAATAAAAATCATTCCATCATGATGAGTTGAGTTTTTATTATTTCTTTGATTATGACTTGATTATATTGGTTTCAATGATAGACCTACTTTGAAAATACTTTTACGTGAATAACGTTTTGAATGCAGGATTTTTACTAGTAGTGTAGTATTTTTACAGTATTACTACTTTTCTTGACGTAAACGACCTGAATAGATGTACAAAACTTGGAGTGAAAGGGATATCTTGCCCAGTAATTGTTTTTATATAGTCATGGATATTGGACTAGAACTCCTGTACTTTTGGGCATCCCCATAGCCTATGAACCAGAGTACCATTATTCACAGTGCACCTCCAACACCCTGCTTCGTCCCTCAACCCTGCTCTGTGTAACCTGGATGGGGTCCAGTAAACTCCATGCAATGTTTTTCAATCGGAAAAGTCTTGTTTTCAGTTCTCTCAACATCTTATTGGCATCTTAAAGGATCAAACTCTAGTTCTCAGATGAATCTATATTAAGATCAGCTTCCCATGTCAATCTACGGGCTGACAAATCTTCCTCAGAGTTAAAGAGGAACTATTATACTTGTTCAACTTGTATGACCTCGTTGCTATAATGATTTATAGTCATGTTCAACCATACTAAAGTGTCAAGTAATGACTTCCATCCATTTAGATGTATTCCCTGCTGACCGTCTTGGGTGGCTGTGCAGAGCGCTAAACCCTAGGGCAGCCGGTCGCGATTCACTTATTCAAATTTCCGGGATTCGTTACGTGGAGAATCCTGATTTTTCCATGTATGGTAATGCTGCAACGTGCTCAGGCACGCTCCGGTCATGCTCAAATCTGCCCGCGCGCTGCTGAAAGTGTTCCGGAAGGAAGGTAACCAATCACAACGGAGTGGGGTTTGCAGGAGGGGGGCGAGGGGGCGGAGAAGGACAAAGCCTAGTGTTGACAGAGACAGCTGAATGCACCCAGATGAGAGGAAGAGTTTCCCGAAAATCTACATAGTTTTTTGTGCTGTGATTCGTGGCAGGTTGCTATAATTAAGACCAGAAAAGTAGTATAATAGGAGATCTTTAATAAATAGCATGGAATAATATGCTGCTGACCTCATGACCCTTTCCAAAATAGTCTCATGTGCGATGCCAGATGTCCACAATAGGGGGACATCTGGTGTCAGTCTCCTTTAAAATGACTGACAGAGGTCCTATAACCTCCCCTGATGGTGTGTGACTGTGAGACTTTAAATTAGGACCCATGGCAAACATGACCTCAATAAATAGTTCCGTCTATTTAAACTGCATAGGTGGAATTGGGCGATTTTGACTGTGGGTCAAATTGACCCAGATACATTTGTATTTTCAAAAAGATCTAATTAAAAGGGAATCGGAAGACAATTATATATGAGGTCATTGCAGACAAAATTGATTGACAAAGTTAAGAAAAATTGGAATGATTGAGTGAGATATGACAAAGTTTACCTCAAAATTACCCCAGTTAGTAGGATAAACCTGATCTAATCTTCTCTCTCTCTCTTTCATTCATATTATAAAAAGCAAATGTCAGAATTACACAACGCTTTTTCAAAGACCACTAAAGGTTTATTAGACTGGACAGAGTAAATCATTGCCGGGATGTTTTTCTTGAGTACTGGACAAGTTATGAATTACACAATATAATGTCTCATTTATGAGGCTATTACCGGGCAGAACTTTTTCTTATCTTATCTTAGAAATCTTTCTCGATCAGCCCTGACAGCACAGCAGTTCACTCCAACAACCGGGAGTGTGTTGTATCCAAACCTGGGAGCAAAGAGCTAGTCGGAGTAGATAGTTAGTGCTGTGTTGTTTAAAGTGGCCGAGCAGGGTTTGGTGTGGGTGGGATTTTGGATCAGGGGTTTGTTTCTAGGAGCTGCCTTATTAACAAATGCCTTTTCAATTATAACAAATGCATCTTAATATTTTTCCTACAAATTACATATTTGCAAATGCTCGCACACAAACAAAAATGCTTGTGTGTGACGTTCATTGATTTAAGAAAATCATCACAGATTATATAAAGTGACGATGGCCCTCCGCTCAGATGAAAACAACACCATGATAGCATGTGTGTGTGGTGTGTGTGTGTGTGTGTGTGTGTGTGTGTGTGTGTGCGTGTCTGAGGCAAAGGTGTGTCTTTATCTGATCGATGTCTTCTATAAAAGGCATGTACCATCCTGGGTTGAAGTCAGTTGAACGGTTGCTAGTAGACGAGGAGTTTTATAATTTCACAAAGGGACAATGGTCAACTCGGTAGGACTGGGCTTTGTGCTGCTGCTTTCAATGATGGAAGCAGCCACAGTGGAAAGGTGAGTTGTATTGATCAAATGACATACTGACATAATATTTCTTCAAGGTCCAAGAAGCATTCCAACAATATACTGTACCTATTTAAGGTGGATGTTAATTCTACTGCATATTTGAGTTTTATTTACAGAAATGGTTTCTCTCAAGAGGGCTTTTTGTGGATTTTTTTAAGTACAACTGAACATTCTTGAGGTAGGCCTAAGGAATACTGCCTTCTCCTGTGTCTAACGTAATTTGGTCTGGTGCAAACAGAGCGGAATATGACTACTACAAGTACCATCCCATGCCTGAGGTGAGAAGGCCCGATCACTGCTCTCATGCACTTTACATTACCAGATCATTACGCATACATAATAAGACTGTATATGAAAGGTATACACCCGCACATACAGAGAAGACACTGGTGTATAACAAGACTCTACTCTTCAGATCGCAGACTGGATGGCTCAGACTGCGAAGGATAACCCTGATGTTGTGACAATAATGGGCTACGGAAAGACCTACGAGAAGAGAACTATCAACTTGCTCAAGGTAAGGTGTAACTGCTGATTTCAGATCAGAAACGGTGAAACAGCAGAAAGATTCTGGAGTGTATAGATATAACCGCTCATTTATTTGATTTTGCCTCTCAGATTGGGGTAAATACAGGAGAGAAAAAGAAAGCCATCTGGATGGACTGCGGTATACACGCCAGGGAATGGATCGCTCCGGCCTTTTGTCAGTACTTTGTCAGAGAGGTAAGAGACGGGCAATGATTTGAAAATACAATTTATTCGGGCTGTGTATTGGCAAGAATCTCGAGATATGATACAGGGATACGATATATTGCGATCTACAAGCAAGTATGAACAAAGGAATGATCTGTCTCTGTTTCATAAAAAATTAATATAAAGATATAGAAAATAATATCAGTAAATTGTGTGTAAATTATGGCATGATGTAAGCAAATTGAAGTCCATGTCTTGCCGGCAGCAGTGAAATAAAATAAATGTATATTGATTTTTGAAAATGATGTATCGATACAGTATCGCGAAGAGATAGGTATCGCGATATTTACATCTATAGATATTTTCCAACACTCATACAATTTATACAATTATCTTGCTATATGGTGAAGGGAAAAATATCATAAGGCATAGTTTCCAAGATAGCCTCCAGTCCAGTCTGACCCTTCGTTTTATTCAGATCCTGCAATCGTACAAAACTGACACAAAGATGCAGGAGATGATGAAGAACGTGGATTTCTACGTCACCCCCGTGCTCAACATGGACGGCTACATCTTCTCCTGGAAGGACAACTCGGTCAGTGCTTGAATTAAAGACTAGTTATTTATCAAATTACTTTTTCGAGTGGGTCCTGAGCCCTGTGCCTCAAGATACTCAAGCCACAGATGGAACAGGATATGAGGAACACGACAGTCTTTTAAAGAGATGGGCAGTTGAGGTCAAGTTAGCAACAATTCAATCAGTGAATAAATGGATTTTGGATGCTCAACATTGCCAAAGTACAGAAATATCTAATTTTCAAGATACGATTTAATTGAAAAATCTAAGGCGACCTACGTAAGTGCCTCCATTTATTAAATGACTAAACTGATGAGACGATCAGACCCAGCTGATTCTGTTGACTGACCCGTTTTAGACTCGACTATGGAGGAAGAACAGGTCACCGGGACCTGCGGGCTGCAACTGCACCGGCACCGATCTCAACCGCAACTTTGACGCCAACTGGGGCAGTAAGTAACTCATTGTGGTTCTCAAATTTTACCTGTTTGTAAGACTACAGCCTTTTTTTTCCATTGCTTATCATGGATATCATGCAAAGAAAATTGGATCCCTGAACATTCCCGAAACTGTCCAAACCATCGCACAGTTTCTTGTAAAGGGGTTTAAATTGGTGTTAAAGGAACAGTCAATTTTTTTTTATTTTGAGCTATTTGCTTCACTTGCTCAAGAAAATGTGACAGAAACCGTTCCTGTAACTGTGCGTGCATTGTTGATATAGAAATGTGCAAAGGTTGTTCATGCAGGGTTAGCTTAGCTCAAACACTGCTAGTCAATTCATGGTTTTCTTCCAGTATGTATTTTGTTTTTAAATGACATAAAGTGTGAAACTATAGAATGCAACATAACGTGGTAAATAAACAAGTCCCAACAAGCACGAGCGTTTATTGATGTTGTAAAGTTTTTTTTGAACTGCTGCTCTTGACTACCAGTGTTTGAGCTAAGCTAACCTGGAAGAGCGACCTTTGCCCACTTCAATAGCAATATAATGCACGCACAGTAAAAGGAACTCTTTCTGTCACCTTTTCTTGAGCCAGAGAGTGAGGTAAAAAGCTAAAAAGAAAAATGTAACTATTCCTTTAAATAGTTCTTTAAATGGGCCGCTGGATCCTACAATTCATCTTAGCAATATCTCTCTTTAGACTTCATTCAGATTATTCAAATGTATGCCATTTTTTGCTGAATTCACAGCTATCGGGGTATCAACCAACTGCTGCTCCGAAATCTACTGCGGGAGCCAGCCGGAGTCCGAGCCCGAGGCCCAGGCCGTCACTTATTTTGTAGGAACCCGCAAGGAGGACTTCCTGTGTTTCCTAACCATCCACTCCTATGGCCAGCTGATCCTGCTTCCCTATGGAAACCCCAACTTCACGGCCTCCAACTACGAAGAGCTGGTACTTCCATCTACACAGCCATGCATGCATTCACATACAACACTGTAGCCTACATAATATCAGAATAAAATGTGGGTGCATGCATCTGTATAGCCCGATAAACGCTGCATGCTTCTACACTAATCAAGAGAATGCCTCTGCGTATTGCCATAGAAACTGAGCCTGTGCAGGTCCCAAGAGCCCACAATAAATGAGATCTGTGAAAAACACTAAAGTCTTGAATAACAGACTGGTTTTAGGTATAACAAAGAAGCCAGACATATGGTAGTATATTAAGGCAGACATCATTAACATACTTGGGCATCATTTACCAAAACAGAACAGAAGAGGAGTAAGACAGAGGAAAAACAAAGGCTTGCTGTAAGGAAAACGGCTGGTCCAGGTAATAAACCCACCGGAGCCACAATCCAGAGAGGATTATGCAAAACTCTCTATGCAATCTCTTTTTACTCATTGACCAACACAGATACTGTAAACAAATCTCATATATGTCCGCAATACGCTGATAACAGCGAGTGTGTTGACCTGGTCGATTTCCAGTCTAGCACTTGGAATATTGAAAAATAAAAAATGTGCCCAAGCTGTGTTTTACCCATCAGGACTATTTTCTTTACTCAATAGAGCTGAATAAACAAGTATTCGGACTTTCTGGACTATTTCAAAACGATAGTATGATAGCCTACTTGCTAATACTATCTTGTTTTTCTCAGATGAAGGTGGGTTCGGCTGCAGCGGACGCCATTGAGAAAGTCCACGGGATGCGCTACAAAGTAGGAACCTCACCGGATATATTGTGTAAGTTCGCAGTCTCCGCACAAAATACATGACATATATATATATAATATATATATCACACCCATTCACAGTCTCAAGAGGAAGAATCCTAATGACTTTGGTGACCCTGACTTTTCCTCTAGTGCCAACATTAGGTTAAAGGTAATCCGAGGAACTTTCCGTTTGTGTTCATTCTTGCACCCCCTTTGGGCAAAAGCTGTAGTGTTTTTTACTATGCCAACTATAGTTCCAGGATGAGAGACCAATGACAAAGGCATTAAGAAAAACTATATGTCATTTATGATCCTCAGAGGGAAAATCAGATTAGTTTCAGAAATATTTAGAAGTTCATCGTAGCACCTTTTAAACTTCCTTATTTTGAGAGAAATGTATCAACAACTATAGAAAGGTTTGGCATGACAAAATTAGTTGTGCAACATTTTAAATATTAGGTGAAACAGTTGATTTGAAATATAGGCTAGAGGCTTCTAATGAAAGCATATCCAGGCAATGTGAAGAAAAAGTAACATTTGCGCCCCAATTTCCTACAGACCCCAACTCTGGTTCATCCAGAGACTGGTCGCGGATGTCGGGGATCCCCTTCGCCTACACCTTTGAGCTGAGAGACAACGGCACGTTTGGCTTCAAGCTCCCCGAGGATCAAATCAAGCCCACCTGTGAGGAGGCCTACAGCGGAGCCCTGCACATCATCAACTATGTCCACGACAAGAC
The DNA here is from genome assembly GCA_026929865.2 of Hyperoplus lanceolatus. NCBI lineage: Eukaryota > Metazoa > Chordata > Actinopteri > Uranoscopiformes > Ammodytidae > Hyperoplus > Hyperoplus lanceolatus. The sequence continues at coordinate 9,076,225 of CM049418.1, read as the reverse complement.
ATTTAGTGGCGCCGTAGCAACCACCGTGGCAACCGTGTGGACTGTGCTGTTGGCAGTGTGCGTCTCCGGTAACAATCTAATGTGAGGTGTAAAAAAAATATATATATAAAAAATTAAAAATGCTACTGCCCAAAGCTGTATATCTATTTGACGTTCCAGTCAATCTGCTTATACGACAAGTGTACTGACAAATTATAACATGGAAAATGTATCTGTTGTTGATAAATTATTGGTTTCAGTCGGTTGTAAAGTATCTTTGAATAATCTGAAAATATTTATATCCGTTCATAAACTCTGATAAATATTATATTGCAAGCCAATAGCTGCAGCTATTTATCTGACTTCATCTTGTGCAATAGAGTGATACAATAATTGAATCCGTAATAAAATATGTTCCATTTTATGTGTGTTGATGCGTCTGTTTTGAATGAATCATTTCTGAAGCCCATTTGTGCATCTGAGTGGCATTTTATTTGTTGCTTAAAAATCTGAAATGCTTAAATCTTCTATTGCATATTCATGATATTGACAAAAAATGACTTGTTTATCACAACATAAAAACATTATCTAATAGAAAAGGCTGTTGTATAACCTGGTACCTTCAAGGCAGAGTGTCAGTGTTTGATAGTGTACTGCTGAATGGATGGAAGCCTTGTTTTCTCAGACCGGCTAATGGCAAGAAGAGCTGCCCCTCTTGAGGAAACTGCTCCCACCGTGTCCACGTCCAACCTGGGGAGGGAAAGAAAGGCACAGTCCCGTCAGGTTGTGTTGGGAATCAACTCTTATCTCCAGCCCTTTAAAACTTGTGTTAAAAACACTATGGCTGCGTTCCAATCCCCAATACTTTCTGCTATTTAGTATGGCAGAAAAAAAGATTTAAGATGTCCCAATTCCTGTGGTCAGATTTAGTATGCTTTAAAAATACCCGAATGTCTACTACACAGGCCGAGATTTTTTAGTGTTGAAAACAGCATGCTATTTGAGAGATTCTGACCCACTATCCAGTGTGCACTGGAAGTGACGTCACATCTACGGAGCCTCCGTATGAAAACAACATGGGATGCAACGGATATAGAAGCAAGAAGCAAGTGGCAAGATCAAGGCGCAATGTTATGATCATATAAATAAGTGAAAGTAGGTCTCAATTGTATGCCTGCCTACTGCATACTAACTAGATTATTTTTTATGGTCGGATGTAGTATATAGAATAAAAAAAGAAAAGTATGCGACTTGGAACGTAGGGTATAGTTGCACATCTCATACACACATACCCTCGTTCTTCTCCGGCTCCATATTCTGTGGCTCTTGCGCCGGCTGTGTCTGCTCCAGCTCTCCCTGCATGATTATGGTGACGTAGTGGTACTGCTCCTCAAGCCTGATAGAATTCACCACAGACGCAAAACGCACGTTGACCAAACGCACGCCCGCTTCCTCCAACACCTCCCTGTGAGCGCACTCCTCCCACGTCTCTCTTTTGGTTACACACAGAAGAAGAAGAAAAAATCAGAGTCAATGTCACATCCAACCGGAAGTTATCACATCCAGGTCTTGTGTACTGTATAGTTACTTAAAGAACATATTAAGAATGCAGCCCCCTACATCCTTTACGTGACTGGACCTTTAAGGATCCAAACGTATTACCCAACCTCATACGTTGCACCAAACTGCATTAAAATATATAGCAAATTAGTTTTCGTGCACACTTATTGTACATGTACTTGTACCAATACAAATTTAGAACTTGTCTTCATTTTCACTGAACAAATTGGCTAAAAAGGTTTTATTTTCACTATAATTTTTCCATCTCTATATGAGAGAAAAAAACAGCTATAAAAAAAGCCATAGTCCTTAACTTTTTCAGATAAAATTAATTATGGTTTCATTCAAGTCGTTGCCAAATGAGTTTAAACAAATATGATTAAGCATATCAGCACCACAAAACTCTCCATGTGTTTCTCTGTATGGCAAACTGGCACAGGAGTTCAAGAATCCATACACATCACCATGGCTTACCTAATGCTCCACCAGTGTTGTTGTAATTACTCCGAATTACTCATGGGGGCGACAGAAGTTATGCGCTAGAGCTTTTAGGTACGTAATGAACACATGTTGTTTCAAGATACATTAATGAATTATAGCCTATTATGAATGAAAGCTAGTGTAAAGCATTCATAAACAGCCGTGCGTCTATTTACAAGCCCAATAACGGTGTCATATTTTTGTGAATGGGGTTTGCTGCTCACATGCTTGCCACCCACCTACCCAAACTCCAAGTGGCCGCCGGGGAGCTGGTATTTCCCTTTGCCCATCGCACTTCTCCGTTTCCCCAGGAGAACACAGCCTGGGTGGGCCGAGTCTGTCACCAACACCCCCACCCCAACTCCTGGACGTTTCACAGTTTTATCTGACATCAGGTGGAACAGAAAAACGACTCATAAATGTCATAAAGTTAGCTAAACAGACATAACTCTGTAGTGCTACCCATGAGCGGTACACTGGTCAGTCATGAGGTACAAGATTTCGACTGTCGCATACTTCCGCTTTCGCCTCGCAAATCGTTTCAAAGGGCACAACCTTATACTATCTATGGGCAGAACAGACGTTCTCCTGTTGTCGTTCTTTATGTAGATAAACGCCTAAATGGGGTCCATCAAAAAGTTAAGCCATTACATAATGCTGTATAAGAAATTGTTATATCACATTATATCGTCTCTTTCGTTCTGTTTTGAACTAGCTCGGCTAGCGGTGCACTCTCTTGACAGTTAAAACCTCTTTGTGCTTCAGCAGCATGGATTTCTCTCAGCCAAAACCTCCATAGGTTAGTAAAAAATATATATATATAAAATGGATGGGGTGCAATACTGCACCCCATCCATTTTTGATGCCAAGTTGTGCTAAGTGTAGCCAAAATTGTAATTATAGACCTCAAGGGAATATTATGATTGCTAATGTCAGCTGTAATCACTGCTCTTAGCAGCTGTAAATGATTATATCAATTAGGGGAGTCAAAGGAGTATAAACATGGGATGGGACACATTATATAGGCTACGGTATAGTAAGATTAATCAGTTTGCACTTACTAGCATTTCATTCAAATCAAAAGATCAATGATGCCAGATTTGAATTAATAAACTAACCTGTTGTAAACTGGTAAGATAAATGTCATATTTTTGTTTCATCTTGGTACATTTGAAATGTAGTATTGGTATTTGTTAACAGTACTAAATGATCTGGATGCTTCTTTTCACCCCTGGTTTGATGATAAATGATCCTTCCATCCACACCTCCACCGTCCTGGCATCCAGCAGTTTTCCACCGACACCCGTTTCCCCTGCTAGACCTGCCTGGTGGCTCTGGCCCCGCCCCTCTCACCTCTCCCTGCTCTCACCTGAGACACACATAGCATTTAGCTTCAGTGAGACTAGGACAATCCTTCCTCTCTACATCTCTGGATATTTTATCTGCCATTCTGCTTTGGATTTATAGACATCGACAGAGTGCTACACCTCTTGACCATCTCTTTATACCTTCAGTGTCTTCTTGCTACTGTCTGGATTGCGTCAGCAGCATGAGTGGCAAACTGTGGACCGAGGAGCAGTTCAACTGCCCCGTGTGCCTGGATCTTCCCAACGACCCGGTCACCATCCCGTGCGGGCACAGCTACTGCATGGCCTGCATCAAGGACTACTGGAGCAAGGACGACCCTAAGGGGGGCTACAGCTGCCCGCAGTGCCGCCAGAACTTCAATCCTAAGCCCCCACTGTCCAGGAACACCATGCTGGCCGAGGCTGTGGAGCAACTCCGCAAGGGGGCCCGCAAAGCTGACGTGCGTGAGTCCATGCGAAATGCCCGTGGCGGTGCTGGTGGTTCCTCTTCCTCCTCATCTAGATCCAAAGAGAAGCTCTCCTCCTCGGTGGTGACGTGTGATCTGTGCAAAGGAGAGGCCCGAGCGGCGGTCAAGAGCTGCCTGGTGTGCATGAGCTCATACTGCCAGGCCCACCTCAAGCCCCACCAGACCAAGAAGTCCCTCAAGCAGCACGAGTTGATAGCGCCCACAGCTAACCTGGCCGAGAAGATCTGCACCGAGCACAAGTACCTGCAGGAGTTCTTCTGCCGCCAGTGCAAGATGTATATCTGCTGGCTGTGCACCTCCAACCTGCACAAGGGCCACGAGTGTTCCTCCACCAAGGCCGAGCGCATGGAGAAACAGGTGAGGGCGAAGAGTGGATTCACTGGACTCACTGTCCCCTCAGGCGCCAGATGAGAAGCTCCAGAAATACTTAATAGCAGTGATGAGGGGCCCACAACCAGTCACCATGTTGTACTGCTATGTGATGATTCAATGGCATACTCAGAGTGAAGGGGTTTGTGTGATTAGGCTTTTTAGTAAGTGGTGTACAACTGCTTTGGGTTGTATGTACACGATTTAAGACCATGTAGAACCAGATATAGATATAAATCTCTATATAAAACATATAAAGGAATTGATTATCATTTTCATCAACAGTTTGGGTTATTTTAAAATTGGTCTTTATTTGAATTCCAAGTGGATTTAAAAGAAAGTCTTACATCTAACTTGTTGGAACCCTGAATTTTATTTTTTAGTAGGGCAGCTATTTCTAGAACAGGTGACTATGTAACATAACTATGTATGTACAATAGGTCTTTATGTCACACCTCCTGCTACATGTCCATTGTCATGTCATGGTCATGATGGTTTTATCCTTTTGTGTGTTGACTGCGTTTGCAGGCAGACTGAGGACATTCCTTACTACATTCCTCTCCACCCCTCTCCTGTTGTCTGCCGTGTCACATGTACAGCTGTTTCCTGCTTGCTCTTGTTTCATTTAGTAAAGATGGGGACACTTTTTTTTAATGTTGTGTTTTTCATGCATCTCCCCGCCCCCCTCCCCTCCGCTATAGAAATTGCTGTCTGAGATGCAGGTGGAGAATCAACAGAGGCTGAAAGACAGAGAGCAGGAGCTGAAAGATATGAAGAAAATGATGGATGGGATGAAGGTTGGTCAGCGGGATCCGACTCACTGATTTTTAGTTAAAAATAAGAATACCATTTCCTAGAAATCCCTGCAATCATTCAATTTTTCTTCAATGAAGGGTCCTTCATCTACACTGTCAAGTTCATGGAGGGCTGATGCTGCCCATTCAACATTTACAGTTAATCCATTAAGTCCTTTTGCCTCTTGTCAATGTTAATTGAAATGAAAGAAATTGGGTTTATCTATCTTCCACATCATCATAGTAATTTGCTTAAAGGTGCTCCGAGGAACTTTCAGTTTTTGTTCATTATTTCACCCTCTTTGGACAAAAGCGGTAGTGTTTTTACCACTTCTTTGCACTGATGGTCTTGTTTGCCAATACCTGTCATTTATGATCATCACAGGAAAAACAACACTGTTTCAGAAATTTTTAAAGTTCCTCCTAGTACCTTTTTAAGAGTCAAAAAGGCTAAAGTGATACTTTGAACAACTGTATATTTCCTACCCTACTGACAGATTAATGGGCAAAGTGGTATATATATTGCCAAACTCTACTTGTAACTGTTTTAATTAGGCTATATTGTACTTTATTCCTTTTAATTGCTGCCACTCTTCACCACTTTGTAAATGTTTCAATTGTTTTTTTTTTTGTTTTTTGTTTTTTGTTTTTTTTTCTCTTCTCTTCACTTGTTGTGTATTTGATGTATTTGCATTGAATATTTTGTATGTATTGTTGTTTTGAATTTGTTTTGACTCGACATCATTGAAAATGAGGGTCACCCCTCAATTGGTCTCTCGAGGATAAATAAAAGTTAAATGAAAATGAAAATGAAATTTCAATTCAGAATAGCAAACTAGAGATAACCAGTCTTTTTTTCTGTTGGATGCAAGTGAGACACAACCACCTTACTGCCTGTCTGTGTCTCTTCTCTCTGCCTGTAACAGCGCTCTGCCCACCGGGTGCACGAGGACAGCGAGGAGGTGCTGACTGAGCTGCAGCGGTCAGTTGAGCGTCTGCAACAGCTGTTGGAGCAGGTGTTGGAGCAGGCCGGGCAGGAGAAGATGGGCCAGGCTCAGGAGATCACAGACAGCCTGGAGGCCCACATCAAAGAGCTCAAGAGGAGGGACACGGACATGAAGGACCTGGCCCGCTGCGAAGACCACATCCACTATCTGCAGGTATAGGGCAAGAGCATTTAGAAATCAGGCAGCAAGCAAAAAAACACCATCTTAAATGTAACTTTGGGTGTGTCAGAGAAGTGAACCTTTTCAAAGGTATATTCTCATAACTGAATAAACAAACTTTCCTCGCATGAGAATTAGATCCATGGAACGCTGTTTGAGGTTAGAAAGCTTCCTGAAAAGTTATTGTTTCACTGTTGTTGTTGTTTACCGCAGCGGGCCAACAGTTTGGTTAACATATTCTAGTCTTGAATGTGGTTTCAAGGATATAATTATTCTAATACTAAGAATTGCATGTAAAAGGAAAAAAAGTTTTGCTAACCAACTGAAAGCTCTTCAAATGTAAACAAATCCCCCTCCCCAAAAATTGCCTTTTAGAAAGATGGAAATTCTAGCATTATTAATTAGATTTTGCCAAATATTTCCACATTTCTGAAAAAAATGTTACACAAAAGTGACACAGTGTCTCGCCCTGAACCACTATGTTTTTTCTTCCCAGACATACGAGTCCATGTGTTGTCCCCTGGAGTGTGGGGACTTGCCTCCAGTGCTGGTCAATCCAGAAGCGTCCTTTGAGCCCGTAAGAGACTCAGTGCTGGACCTTAGGGACAGAATCGAGGACATGTGCAACCAGGAGTTGGGCAAGATCACCAAACAAGGTCAGTCGGTCACAGTCAGCCTTTATCTCTCTTTGTCTTTAGCTTCCTTTTTATTGTACATGTCTTTATCATATCCTCATCTTATCATCCCTTTCTCTTCCAGTCAATGACACCACGCTGTTTACTTTGGAAGACCGTGAGTTCCAGACATTTTTTTTTTTTACTTTGAACAAAAGTTGTTGTGTTGAACATTCACGCTTAAAAATGACTTCTCTTAACTTTTTTTTTCAGCCAAAAGCTCAGGGCAGAAAGGAGGGATTTTTAAATGTGAGTTTGGCTATTGTCTTTCTTAATAATTATACATTTTTATGATCCCCACACCTCCATTTTAAAAAAATCTAATAATTTTTGATTCTGCCTTTTTTTCTCCCTATAGTGTTTTCTGGTCTGGGCTCTCGCAACACAAACAGCCGTCAGCCGGGTATGTCCCATTGTTTTTAACATCTCTATTAATCCCCCTGTCCTCTTCAGTATAACTATTCATACATGATTTCTCTCATTTGCCACAACAGCTTCCTCACCCAATATCTCTGTTGGAGCGCGCAGCACAGACAGACGAGGCTTCGGTACTGAACACATGACATTCATTGTAATTTATATACGTGCCTGAATCAATGTGAAGCCCTTTGTTATAACATGATATCCACATTTTATCATTCAGGTATGGGCCTCAAAAGTCAAGACGTGAGGAGTAGAGACACACCACGAGGTAAACAAAAAAAAAAAACCTAAATTAACGCAAGACCTGCAGTGTGAGTCACTAGTATAACAAACTCTCTAGTATGTGAGTGTATGTGCTTGTTTTTAAAAGCGTTCTTCTTCCTGGTTGCAGACAAAGGAAACACAAGCTCGCCAAGACTGCGGGACAAAGGAAGGAGAGAGGAGAAAGAGACAGGTCAAGCTCATTCTGCGCTGTTTAAAACTTGTTGATTAAAAAAAAATGGCTACTGTATAGACTAAGAACTTCTACATATAGACATAAACTTCACTTACTTGCACCTTGTTGAAATCACTGGATGTTTGCTTTTCAATGCATAGCGTTTTGGTCATTTTATTATCAACTGAAACCGATCGTAAGCCAAACACTGTGACCTAACTTCTTGCATGTCTTCCTAAACAGTGAGGGAGAGCAACCCTAGACACAGTCCTGCTATCAACCGCAGAGAGTCAGCTGCCCCTGCTGCAGCCCCCAACCCCACCCCCACCCCGACTCCAACCTCACCAACCCCTACTCCTGCCCCAACACCTGTTCCTGCACCAGCATCAACTGGAGGTACAATAGCAACCTTTTTCGTCCATTTTTTTTAAATGCCATATGACACTATACAGCTCTCAAATATGTTATTTGGAAAAATCAACTTTTTTATTTTTAAACAACAAGCCTATAGAATATTCCGAACATTAATAAACTTGCATAATAACATAATAAATTAAAGAATAATTGAATTACTCTGAACAAAGCAGTCCTTTTTAAGTATGCAGCTCAACAAGGCTTTTAAAGACATTGAGAGTAAAACCTGTCTCTCTCTCTCTCTCTCTCTCTCTCTCTCTCTCTCTCTTCTCTCTCTCTCTCTCTCCTGGTCTTCCTCTCATCCTCAGCTTTCAGTCGAATGTCATCCATCACCAGCATCTTCCGCTCCCATCGCCGTGGCACCACCCCAGCAACCCCAGTTGCCCCCGCCAACCATACACCAGCCGCAGGAGCACACCCATGTAAGATCAGACTGTGGCTGTGTTCAAAAAAGCCCTACTAACGTCCTACTCGTACTCATTTTGACGTCAATTTGAGTATGTTGTGGTTGTGCATGCAAGTTTGTGTAGGCGAGAAATGCCTCGGATGAGTACTTAATTCCAGAAAGATTTTGTGAATGGATCGATAGGTTACTTTTTCTTACTCAACCGCCCCACAATGCATTGCGTATTTTCATACGCCACGGACGTTTTTTTATTCTTTATTGCTTCTTGATACTTTTGTGTAAACGGTCTGAAGAACCACACAATCGATCGTTAAGTAGACAGTATGTAGTATATAGATGTTGAGCATGTAGGAGGGGGGACGTTAGTAGGCCGTTTCGAAAACAGCCTGTCTCTACGTACACCTCTTTAATCACATTGTTAAAGTCCCCTTAATACTCTCTGCAGTACCTGTTTGACCTATAATAGTCCATATTTAACATACTATACTGTATAAGGACAGGCATGTTTCAAACTGTCTAAGTGTGTGACATGTTTATACTCAACAGGGGGGATGGCTGCTCTGCCTGAAACACCAACACTAGGTAAGATGGCGGCCTTTAAATATGGAGACATTACTATTCTTCTCATGGTTCATTGGCACAGAATTAGTCCTAGAGCTTGAAGGGCATGTTAACACTAAACTGGATTTCTTCTCGGACAGTTAACCCCAGTCTCTTCTTGGACACGCCCGCCCCCGACGCCATGAATCACGCTCCTGTTTTCCCTCTACGTGAGTTAATGTAGCTTACCTTTATTGTCATACTGTCAGACACGTGAATGAAACTAATGCATGCAAACAAAGGCCTATATACACTCTCCAGCCACTTTATTGGTACAATTGCTTGTTAACACATATATACATCCGAAAAAGGAAAAATATCCAGTGAGCGGCAGTTGTGTGGACGAAAAGCAAGGTGTATCTAATAAAGTGGCCAGTGAGTGCAGCCTATATATCTACTGTATATCAGAAGTATTGTATGTCAACTCAATATGTTGAAGTTCTGGCTATTGGCAAAATGCGCCTCTTTGTTTGTGAGCTGACATCTTGTTTGGTGATCCAGTGAGAGAAATCAGCATCGAAAGCTTACAGGCCCCAGAGCCAAGGACCAGAGAGGAGTTCCTACAGTGTGAGTGCCAATGTTTAGCTACGACGATAACAAATAGAGATGGCTTGTCAACATGTCTGCTGCATGATTGATACATTAAACCGTGTCCCTTTCCTAGACTCTGTGAACTTGACCCTTGACCCCAACACGGCCCACCGGCGCCTGGCTCTCTCCGAGGGCAACAGCAAAGCCAGCCTGCAGGGGGCGGCACAGCAACACCCCGACGCCGCCCAGCGCTTCGACGGCTGGACCCAGGTCATGTGCTCCAGCCCTGTGTACGCCGAGCGCTGCTACTGGGAGGTGGAGTGGCGCGGCCGGGGCTCCTCCATCGGCGTGGCTTACGGGGCGCTGGCCAGGAAGGGCTCGGACTCGCGGTCGGGCCTCGGCTACAACGCCCAGTCGTGGACCCTGGAGCTCTCTGACACGTGCTGCTCCGCCATGCATGACAACGAGAAGAGGGACATACCGGTGACATACTCCCCGCGCCTGGGCGTCTATCTGGACCTGTCCACGGGCACGCTGGCCTTCTACAGCGTGGCCGAGAGCCTGACCCACCTCCACACCTTCCGCGCCAACTTCACCCAGCCGCTGTACGCCGCCTTCGGGGTGGGCTGCGGCGTGGGGGTCGGCCTGGACTTCGCACTGGGCCAGTTCAGCTCCAGCACGGACAGCATCAAAATCTGTTCAATGTGAGGCAGCAATTAAGCCGACAGTGCTACATTGATGTAGCCTGGCACCGCCCGCCTACCTACTTCTGCTCAATTTTCATTTCCCTTCAGTAGTCAGTCTGGGTCCGCGGTATATTCGCGGGTTTTCTCCTGTAGATTTTTTACCTATCCAATCAGCGAACAGAGGGAGTGACTGAGAACAATGACGTGCGCTAGTTTCAGTTGCAGAAGCTGGCGCATGACAAACGTCACAACCAAACGTTATGTGATTGGTTGGCAGATCCAGAGTGGCACTTGGTATGTCCAATAGTTTTAAACTTCAACAGACACCCGCCTTCAAGTGAGTTTACGTTTGTCAATTGAGCGATTCCAGACCTTCTGTACAAATGAAATGAAGTACGATGGTCTGGTAGGACCAGGCTAACATTGATGACATCAGAGTTTAACAAAAAGGAGCTTGGAAGCGAATAATGAACTCTTCCGAAACCAAGAGGACTGACTAAGTTGGTTGCACTCAATTCCTTTTTTTTAAAATGTTTAAAATGTACTTGTGAAGAGACATTTCATCAAACGGTCAAATAGCCTATTGAACACTAGGTACATTCGAGTGAAATTCATTTAAAAAGTTGGAACCCATACCTGACACTTTCCAGTAAGAATCAATTTATTAATTTTTCTACTGTGTCATCTTACAACTAAACATTCTGCAAAAGTTCTTCCGTCAAGTGTGTAAGTATTGTAATAACAAAGATGTGTGAGTAATAACAGAGAATAAGGTGGATTTGTTTCCATTGTTTTTATTGTTAAAAAAGAAAGCAAAAGAGGCAACAGAGTAATAGCCACGAGTAGTTTACAGAGGATCATGATCTCAGATGGGAGGTATGAGGAAATGACAGGACATTTGAATTTTTTTTTACACCTGCTTTACTGGAAAATAGCAAATATGACTACAACAAACCTAAAGATATACAGTCTGGATTTGCCTTTTTCTTCTTTTTCTCTCCATTCCTACAAATAAAACATTAAACAGAAGCGTTTCTCCCTTTTGTTAAATAGGTTATAGCTAATTAGCACAGAGTGCATCGCATACATACACACACACACACACACACACAGTCCTGCGTATTCCATCTCTTCAAAATAAAACTTTTGGCTTGATTTGGATTCCCTTCTGTGGAGCCGCTGCAAGAAACAAACACTTCTACAAATATTTAAATGTTAGCCGACACTGTAACAACAGGCACACATAATGTTAATTTCTGTTATCTTTGTTAGAATCTATATAATTGAAAAAGTGATAACTCAGTAAAGACAAATTCTAAAGTAAAAAGTGCAGTAGCTAGGTGGGAGGGACTGGGTGGATTGACGGATGTTAGGGACAGAAGCACTGAAGGGTTCAAACACTATGCTCTAATTTTATCCTAATGAGGATTTTATAATTCATGTAGAATGAACTTTCATAAGCTTTCCTACAGGAATAGTGCCACCTGCTGGCCAATGTGTAAACCCCATATAACCCCCTTGGACACATTTAAAACACACACAAAAAAATTATACATAATAAACCTGGATGTGAGAAGTAATTACAATAATGAGTCAATGGTTTTTGTACACGCTGAACCTGAACCCTGTCCCATGGGCATGCTGTAAGGACGGTGGCTGAAAACTTTTTTTCCCCCTTGCCGACTAGACCCTTTGCCTGCTGTTAAATGCTTCCAACCGAGCAGTGATCCTCAAACTAACACCAACTCCCACTAAGTGCAACTGACATATACAAAGATGGCTTTAACAGTAACATAAAACAGAGCAGTGCTGGCTTTTTACTTAAGGCCTCATACTGTTTAAAAAAAAAACACCACAAACAAACCAATGGTATTTTGCACCCCCCACCCGACCGACCAGTTGCATGCTGGGAGGTTGATTTTGGAGGCGTTGCGAGAGGCGAGGAAAAAAATGTGGGGGGGGGGGAGTCACTCACTGCACATGGACGGTAAACCAGACATCTGTGCAACAATGGACAATTGTAAAATCATTGTAACATTAATACTGGCATGTTTAATAGCATGGGGGGTTGACTACAAGATGAGCCTGGCAGTATGCTGTTGATTATTATAGACTAAAGCTTTTTCCCAAAAACCACTACTGGACAAGCCCTTTGAAATAGCAAGACTCTGGATGCTCAAGTCTCTCTCTCTCTCTCTCTCTCTCTCTCTCTCTCTCTCTCTCTCTCTCTCTCTCTCTCTCTCTCTCTCTCTCTCTCTCTCTCTCTCTCTCTCTCTCTCTCTCTCTCTCTCTCTCTCTCTCTCTCTCTCTCTCTCTCTCTCTCTCTCTCTCTCTCTCTCTCTCTCTCTCTCTCTCTCTCTCTCCTCCTTCTTCTTCCAACATTAATAGACCAAACTCTCCCTTCATTTCAAACCATCTTAACTCCTGCTCTTTTTGTAATCGACATCCACCAAACTTTCAGCCACATACGCATTATCCTTTATTTCCCCCTCAACTCCTCGACATGCACCTGAACATCCTGAGCCTCACAGCCACACTACTAGGGTTCATAGAACGACCAAGAAGGTGTCAGGAGCTGAATAACCCACTCAAAAAAGGCCTCAACAAACTAGCATCAAGGCAAACATCTACACAATTCTGGAGAACGCTAGTTGTCGAAATGAACTTTTTTGTGTCAAAATCAGTGAACGTCTCCTCATGATCCGCTACCTTGTTGTACTGTGTGTGCGCTGAAAAAAAATCCAGTGTTAATACACAGCCTAGGCTCTGTAAACTGGCATGTTGCTAGCTACAGTGCTGCAAAGTGTTGTTCACATAGCCTAGGCTGTGTATTAGCACTGAAGTTTTAGAAGTAACTGATTTTGACAAAAAGTTACTAGTGAAAACAAGCGTTCTCCAGAATTGCTGAGATCCACTTTTAATTCAATTGTGCTTTAAAATTAAGGTCATAAAAAGGAGGGATTGTTCTGGCCCCGACGCCTCTCTCCAAAGGCAGAAAAAGGAGGAGAAGAGATTAAGGGGTTCATGTATTGGAGTGTGTGTCCGTCCACCTCTTCTCCCTCTCTTCTCAGCGTTTGGTTGAACTCGACGGAACATTGGAGACGGACGCGAGACGCCGGCGCCGGTCTTTGAGGTCTCCCCAAGGCGGTGGGGGCAGGGCCAGGGAGGTGGGGGGGTGTGGAGGGGGCAGGGGGTGGGCGGCCGACCTCCCGCCCGCCCGGGGAGCACCGATCATGGCCGGGAGACTCTGGTTACGCCTCAGTCCGTCCAGTAGGCTTCCCCCGCCCGCCGACACAAACGTGGAAGAAGAATCCTGGCGTGGCATTACCGACGTCTCAGAAGACCCCTCCGCCCCATGGAGCACCTTGGCGAACCCCAGCCGCCGCAGCCTCTCCACCAGGCCCACGTTGCTGGGGTCAGGCTTGGCTTGATGGCCCGGTTTAAGGGAAGGGACTAGGGCTGGTTTCTCCTGGGAAGGGCTGGGTAGGTCCGGGTGAGGCGCGCGACCCAGGTTCAAGCCGTAAACATCCTGGAGGAAAAGCTCGGCCGGTCGCGACGCAAGGAAATTGTCGGCCGGGTGCTTGCGGGCTTCCATTGGAGGCACCGGGGAGGGGCAGGGCGAGTGGGAGGGGGAGTTAGGGGGCGTGCTGGGCAGGAGGCAGAACAGGGGCTTCCGTTGACTGGCCGGCTTGGGGGATGGTGGTGGTGTGTCAGTGGAGACTTGTGCAGAGATGCCCCTCTCCAGCACCAGCTTGGCCAGGCCGCCGCTGGGGGCCACAGAGGCACGTCGAGGGGGGAAGCAGTCGCCCAAACTCAGCCGGCAAGGAGTCACAGGGGTGCTGGGGCCGGTACGCATGGAGCTGGGGGTGTTGGCAGCCAGGGACGACTGAGAACTGAAAAACATCAATCGAACTCAATCAATCAAACTTTATTTAGGTAGAGCCTAAATTATGGCTAAATTGCGATACAAGACGCTTAACAGTAAATTGCAGATAAAACAATACAAATAGGAAGTAATAACATAACCAAACATAGATACATACTGTAAGTATACACACATATTTACATGGTTGGAGAAACATGAAAATAATACTGGACTAAATCAAAAAATTTAAATAGAGAGAATGGATTTACGGGAAAAGAAGAGGTAGGGGAAATAGCAATGGAGGGAAAATAGGAATATAGAGCAGTGCTAAAGGATTAAGAGAAAGCTTTAAAGGTGTGTCTTGAGATGGTCGTGAACAGACATGAACACATAGACAGGGTGAGAAAAAAGAAAGAAGAAGTAGCTTTGTGTATTGCTCTCTTTATTCTCTTAAAAAATAGCCCTTACCTTGGGGTGACCTGGGTGACGTCGGTGGGGTGCAGGATGCGGCAGGTGGTGAATGTGTAGGTGGAGAAGGTGGAGCTCTGACACTTGCCTGGATTTTGGACTAGAACACACACACACCACAAATCAGGGGTCAAACTCCAGTCGGTCCTCACCAGAAAACACACTATTTCACACATTTTTATTTGAATATTCAAAGTAGCATAAAAACTATCAAGTACCAGATGAAGATGTGGTGGTTGTGGTTGTTGTTGTTGTTGTTGTTGTTGTTGTTGTTGTTAATTGGACCACTTCTGTACAGGCTCCTGGAATGGGTTGCGATGATGATGTCGATTTTTCGGGGACACGTATGGGTGTGGGGGGCGTACAGAGGACTGAGGTGATGGACGCGGATATGACGGGCGATGGTGTAACCCCGGGAGACATGGAAAATGTAGGAGAATGCGGCAAAACAGGGAGTGGGGGCGGCGCCGAATGCTTCCTCTCTTTCCTTTCCTCCGGCGTGGACGTATAGCGCACTTTAAAGGTGATACCGCCTTCCTCCTCCTCCTCTTCCACTTCTTTACCCCTCTCCGACGCTCCCTTCTCCAGACCTCCGTTCCCTCCCACCCCTTCTTCTTCTTGGTCTTCCTCCCTCTCGTCCTCTTCCATGTCAGACAAACGGTAGACAGACTCCTGGATGAGTGCGTCCTGCGTGGGGCAGAAGCCTTTGGTGACCACGCCCGGGTGGGGGTCCAGGATCGTGGCAAGGTGTGGTTGGGCCAGCTGCTGCCAGTGGTGGAGCGTGAGTGAACCTGAGAAAATAAATAATGGCCGAATTGTGATGTTAAGGCTTTTAAAAAATAAGTTACAGTGTGTGATTTAGGAGTATTTGGGTGTCATCTAGTGGTGAAAGTTCTAGATTGCAACGCTCCGTCTCTACAGAATTTACAGAAGCTACGGTGGCCTTCAAGGACAAGAAGCTAGTTGCCAAAGATGGCATCGTCCACCCCTGCCTCAGTCTTTCAACAATATCAAGGGTTGAGGTGAAGATGCATTTAGTTATTTAATCTATAGTACTTGTTTTTCTTCTTCCATTCCCAGCGGATTTGTTCAAGTGATTATACGCTAATCAAAACAAACTTGTGAATATTATATTCCATTTTTACCAAGTCTGTTCTGAAAGACAATTCCCATTACACACTTTGACTCTAATAAGCAGCCAAAATACACCAAATATCTAACAGGTGTAACTGTCGCATAAAAAACTCTAAATACAACAGGCGGATAACCTACCTTCCATGGGCTTGACTATCTGGAGTTTCTCTGGGAGGAAGGTCTTGAAGACACAGGAGCCGAATGAGAGCTCAGACAGGTTGGAGTAGGAGGAGAGAACGCTGCCCACGGGCGTGCTACAGCCGCTGCCCCCCTCACTGCCAGCGTATCCCTCCGCCGCCCCAGCTAGCGCCATTAGCTTCTTCTCGCGCTCGGCGTGGAAGAACTGACGCTCGCACAGGAAGTTCTGCCTCCGAAGAGACAGGCGGTGGAGGGCTTTGGTCAGGTC